>JAJOZX010000965.1:657500-692500 GCA_023014485.1 Bathynomus jamesi
CACACATATATATATATACAAATACATACATACATACATACATATATATGCAATAAACAGAGAAGTAAAAATAAAAAATTAAAACCTTAAAGGATTACCAGTGAGGCGTACAGATTTGTAAGGAAAAATATCGATTTTTAGCACAAGATCAAATGGATTATAAAAATACAAATTTATACCGTACTGGAACTCTGCCCGGGTTTTAACACACTGCTGCCTATGGTCAGGTTTCGATATATTAAAAAAAAAAAAAAAATTAAAAGTTAATAAAGTAGCAGACAAGTTTACCAAAGATTTAATGTTTTACCCTTCTTATCTAAATCTGTTTTAAAGGAATTCAAATTAACAGGATCGAGTTGAAAAAGACCTTTGCTTATGTTGAAGTTATTTGAAAGTTGGATAATGGCAGACTCAAGAATATTTCTATTAACAATGTTGCTTGAATGGAATAAAACTGAAGCATTATTCCAATCAATACAGTGGGCTAACTCTGACAAATGGACAAAAAGGGCACTGGACAACTGTCATGTTCTAACGGAATATTGATGCTGTTTTATACGTGTGTGCAAATCCTTTCCCGTCTGACCTATGTAAAAGGAATCACATTGTTTGCAGCCAATTTTATAGATAATGCCTGAATTATTGGTAGGGCTATTTTTTACTATGATATTTTTCACAATATTGTTATATGAAAATACTACATTAATATCCAAAAGTTTAAGTACATTAGCAATGCCTAAAAAGCCCGGGAAAAATGGAAGTACTAAAATATTTTTTGACAAAGTGCGAGTGTTAATATTGACACGATAGAAAGTTCGTTTTCCCTTGTTGAGACAAGATTCCATAAACGCAGATGGATAACACAAATCACTTCCAATACCGTTGATTTTTTCCAATTCGGCATCGATGTATTCCGGACTGGCGATCCTAATGGCGCGGAGAAACATTGATGAAAATATGGCCTTCTTAGTGGGGGTATCATGTCCCGAGTAAAAGTGTACGTAGGACAAATTGTTTGTTGTTTTCCGATAGATACTAAACTTAAAACCTGGGCTTTCCCTATGTACACGCACATCCAAAAATGGGATTTAATTGTCTTGCTCCACTTCTAAAGTAAATTTAATGGAGGGGACTTGATCATTTAACTGAAGGAGGAAGCTATCCAGGTCACGATTCATGGGCCAGATACACAAAATATCGTCGATGTACCGCAACCAAGGGATGCCAACCCTTGTGTATCTGGCCCATGAATCGTGACCTGGATAGCTTCCTCCTTCAGTTAAATGATCAAGTCCCCTCCATTAAGTTTACTTTAGAAGTGGAGCAAGACAATTCAATCCCATTTTTGGATGTGCGTGTACATAGGGAAAGCCCAGGTTTTAAGTTTAGTATCTATCGGAAAACGACAAACAATTTGTCCTACGTACACTTTTACTCGGGACATAATACCCCCACTAAGAAGGCCATATTTTCATCAATGTTTCTCCGCGCCCTTAGGATTGCCAGTCCGGAATACATCGATGCCGAATTGGAAAAAATCAACGGTATTGGAAGTGATTTGTGTTATCCATCTGCGTTTATGGAATCTTGTCTCAACAAGGCAAAACGAACTTTCTATCGTGTCAATATTAACACTCGCACTTTGTCAAAAAATATTTTAGTACTTCCATTTTTCCCGGGCTTTTTAGGCATTGCTAATGTACTTAAACTTTTGGATATTAATGTAGTATTTTCATATAACAATATTGTGAAAAACATCATAGTAAAAATAGCCCTACCAATAATTCAGGCATTATCTATAAAATTGGCTGTAACAATGTGATTCCTTTTACATAGGTCAGACGGGAAAGGGTTTGCACACACGTATAAAACAGCATCAATATTCCGTTAGAACAGGACAGTTGTCCAGTGCCCTTTTTGTCCATTTGTCAGAGTTAGCCCACTGTATTGATTGGAATAATGCTTCAGTTTTATTCCATTCAAGCAACATTGTTAATAGAAATATTCTTGAGTCTGCCATTATCCAACTTTCAAATAACTTCAACATAAGCAAAGGTCTTTTTCAACTCGATCCTGTTAATTTGAATCCCTTTAAAACAGATTTAGATAAGAAGGGTAAAACATTAAATCTTTGGTAAACTTGTCTGCTACTTTATTAACTTTTAATTTTTTTTTTTTTTATATATATCGAAACCTGACCATAGGCAGCAGTGTGTTAAAACCTGGGCAGAGTTCCAGTATAAATTTGTATTTTTATAATCCATTTGATCTTGTGCTAAAAATCGATATTTTTCCTTACAAATCTGTACGCCTCACTGGTAATCCTTTAAGGTTTTAATTTTTAATTTTTTATTTTTACTTCTCTGTTTATTGCATATATATGTATATATATGTGTGTGTGTGTGTGTTATTTATTTTTTCTTTTTTTTTTCTTTCTGTAACCTATATATAGGCTGTAACCTTTTTATGTACTTCAGTGTTCCTGAGGATGTCATTAGACGAAAGCGCTTGAGCACCATTTTGTGTTTCCTTTCCTTCGTGGTTTTATTTATCATAAATATTTTTCACGTGTTACTTTCGTGAAATAATTTTCATATATATATATATATATATATATATATATATATATATATATATATATATATATATATATATATTGTACTATATTCTACTTCTATAGTTTTATAATTTTCAATATATACCTGATGGTAGACTTTAAAATATCATAAATTTTCAGATGGCCTGAGCAGTATCAGTAATCAAAGCTGGCATCTAAAAAATACCAAAGAGCTTCAACATCTCTAAAACGAAATTGGTGAATTCCATATGAAATCACCCAAATTTTGAACAACTTCCCAGGTCACCCTCAGAAAATTCTGAAAAAATTATCATTTGTAATTCTATCCAACTTATGCACAAATCCCAAATTTTAGGTCAATATTACTTATAATTTTGAGATACAGCAATTTGAAATTATGCTTTTATTCTAGTGGTGCACCGATTAATCGGTATCGGCACCTGGCATGCTGATTATTCGGCCATGCTGATATTAGGAAAATACCTGCATGGCTGATTAATCAGCATGAAAGGTGCCGATACCGATTAATCGGTGCACCACTATTTTTTATTCCTTATTCTTTGGCATCATTGGCAAAATCACCTGAATGTCCAAATTTAGGCAACCATATCTTTTTTGTTTATCCCTTCACAAGACTGATATGTGGTATGTATGGTAAACAGTAGTCATAGAATCCATATTTGATGTCAAATCAAACCTATCTCTTACAGTTTGCCATCTAAGGCTTCAAAAATCAAAGAAGCTTAAAATTTCACTAATGTTTACCTTCTTTTCACTGGTACTGATAAAAAACTATCCATACTTGAGAGCTGAAATTAATTTTACAGTTGTCATAATGTATTTGTAGTCAGAAATGCTTTCAAAGCGCTCTATTATCTATAGAATTGGAAACAATAAATAATAAAAAAATTGGAAAATTTTATTTTTGCAAAAAGAAGCCTATATTCATGCCATTATTACCCCATCAGGGTTTTGGTGGTCAGCTTCCTTCAATTAAATTTTTTTTTCAAAATTACCATAATTTACATAAAAATGCAAAGTAAAAATATCAGAGTAGCATGAATATATTTCAGCATTACACATACATATATCATGAAAAATGATCATCTGAAAATTTTTAGAATTACACATACAACTTTATATCCTTCTGTCATTTAATAAGGGACCTGAAACTGAAAAATATATCTGAAATCAAGATTCCAACTTAAATATTCAATTTGTTAAATTCACCATGTCCTCAATTTAGTAAATATGTACTGCTTAAACATGTGTTAAAAGCGAAGTTCCTACAAATGAATTACTTGATTACTCAACATTCATCTCATACTTAAAGGACTCTAAAGAAATGTAGGAAATAGTGTTTGAATTTTGTTAAGGTCACTTGGGTTTAGGGTATAATGATGAACACCTCTTCCCTGGACAGTTGGTGACTTACTACACCAATAACTTGTTGGAATTCATCTGTTCTTGATATTGCTGGCCAAGACAAACACTTTTGTGTGATCTTTTCATGAAAGTGACTAAAACATCAGAATGTTCATCAGAATGATCTTTTATATTACCCACATACCAGTTTCCATCATAAACACATGCTACATATTTGCCAGGCTGGCAAGTTTGCCATTTGCCAACATTTTGATCTGAGAGATCTGCATCATCATCATCATCACCAGTGCCTATGGTCACAGTGGTGTAAGAACTTTGTCCTTGTCTCACTCAAATTTTAGAGGAGAACAGTCCAGGACACTAGCACTTGTGTTCAGTTCCTGACAAAGAACTACTACTGGTTGAAAATCTTTAACTGATCCAGTAGAGGCTGTAGGCATTGTTCTTCATATTGTGTGGGGCACTTGCTGCACTCTGGGCCCAGATTTTGTCCTGGTTTTATATTCATCATCCTGGCAGTGTCACTGTCTCCAGTGTGTAGGGATTCTGATAATCATAAAATACAATTCTAAATAAAAAATTTCTCAAAACTCACTCGCCATAAGATATAAAACTACAAATGTTATAAATGAATATAAACTTACAATAGTGTTGAAGATTTTTGTAATGAAACAAAAACATTTTCTCATGATGAAAACACACACTATCACTGTTTGCCAACAATATATCACATCTCCATGACAACAGCGCTTCATCCTCACTGGTTAACTGATCCAACATGAGTATACCAAGTTTTTCTCAGTAAGTCCTTTTATGACATACATCATGTAATTTCTGTCCAATAGAACAGGTTTGTGTAGCCTCCAACTCCATTTCTGTAAGTACGAGAATTCATGAGATTGGGATAGCTTATATATAGTAGCAGGGATTGCACAAGGTATGTACAAGTTTAGACAAGATTAGGTCATCATATTCCCTGTATGTAATATTGCGCAATGCTAATATTTCTTGAACAAACTCAAACAAGTTTACTGTTTGTTAAACAATGATCATGTTAACCCACTGTGCGCCATAGATCGCGGAAGGGGGGGGGGGGGGGGAATGCGGTTATCATATATATGAGAAATTTGAGGACACCCTCATGGCAACAGTTCACAGAGTGCTGGACCAAGAAGTTCCATCCATTTTTCAGGACATCAGCTTGAAATTCTGGCTCAGATCTGATCAAAAGTCATTTGACACCCCCCAGGCTCGCTGCAGTGAGGGTCATATGACACCCTCTGGCCGATGCAGCTTAAATATTGAAGGAAGCTGACCACCAAAACCAAACTTTGACTGTAGTTTGCCTAAATGTGTATGAACATATGGTAAAAATATGAAAGTGATGGCTAACTGTCCTGATGGGGTAATAATGGCATGAATATAGGCTTCTTTTTGCAAAAATGAAATTTTTCATTTTTTTTTAAGTTATTGTTTCCAATTCTATAGATAATAGAGAGCTTTTGAAAGCATTTCTAACTACAAATACACTATAACAAACTGTAAAATTAATTTTAGCTCTTAAGTATAAGTAGTTTTTTATCAGTACCAGTGAAAAGAAGGTAACCATTAGTGAGTTTTTAAGCTTTCTTTGATTTTTGAAGCCTTGTATGTAGCAAACTCTAAGAGAGGTTTCATTTGACATCAAATATGAATTCTATGACTACTGTTTACCATATATACACCACATATCAGCCTTGTGAAGGGATAAATAAAAAAGATATGGTTGCCTAAAGTTGGACATTCATGTGATTTTGCCAATGATGCCAAAAAATAAGGAAAAATAGCACAATTTCAAATTGTTGTATCTCAAAAACTATAAGTAATATTGACCTAAAATTTGGGATCTGTGCATAAGTTTGATAGAATTACAAATGATAATTTTTTCAGAATTTTCTGAGAGGGTGACCTGGGGACCTCTAGGTGACTTCATATGGAATGACCCAATTGGAAGACTCAATGTCTAGACAGTTGAAGATGATGCTGACCCATCCAATAAACAAGATCTTAAAAAAATGGAGAAAGATATCGCAAGGTATGTAAGAAACTGTATGTAAATTAGATTAGATTAATACTTGGTGTCTTGCCTGTAGGAGACTGAGTCAAACCACAAATGCAGCAGCAAAATATAAGGCAATTAAATAAATGGTACTTGCTTATTAATATACTATAAGAATGATCTTTGAAACTTCTGAATTTTATTCAATTTGTAATACAGTAGACCCTCACCTTAATGTACCGGGGAACATTAAAGTGAAGTAAGGATGACCCCCACTTTACCGGACTATGGGACATTAAAGTGGGGTTTTCTGTAACCAAAATACTTCAGTAGAGTTACACATGTATGTATAGCCCCCGAATCTCCACATGGAAGTGGCACTATGCACATACTCAATCACTCACCACCACTGCCCATGCAATACAACAGGAAACAACTGACTGTAACCTCAGCCGAGGGCTGGTTCCAATAATATTCTGGTGGTGTAACCTTCACTTTAATGACTCAGAGTCTGCTAAAGTGAAGTTTGGTGATGCTAACAGACTTTTTTAGCGGAAATCTTCACTTTAATGACCTGTATTATGTTAAACTGAATGTTAACGACCAGACAGCGATTTAGTCCGTCCAAGTGAAGTTTCTGCTAATGTGAAGGTTGTTAATGCTGGGGATTTCTGTATTTAGTAAAAAAAATTGCAATGATTTATATTATGTATTTTTCTTCTTTTAATTAAACAGGTATGAGATACTGATAAATGATCTCAAAGAAGAATTCAACTCAACATCTTCCTAGATCAATGAAGTCTTAAGATACTTACACTGTCTCCTTCTACAATTACTATAACCCAACAGTTTTTCAGTGCCACTTGGTACACTGTTGACAAAGCCAGACATTTGAGAGATCAATTTGGTATTTTTCCAGAAGTTCCCAAGTACAGTAAAGGAAAAAAATTGACTGAAGAAACAATATCCAGAGTAAAGGCTTTCTATGAAGATGATGAAGTAAGTCAGATATGTGCAGGGAAATCTGAGTGTGTCAGTATAAGAAATAAAGATGGTGAAAAGGAGTACAAACAAAAATGTCTCTTACTAGGTAATTTGAAAGAACTGTGTGCAAAATATAAGGAAACTGATGATAGTGTTGGCTTTTCATCATTTGCAAATTTAAGACTAAAATGGTGTGTTATTGCTGGGAGGGAAAGGAACACACTCAGTTTGTGTTTGCACCCATCACCAAAATCCTAAACTCATGGTGTTAGTAATTGGCCAGAAAAGCCTTACATACCATACCCTTATGAAAAAAGTATTTGTGATATCAATAATTCTAACTGTATGTTACGTAGATGTCTAAAATGTTCTGGTAGTAGTGGTGTAGCAAACTTTTTGAATACCTTGTCAATATTGATAGATAGAGATACAGTACAATTTGTTCAGTGGACTGCTACAGACTGGTCACTTTTGCAAAACAATACAGCTACAGTAGAGGAATTTATTGAAATTCTTTCGGGAGCCATTTTCTCCCTCACTCATCATCACTACATTGCAAAATGTCAGAGTCAACACATGAAGAATATAAAACAGAATCTTCAAAGTAATGATGTACTTATACTTGGGGATTTTGCTGAAAAGTATTCATTTATTACTCAGGATGCCCCTCAGAGTTTTCACTGGACAAATGATCAGGCAACACTCCACCCATCTGCGGGATGGGGAATTAAACCAAACTAGTTATAGCATTGTCAGTGACTGTCTTGAGCACTCAACTTCAGCAGATCACAATTTTCAGCAATATTTGATAAAAGATATAAAAGCTAGATTCCCCAATGTACAAAAAGTTACTTACTTTTCTGATGGATGCGGTGGACAGTATAAGAATAGATTCAATTTCATCAATCTGTGCTGTCATGAATAGGATTTTGGTGTCAAAGCTGAGTGGAATTTCTTTGCTACAAGACATGGTAAAAATGTGTGTGATGGTATTGGAGGAACAGTAAGGCTTGTCTATGAGCAAAGGCTAGTCTACAATGAACTAATGCTGGTCACATTCTGACACCAAGAGCTTTATATGATTTTAGTACTAAGCACTTCAAATTACTAATTTTTCTTTGTTACTAAGCAGGAGGTTGAATGAAATAAATTATATCTGTCTAATAGGTTTAATGAAGCTATATCAATCAAGGGCACAAGAGGCTTCCACAGAATTGTACCTAAGTCAAGGAACCAGATACAGGCTTATCAAACATCTGATTCAGAAAATCCTACTTTGTTTAGAGTAAGTCAAGTTGAACAGGGTGAGAGCAATCTGCTAGCGAACAAAGATACTGAGTATCATATTGGCCAATATGTTGCTTATAAGTATGATAGTAAAATCTGGCTTGGAATGATCAAAGATGGTTCAGAAGAATTTGCTGATCACCAAATTAGCTTTTTAACATCTTCAGGTGCCCTAATAAATGCCATTTTCCAGAGAAGGAAGATATTTGCTGGGTAAGACAAAGCGAAATGATTCAACCTATGTCCAATCCAAATATCCTGTGTTGTATTAAAATTGCCTACTCTTTCCATCCAAAAGAGATTAAATTAGTGGAGCCATAAAAGTTTTTAGTACAGTGTATTATACTCACCCAGTTGATGCTTGTACTTCTAAGTTACTGTCATACAAATTTAAGTGTGTGTATATTCTTTCTAGTACTTAGTTATAGTTTGCAGGCTTCAGTTGAGAAATTTGTTAATTATTATGTTACATTATATTATGTTTCATGAGTTTGTTGAACTCGTGTGCTGTACTCTGTATACAATAACATTTTAGAACAAAAATAAAATGCAGTTGCTAATAATTCAATTGTTTCATTCTTGAAACAAATTTACAATTAAATAAGTACTGGTAGTTACATATAAGGCAGCATACTTTTCAGGAAAAAATTTAATTAAATGCAGGTGACAAATCATTATGAAAATGAAAATATAATTTTTTTCAGTGAAGTTATCACTATTCAAATCTCAAAATACATAGTTTACACCTAAATAAACAGCAATTTCTTAAATGCCACTTATACAGACAGAGTTTGGGCTTAATCTGATATGAAATTTTTTAAAAAAGCCATTGAGGTGGGGGTAAAACCCCCTTTAATAATACAAATTGTCACAACTAAGCTGCTCTCCATGTCTAATGTCTATACTCATTTAATATTTGAAAAATTACCTTTTAAATGCAATTTGAATCATTCTTCTATCTCAATTAGGGGTTAAGGATATGGTGACTTGTAATTTGAGGGTCCCTGAGAACCCCCCAAAGTTGGAAGGGCTTTAACTTTTGAACCGTAAGTCTGATCAATCTGAAACTTGAAATTTCAGGTTTTTTTGGTATAGGCAATGCTATACTGTACAACAAATTACAGGCATGCCTCGGTTTACGAATTAATTCATTACTAGAGTGTGTCTGTAAAGTGAAACTTCGTAAAGCAGAGCATTATTTCTCATAGACTTAATGTTATAATCAAGGGTTACGTTTTCAGAACAAAATTTTACATACAAAATTATATAAAAATCGTAAGAAAAGGTAATAAAACAATAGTTTATGCAGCAAACAATGGTTTGTTCATAGAATGCATCATTTTAAATAAAAAATAATCCTCTAAAATAAAAAAGAAAGCAAAGAAATATTAAAGTGCAGTACAGGGGCCTCTTCCTCTTCAAGTGTTACCTGATCTTGCATGGCAATAAGATCTTCGTTTGATAGTTCTTCACCATGTGATTCAAGCAATTCTTCTACATCATCTTCGGAAAAATCGAGATTCAATTTATTAGCGATTGTTACAATTTCTGTTTTCTCATTTTGTATGTCTGCCATTGGTTCAAAGCCATCAAAATCATTGATGAAGCAGACATATAAACTGATGCATTCCCAGACCCCAAGGTGCATGAACGCGCCAGAGCGAACAAATGCACGCACGATGCTTCTGAAGCGATTACCACATTACGCATTGTATATGCTTGCATGAGATAATTATTTTTACTTTTTAAATTTGTTTATTTAATTTTTTATTTAGTGTAAAATAAAATTTGTAAAACGAGGCATCGTAAAGCGAGGTATGCCTGTATAGGAAAGTTGGAAGGGGTGTGGTGTAAAAAAAAATTTTTTTTTTTTTGCATGATCTGTACTGGAATTACCCAGATGCAATCTTCGAAGACTTTAACAATGCCACTGATGTCATGTTATGTAAGATCACTAGAAATATATTGCATGCAAATGTATCAGAGGTGGGGAGTCGGAGTTGGGAGTCGGGGCTTTTTTGAAGAGTCGGGAGTCGGTAAAAACCACCGACTCCCGACTCTTTGATTCAATTTCTATATGCCAACAATTTACCAGAATACTACTCTGCCCTAAATAAATATCTTCCTGAACTAATTCTAGATTCACATTTCCACATTTGATTTATTGTTCTGGTAAATCTTAGCAAATGAATTTCATATTTCTATTTTAGGATACTAGGTACCATATAAAAATTAGCAATATATTAATTATTAATTTAATTAGCCCCTATTAGTAATGAGTCGTGGGCCTAGTAGAAAATCAGCAGTCTTTCAATATTTTAAGCTAAATGAGGATGAAAGTATTTTTATTTGTCAAGTAGAAAAGGATGGTAAAGAGTGTAATGCAAAAATTAGTGCTTACACTGGGAAACATGCTAATGCTCCAACTAGAGCCTCAAACTTGAAATGCCATCTACGAAACAAACATCCCAATATTTATAAGGTTGTAGATCAGCATGATAAGGAAAGAGTCGGGAGTCAGAGTCAGAGTCAGAGTCAGTTTTTAAAAATACCGACTCAGGAGTCGGGAGTCGGTTATTTTTGGCCGACTCCCCATCCCTGAATGTAATACACTGTTATTTCATGTTCATACATGCTTTATTTGCCTTATTTCCTAATTTTAATGTCTAAAACACATTCTGAGTATTGATCAACTGCTAATTATACTATTTGAGTTTTTAACAAATCATTTTCATAAAATATTATGATCAAAGGTGCAGTATTGCTTTTATTATTATGAAAAAAATGCAAATTTTGGGGGTACTGAACTTCAAAGGGCATGTACAGGGGGGTTGTACTTGTAACAAAATTTTTCATATTTCCTTAATGAAATATGATTACAACAACTTTTGAGGGGGTCTCATATGATTCCAAAAATCTTGCCACCACCCTACTTGTATGTTGGCTATATTTTTTTATTTTTTATCTTCAACTTCTTTATGTAGTTCACATTCATTATCCCTCGGTGGTACATGTTTCATTCCCCTGTGATCCTCTGAGAATTTTCCCTTCTTTATCTGTTTTGGTACATGTTGTTCTGATATCAATACATATGTGATTGCTTTCTGAATTTATTCAGTACAGCTTCCAGATCCCCATATTTGTCAATTAGTAGCTGAATATTCTCTCTTCTCTCTTCTTTCTCTCTCTCTTCTTTCTCTCCATGAGAACACTGAGTCGTATGCCCGCCTGTGCAGAGAAGTGAAGGCGAAGGTTAGACTAGCAAACTGTAACGAAGAACTCGGGGTGGCAAGCCTCTGCAAGGGGAACCCTAAGGAGTTCTTCAGTTACGTTAATAGTAGAAAGCCCATTAGAAGCATGATAGGTCCATTAAAGGACCCCAGCGGCATTCTGTGGAATTCCAACGTGGATATTGCTAATGTGCTGAATGAGTACTTTGCGGGAGTGTTCACCAGGGAGGACACCCGCATCATCCCCAAGCCAGGTGTCAGGCACGAAGGTGCTGGCCTGGGTAGTGTTTGGTGTACCGCGACAGTCATTGCTGATAGACTAGACAAACTGAGTGTGTTTAGGGCTCCTGGGCCAGACCAGTTCCTCCTCAGAGTGTTGCGGGAGGTGCGCGACCAGGTGGCTCCCCACCTGGCTACAGTCTAAAACAAATCGTTGGAGATGGGCCAGGTGCCTGGTGACTGGAGGGAAGCCAACGTGACTCCTATCTTTAAGAAAGGGGATCACAAAAGTCCAGGGAACTATCATCCCATTAGTCTCACTTCGGTTGTAGGTAAATTATTAGAGGGGATAATATCGAATAAGCTCATTGACCATTTGGATTCCTACAAGCTGCTTGGGGACTCCCAACATGGGTTTAGATGGCATAGGTCGTGTCTCACCAACTTGCTCGAGTTTTTCCACGTCATGTTGAGTGAGTATGATAAGAGTAGGGCGATTGATATACTTTATCTCGACTTTCAGAAAGCCTTTGATAAGGTACCTCACCGCCGGCTAATGGCGAAAGTGCGCGCGCTGGGTATTGGTGGGAAAATAGGTAGGTGGATTGAAAACTGGCTGAGTAATAGGCGGCAGAGGGTGGTAATTAAAGGGGCTAGTTCGGGTTGGGCCTCGGTCACTAGTGGGGTTCCTCAGGGTTCCATTTTGGGGCCGCTGTTGTTTATCATTTACATAAATGATATCGACGGTGGCATCGTCAGTCGGATCGCCAAATTCGCTGATGACACCAAGCTTGGGGCCAATGTTGGGACGCCCGAAGCGATCGAGGAACTGCGTGCGGACCTAGGTAGGATAGGAGAGTGGTCCGAAAAATGGCAAGTGCCGTTTAACTTGGGTAAATGCAAAGTGATGCACATTGGCTACGCCAATCCCAAGTCGGACTACTCGATGTTGGGTAGTTATATTGAGGTGACTGATTTAGAAAAGGACTTGGGTGTGCTAATTAGCAGCGACCTTAAGTTTACGAAACAGTGTGTAGAGGTGGAAAAGAAAGCCCAGAAACTATTGGGTTATATCAGGAGGCAATTTCAGTTTCGGAACAAGGAGATTGTGCTCTCACTGTACAATTCCCTTGTTCGGCCGCACCTGGAGTATGCTGTGCAGTTCTGGTCGCCCACCCTCAGGAAAGATATTGAGAGGCTGGAGCAAGTGCAGGCGAGGGCCACAAAGTTAATCCCTTCCGTTAGGCATATGGGCTACAATCGACAGTTACGCGCCCTGAACTTGTTTTCGCTTGAAACTCGGAGGCTGCGCGGTCAACTGATCGAGGTTTTCAAGCTCTTACGCGGGTTCAACGATGTCGATTTTAGAAGTATGTTTAGTTTAAATGATAACCCAACTCGCAACAATGGTTGGAAGTTGGATTTGAAATGGTTTAGGACTAGTGTGTGTGGGAATTACTTTACGTATAAGATCTGTGACACATGGAACAGGTTACCTTCGGAAGTTGTGAACAGTTCCTCTGTGGATCAGTTCAAGAAAAGGGTAGACGAAATCTTGCACACTATTTGAGTGTGTAAAGACATTTAGGACCTTAGTCTGTGGAAATTTCTTTTCCTATAAAATAGTTAATATCTGGAACCAACTTCCCTCAGAGGTTGTTTCCAGTCAAAGTGTAAATCTGTTTAAAAATAGGCTAGACAAAGTACTGAACACACTCATAGTTTAAGATTAAAACCTCAGAAAACTCTGCAGGAGTTCGCTTGCTCGGTGTCTTTGTGAGCAAGCTAAATATAGAGCTATTTATATATTCTCCACTTTCCTGTAAAATTTCCTTGGCTACTTTTCCAGGGTCAAGGTATTTTCTTCAACCTTTTTCCGTACCTGCCTCTGGCAGGGAGGGAGCGGAGGGTGGGGAGAGAGCCTTCTACTTTTCTATCCAGTTTTCTACTACTGCTAGGATAGTTGAAAGAAAAATAAACTTTTAATAACAGGAACAGTTCCTCGGTGGATCAGTTCAAGAAAAGGTTAGACCAAATCTTGCACACTATTTGAGTGTGTAGAAAATTTTCTGTGGCACCCATTGCCATTGGTACCTCCTCGGTATGGGCCGCAAGGCCTTTTGAGGTACTTCTTTTCCTTGTAACTCATTGTAACTCTCTCTCTCTCTCTCTCTCTCTCTCTCTCTCTCTCTCTCTCTCTCTCTCTCTCTCTCTCTCTCTCTCTCTCAGGATCGTTGACCATCTGGATTCCTACAAGCTGCTTGGGGACTCCCAACATGGGTTTAGACGGCATAGGTCGTGTCTCACCAACTTGCTCGAGTTTTTCCACGTCATGTTGAGTGAGTACGATAAGGGTAGGGCTATTGATATACTTTATCTCGACTTTCAGAAAGCCTTTGATAAGGTACCTCACCGCCGGCTAACGGCGAAAGTGCGCGCGCTGGGTATCGGTGGGGAAATAGGTAGGTGGATTGAAAACTGGCTGAGGAATAGGCGGCAGAGGGTGGTAATTAAAGGGGCTAGATCGGGTTGGGCCTCGGTCACTAGTGGGGTTCCTCAGGGTTCCGTTTTGGCGCCACTGTTGTTTATCATTTACATAAATGATATCGACGGTGGCATCGTCAGTCGGATCGCCAAATTCGCTGATGA
The DNA here is from genome assembly GCA_023014485.1 of Bathynomus jamesi. Lineage (NCBI taxonomy): Eukaryota > Metazoa > Arthropoda > Malacostraca > Isopoda > Cirolanidae > Bathynomus > Bathynomus jamesi. The sequence continues at coordinate 671,872 of JAJOZX010000965.1, forward strand.
CACCAAGCTTGGGGCCAATGTTGGGACGCCCGAAGCGATCGAGGAACTGCGTGAGGACCTAGGTAGGATAGGAGAGTGGTCCGAAAAATGGCAAATGCCGTTTAACTTGGGTAAATGCAAAGTGATGCCCATTGGCTACGCCAATCCCAAGTCGGACTACTCGATGTTGGGTAGTAATATCGAGGTGACTGATTTAGAAAAGGACTTGGGTGTGCTAATTAGCAGCAACCTTAAGTTTACGAAACAGTGTGTAGAGGTGGAAAAGAAAGCCCAGAAACTATTGGGTTATATCAGGAGGCAATTTCAGTTTCGGAACAAGGAGATTGTGCTCTCACTGTACAATTCCCTTGTTCGGCCGCACCTGGAGTATGCTGTGCAGTTCTGGTCGCCCAGCCTCAGGAAAGATATTGAGAGGCTGGAGTGAGTGCAGGCGAGGGCCACAAAGTTAATCCCTTCCGTTAGGCATATGGGCTACAATCGACGGTTACGCGCCCTGAACTTGTTTTCGCTTGAAACTCGGAGGCTGTGCGGTCAACTGATCGAGGTTTTCAAGCTCTTACGCGGGTTCAACGATGTCGATTTTAGAAGTATGTTTAGTTTAAATAATAACCCAACTCGCAACAATGGTTGGAAGTTGGATTTGAAACGGTTTAGGACTAGTGTGTGTGGGAATTACTTTACGTATAAGATCTGTGACACATGGAACAGGTTACCTTCGGAAGTTGTGAACAGTTCCTCTGTGGATCAGTTCAAGAAAAGGTTAGACCAAATTTTGCACACTATTTGAGTGTGTAGAAAATTTTCCGTGGCACCCATTGCCATTGGTACCACCTCGGTATGGGCCACAAGGCCTTTTGAGGTACTACTTTTCCTTGTAACTCCTCCTTGTAACTCACTCTCTCTCATATATATATATATAAATAAATCTGGTTACCTTAGAGATGAGGAGGTTGCGCAGTCAACTTATTCAAGTCTTCAAGATGCTTAATGGAATAGACAAGGTAGATTACAGAAACTTATTCTTACTTAATGCCAATCCAACAAGAAATTGGTTCAAAAAACTTCTTTTTTCTACCTGAAGGTCAAAATATGATAATTAAAACCCACTCTAATAGACAGTTTATTTCCACAACAGTTTCGATGCCCACTGGCATCCTCTTCGGATGAATGCCATTGGGCATCGAAACTGTTGTGGAAATAAATTCTGTCTATTAGAGTGGGTTTTAATTATCAAGAAATGGGTTTAAACTGGAACTAAAGACATTTAGGACCTCTGTCTGTGGGAATTTCTTTTCCTATAAAATAGTTAATATCTGGAACCAACTTCCCTCAGTGGTTGTTTCCAGCCAAAGTGTAAATGTGTTTAAAAATAGGCTGGACAAAGTACTGAATATTCTCATGGTTTAAGACTAAAACATAATGTAACTCTGCAGGAGTTCGCTTGCATGGTGTCTCTGTGGACATGCTAATTATAGAGCTTTTTATATATTCTCCACTTTCCTGTAAAATTTCCTTGGCTAGTTTTCCAGGGTCAAGGTATTTTCTTCAACCTTTTTCCATATCTGCCTCTGGCAGGGAGGGAGCGGAGGGTGGGGGGAGAGCCTTATACTTTTCTATCCAGTTTTCTACTACTGCTAGAATAGTTGAAAGAAAAATAAATGTTTAATAACGGGAATCTCCCAGAGTGGACTGGAAGGTCTTTGAGGTTTCTTCTTGTCCTTGTAAAACTCCTTGTAACTCACTCTCTCACCTTGAAACCTTGTCTTTAACAAACTTCAGTGTAGGTACAGGAATGTCATTTTTTTTATTTTTTAGTTTACCAATGATATTCCAGACATTAGTAGAGGTAGAATGAACAAAAGAAAATTAATTTAGTGGGCTGGGTAGCATATATTCTAATGGCGAGTGATTATTATTTAGTAACTGTGAGCAAAGCTTATCAGCTATCAAAGTAAAATGGTTATTGAAAGAGTTTGCAATAGAGGTGTCATCAGTAATTTCTTTATTACCAACATTTAGTTTCGCTATTTAATTTTTCTTAATTTGGCTTCTGAGAAGACTGTTTATGGTTATCTAAGTGTTTTTCATGTTTCCTTTTCATGTTCAGAAAATTGATCATTATAATAGTTATATTTTGCAATTTTGATTTTTCAGTTAATTTGCTTCTATATTGAGTATATTGTACAGTACTTTAGGAATTTTGCTTTGTAATGCAATTTGAATATCTTATTGAATGATAATTCCTGGACTGATCCATGGATTTGCAACACTTTTGGGTAAAACTATTTTCCTCCTCAAGGGAAAGCAAGTATTGAAAACATGAGATAAGGTGTCATAGAAGAACTGAAGCATATAATCTGGATCATTCATAAGTTCATCATAGTTAAATTGAGTAGCTATTTTCTACAGCTTCAATAAATTTTCTTCCATTAACCTCTGAAAATATTTTCTAATCAGTAGTAGTTTTATCTGCAACTTGAACAATTATTGTTTATAGTGTAAGTAGGATAATGATTATTGATGTTTGTGGTTATAATTTCACAATTTATGAGGGCTAGGGTGGAGTGAAAAAATCAAAAAGTGCCAGGATCAAAATTGAGGGGGGTCTAGATAGTTGTCTTTTGTCCAGGATTAAACTTTAAAACCGATTTTGGGTGGTTGCATACAAAACTGTGGCTGCTACCAGCTAATTTATACAAGTCATATGTGTGTGTGTGACCAAAATTTGAACCTAGTGACCTATCTCGGGTTCTGGACATGATAGAAAGGCAATTTAAAAACTGTTTATGATGTATTTTTTACCTCTGAAGCAGATTAAAACATTTGCAGAGGGCTGCAGTATCAATAATGCATCAAAAAATCCATATTTTTATTATTTTTGGCCAAAATTTGCAGTTTTCATTATTACACATTCACAGAACACATATAATACACAATCAATCTATCACTTGTTAAACAAAGTAATAAAAAATAATCATCTAAACAGCTTCAGAATATTGTATTTTTGTATTGAACACTTTCATCAGTTTTCTTCATTTTATCTTTTGTCGAATAATGCCATCACAACATTCAAATCTTATCACAGTTGAGGAAGCCTCTGTTACAAGTTTAATGTACCTCTCTACAGCCTGATTATGACAAGGCTGGTTGAGTTTCAGTGCTTCCTTTCTTATGTTTATGAGTTCTTCATTGGTTAGATGCTATGATAGGGGGCTCATGAATGTCAGGTGAATTTAAGTTTTATCATTTTGAGATACCCTCGAGCTTCATTATCGATTTTAGGCACCATGAATCTCCTGATACTACCATCTCTCACAACACTCAAGTCAGGCTGTACACTGTAGGGTGCATCAGCCTATAACACTGGGCAACACGTATTTTATTGAATGATATCTGACACTTGATTCTAGGTAATTTGGGTGCGCTGAATACGAATTTCAACTCAGTTTGGCTCTATCAGGTCCTGATTCTTGTCGACAGCCTATGTGCCATTTTCCAGATTTTTCAAATTAGGACTAAAAAATTAAGTCATGTGTTAATTTTTTTTTCAAGTTTAATGAATACAAGCAGTTCAAACTACAGTAAAATTACATTATAACGATAGAAATGACTTAAAATAAAAAAACAAACAGATATGAAGCTTTGACTGTTGCAAAAATTTTCTTTTGTAAGACTTTCTAGTGTATTTGCTTGTTGATGGCAGGTCTCTTTTCAAGCACCAGCAGTAATCAGCCATCATGTGGGAATCCCAGCAGCCTTGGTACCGTTCCTCCATAATTTTGATATCTTGGTGGAATCTCTCCCCTTGTTCGTCACTTACATCACCTAAATTACTTGGAAATTGGTCAAGATGGCTATTCAAAAAATGCATTTTTATGCTCATATTGCAACCTAACTCTTTGTAGTCCCTTAAAAGTTTTTTTTACGATTTCTTCGTAGTTATCTGCCCTATAATTGCCTAAAAAGTTTTCTATCAAGTCCACGAATGAGAACCAGCCATTTTTTTCGCGTTCATTCATGACATTAGGAAAATTGCTGTCTTTAATCATTGTTCTTATTTGTGGACCGTCAAAAATTCCCACCTTGATTTTTTCATAACTTAAACTTGGAAATTTTGAAGTTATGTATTTGAAACACTCGCCGTTCGTATCTAAAGCTTTTACATATTGTTTAATGAGGCCTAGTTTTATATGCAGAGGAGGAAATATGATTTTATCTCTGCTCACTAAAGGTGGATTAATTACGTTTTTTTTCTCCGACAGTAAGTGATGTTCGTGCTGGCCAGATTTGTTTGAAATAATGTTCTTCCTTGGCTCTGCTGTCCCATAGCAAAGGAAGCAGGATATTTAGTATACCCTCCTTGTTGTCCTAGCAGAAATTAACCATTTTTAAGTCAACACATATGATCCACTCGTGCTCCCTATATTTGATAAGATTTAAAACCTTTTCTATATGTTCATACTTTTCTTTTAATTTTGTTGAGTGCCCAATCGGTATCGAGCCGTATAGATTGCCATTATGCAACAACACACACTTAAGACTTCTTTCGAACTGTCTAAAACAAGCGCCAATCATTTGCATTGTAAGTACTCAACCCCCCATCTTCTTTAACAAACCAACTATGTCGGGCAGCAATATACTAAACTATCCTCTGTTCTAAAATATTTAACAAGTTCTCTCTTCTCTTTTTCTGTAAAATGAAATGTATGTGTTTGAAGTAAGCAAGTTTTTTCTCTCTAAGTCTTGAAGCTAAAATTTCCGCAGCCTTTTTTGGCAAATTTAGACCCTTACAAGATCATTCAACTTCGGCCTGGTTAAACTTTTGTGCGGATCATTTTGACTTTCAAATACGCTTGGGTCAAAATCGATGTCTGACTTTCAAAATGCATAAACAATATTTCAGGAACATCTTCAACTAATTCTTGAGTTGGCAGACCCTTAAATTTTGGAATGGGGATCTCATTTGAATGTAGCACAGGTCGTATCGCGGTGTCGAAATTTGGGTACTCGATACAATGTTTATTTTTCTAGTGAAGCCCGAAGTCTTGACAAAGCAAAGGTAGCAATCGGTCTCGTGGTTAGTAGGCTCTCGCCACACCTGATATGGAAAAAAATTGTAAAGCGTTAACAAAAGCGACGAGAGACTTGTTTTTGTTTTTTATGAATTTATCAAAAGTTATCACCCAAACATTTAACATTTCTGTGTTTCAACCTTATGCAATATTTGAGATTCTTATAACATTTTCTGTAAATTTTTGTATGTACCTAAGTTACAATTACATTTAGGTAAGTTACAGTATACTAGTGATTAAATTACGTAGTTTTATGAAATCATAAACTTACCATCGGGAACTCCAAAAGGTATTTTTTGAATCCAAACAACCCTTCGTCCAATATGTCGCAGTCTTTCAATGCATAGAGTGCAGGCTTTATGTGGAGCCCACGATTTATCTTGGTCCCCCTGTTATGCCAAAATAAGCTAAGTAAGCTCTTTTTACGAAGTCAGTTATATTGCTCGTTGATGTGGAAGTTAAAATTTCCACATATATAACAGAAGGAATCAGGTTGTTTTTGCATTTGAACTTTGCTAGTGCTTGATGACATATTGCTTGATTGTCTGCCAATTTGTAAAGGTATTTAAAGCCTTAATTCATATAAATTTAAGAAAATCTGAAATATAAACACAAAATTAGTTTAAATAGGTACTTATTATGAAATAGGTACGTACATCTATGAAATTAACTAGAACAACGGATGAGTAGGTACAATATAAATTACGTCTAATTAAATCAACTATATTAAATCACGATGACAAAATTACTCACTAAATCATATGCCAATTCAAAATTATGTTAATGCCCAAACTTAATTAACTAACTCGACTGACTGACTGACTGATTGAATTGACTGATTAACTCTGGAAACGAGTCGCTTTTATATATTTTAGTTGTCCCTCTAGAATACTCTACAGAGAACAGGAACTCTCGAGAAAATTTAGAATTCTATGATATTTTTAAGCTTAATTTACTAAATTAAAATGGGTTAAAATGACAAAATTAAAATATTTTTAGGGTGTTACATATAAAAATATACATAATACAACAATACCATAACAATAGGTACAAATACCTAGATAAAAACCTAGTTGCATAATGTGTAACTGCAAAAAGACTTAGCGAGTATTGAGAAAAAAACCTTTTTATGAATACGACGAAAGAGGAGGGGTGTTGAGCAAAATCAAGACCTGATAGAGCAAAACCGAGTAAAAATTCGTGCTCAGCGCACCCAAATTACCTAGAAGTAAGTGTCAAATCTAATTCAATAGACAAAAATTTGAAATTTGTTCCCCAGTGTAAGGGGTGAAATTTCGAACTTCAAATATTGATTCGGCCCTATGATATTATGGTTACAATCCCCAACAAACCTTCAGTGTCCATGTTTCAAGCTGTTCTGACAATATTTAGTAGGTCCACCTCGAAGATGAAAATTTGACAATTGTGGAATTTTATGGTTTTACTAGAAAATCTTGTGTGTAAGTGTTGTAGATTTTGTTTGAAAAAAAAATTGTAAATATAGTTAGTTTTAGGCAAGTTGTAGCCTCAATTCATGAAATTATCTGTCTTTTTAGACTTTTTTTTGTATTATTCTGAGAATCATGAAGTGAGTTACCAGGATGCGGGACGAGGACCCAATTTGCCAAGCATCCCACCGACCACCTCCACCTATTAAAAATGGTATTTCATGATAAAATACTTGTAAAAATTGATTTATTGCTTATTGATATCTTAATTCTTCTTTTTTGTCCTTTTTTCTTTTAAAACAGATGATAAAGAAGCTTCTCTTTCTCAGATTAGGAGTGGCTTTTCTGTCAGCTTCTACAACTTGGAGAACATTTTGAAGATGTTCTTCAGTCCTTGCAGCCTCATAAAAGTCACTGCATAGTTTTACTGCCCTCTCAGAGCCATCATTTATGACATTTATAGCCAAAAGTTTTTCTTTGGAAGATATAAATGATGCTGCTGTTTTCCATTCAACAATCTCAACCATTAAAAAAATCAGAGTCTAACTGTAGTGAAGAGAATATGAACCATGAGTTTTTGTCAACCAAGTCAGCTAGTGTGGTTTCCGATCGTAGATTGGTAGGGAAATTAGGCTTTCCAAAACTAGATCCATGTCTACCTTCTGGAACCACTGTCTCAATCTTGTGTGGTTTATAGGAAAGTAGATGGTTTGTTATAGCACGAAGTTCATTTTTTGGAACCAAATCGCTGAATAATACAAGAGGAATCATCTCTGATGAAAGGTACCAGAGATGACGTTTCAAAGATGTTAGAGCACTTTTTGCTATTTGCTTGTTTACTTCCTCGTATCTAAGAAGCTTTTTGTAAAGCTGCAAATCATGCCATGGTGCATCAAAAACTGAAGAGCAGGTCATCCACCATGGGTAGTAAATCAGTGAAATGAAGGTTGCAAAGTCTCTTAGTTTCAGAATTTGTTGCTTGTTTGTGATTGTTACTGAAGGTAGTTTCGAGATATTATCTTCTAGTAATGCAATTTTTAGAGCATATATTGCTTTACTCATCCATCTGGCTCTATGTATAGCACCAGGTCGCTGAAGGGTTATATCCTTATCACTAGGTCCTGCATTTAAGTATAACACAACTAAGTCAGAAAATTGTTTGTAGTCATATCGTGTATGTTGCTTTTCTATATTACTTATTTGAATTGCATAATCATTCTATTCCTGAAGAATCTCCTGGACAGCTTTGGAGTACTGATTGAAGTCAATTTTTTTCAATTTTTCATCCTTGGAAATCCACCGAAACTTTTCTCGAAATCTGTTAGACATTAATTTCTGGTCCACCCGAAGTTTCTACTTTCATGTCCTGAAACACATGACTCATAATAACTTCACCAACATGATGCCTGCATGCAGACCATAATAAAGGCCGTCCAATCTCTTGTTGGATAGTTATGCATGCAGCGCTCACATGTCCCGTGGGTTGCTGTAGTGTCGAAAACCAAGTTCACTATTGAATCGGAGCAGTTCCACAATTTCAGTAGCTTCATAACTTCTTCAGTCAAGTTTTTCCCAGATTGGCCACTGCCACCAGCACTAGGATGATATGATGGAATACCAAGTAGTTTGAGATCCATTGAATTTCCAACTGATACGGCTAATTGTTCTTCTGTAACATATTTATCCTGCAGAGTAGAAATTATTTTTGAATCCCAATGAAGAGAGGCCAATTTAGGAGGATTCCAGGATTTTTTAATGGAACTTGAAATTTTTTGGGCTACTTCGCATCTTGCTCTATCAGCTGTAGCATATGAAGTTGCCACTGCCTTAGTGTTACCACCACATTCTTCAACAAAAGCTTTTGTGAATGCAGCCTGTTGTGCCGGAGTGGAGTCATTTTCATTCTTGATGCCAAAGAAACAAGTTTCGGTCTTTTCAGAATGTCATGAGGAATGATAGCTTGAGTACCTAAACAGACTGTTGACTGTGTGGATTTTCCATCTTTTTCAGCTCCATCATTAGCTTCTGACTCACTCTCAATGGTAGTTGTATCGCTTGTTCTACTGCTTTCTAATTCAACATAACTGCAAGAAGCTTCAGTGTCTCTCAATTCCTTTTCTTTTCTCACATTTTCTTCACATTTTTGAAAATTAATGCGCTTCATTTTGGATGCTAAAGTTTGATCATGAGCTCCAAAAGAAGCAATTCTATCCCCTTGCATAGATTGAAGAAATTGTAAATCTTCTGGATTACTCATAATTTTTTCGGCATTTTTAATCCACAGCGGAAAAGTCATTTTAAGCTGCATTTCCATATCTTCTAGTCTTGTCTTTGTACTTTGTAGCTCTCTTCTTTTCAATGGAATTTCTCTGTTTCGCATTCTTTTCTGACAACGAAATTATTTTCTCACATGCTTTTTTCTCAGTAATCATTGGTATGTTGGCTTTATTGTAGAATGGTTGAATTTCTGTTAAAACAATTTTAGCTATATCTCGCTTAGTTCTTCTCTTTTAGACCCTGTTGCTGGTGAAATAGGAAATATCTAAGAACTTGTTCACTTGTTGGCAAGCGACATCCTACAATCTTTACATCATTATTTGTGATGCCAGGACCTAATCCAAATATACAGGTTTTTTTTCGTGTTTTTACATCAACTTTATCTGCACCACTAGAAGTGGTTTCACTGGCTTTACCACTATTATCCATTATATCATATATCAACTATTATCACCAACATATATAAAAAATTGACCTGTAATAGAAACATAGATTAATATTAAAGTAGTCTACATGCCTGAAAATAAGAAAAAATAGCTATAGGTATTTCATGATGGCAAATGATGTTTATTAATAGTAGCTATGGCTTAAACACAAGCAAACTAAACATACTAGGCCTATAGTACCTTAAGAATCATTCAATTCAATAAAATAAAGGTATATGTGAAAAAAATAATTTAAGGCAATTTATCCCAAAAATTGTCATTTTTGTAAAAGTTTAGGAGCTAGGTGGACCCAGTAGATATTAATCAATTGACCTGAAATTTTGCATGTGAATTTTTTTTAGGGAATGTAACCATAATAACGTAGGGCCAAATCAATTTTTGAAAGTTGCCATTTTTCATGCACCCTACGTGTACAGTAACTTGGACTTCAATGTCCTTATCTGAATCAATTATCAGGTCACCATCTTCAAAGTCATTGTCTATCACTGTTTCAACTGATTCATTCTCTCTGACCAAAAGTACCTTGTTAACTGTGATGTTGCAGATTTGTGGTTCTGAATCAGCAAGCATGACAATTAATACATTCTCTGGGTGAGCATAATATGCATTTCGGTAGAGGATTTTTAGGGCTATCTCCCTGGCTTCCTTGTGAGGAAATTTCAGGATCCTTTGGAGCATATAAAAGTTCTTAGCACAATCTGTGCATCAATATTCCTTCTTGATCTGGAGCCAACTTGGAAAATAGACCAAGATACAAAACTCTGCAAGTGTGACCAGACCTTTGGAAGGCTTCCTTTGAGATGTATAAAATCTGAGAATTCTACATGCCAGAGTCAACCACCTTGAATGACAGATTGGTCCAACTTCAAGGAGCTCAAGATCAGGATCAACACAGCCAAGCATAACAGCCATACAGATTCTGTAAGCATAATAATGGTCAGTGCTGAGGTCCTCCAGTACTTCATTAGAAATAACTGGAAATCTCGAATTCATAAGTGGCTTGAATGAAATCACATCCCACTGAGGTACACTTCCACCAAGTTCAACCCCTATCTTTCCTGAAAATTACAAAAACTTTAATGTGAATGCAAATTTCAATTATATACTGCGTTCAAACTTATTAAGCAGATTACATTTTCTCCAATGTTTTCAAAAGTTTTCCCCGATTTCAATGAAATTTGTAGCAAATAATCACTATATATAGCAGCATTGATGGTATTCATTTCGATAAAATATTTTGATAATTAAAATAATTATCTCATTTTATTGAAAAATATGTAAAATATTTTGTTCCGAATTATTAAGGAAGTATTCTATTTACGGATCTAAATGGTGAAAATGGGTAAGAATAATAATTTAACATTAACTGAGAAAAGAAAAATAGTCAAGTTACTCGCTGAAAATATAAAATCTATTGAAATTGCGAAGCAGTTTGGCAGAGCTTATCGAACTGTAAACAAGTTTGTAGCGGAGGGTACCAAACTGAGGCAGCGAAGTGATAAAGGAGCTATAAGAAAAGTGACAAGGCGGCAGATATCTGTAATCAAGCGCAAATTGCAAAGCATCTATTGTCCTCGAGTAAAGAGGTTTTTGAGCAGGCTGGCATACATAATGTACCAAGAACATCTCGATGTGGAATCCTCCAAACAATTGGCAAGACGTGTAAACCTATGATTCAGTCACCATTAACACCCAGGTACAAGAAGCAGCGTGTTGAAAGGGCGTGTCAGTACGTGAAAACAGATTTTAATACTGTATTGTTCACCGATGAATGAAAAGCAACCCTTGAGGGACTTGATGTTTGGTCAAGAAGATGGATTGCTGAGAGCCAATTTCTACCATCGAGATTAAGACGCCAACAAAGTGGAGGTAGTGTCATGTTTTGGGCAGGATTGATAGGCAATGAAGTAGCTGTCCCATACAGAGTGCCTGATGGTGTAAAAATGAATGCTGTCTTTCACAAACTTTCTAAAAGAAAACCTCATTCCATGGTAGAGATTGACCCTTAGCAATCCATCTTCTTGACTAACCATCAGATCCCTCAAGGGTTGCTCTTCATTCATCGGTTAACAATACAGTATTAAAATCTGTTTTCACGTACTGATGCGCCAATTCAACACGCTGCTTCTTGTACCTGGGTGTTAATGGTGACTGAATCGTAGGTTTACACGTCTTGCCAATTGTTTGGAGGATTCCACATCGAGATGTTCTTGGTACATTATGTATGCCAGCCTGCTCAAAAACCTCTTTACTTAAGGACAATGGATGCTTTGCAGTTTGCGCTTGATTACAGATATCTGTCGCCTTGTCACTTTTCTTATAGCTCCTTTATCACTTGGCTGCCTCAGTTTGGTACCCTCCGCTACAAACTTGTTTACAGTTCGATAAGCTCTGCCAAACTGCTTCGCAATTTCAATAGATTTTATATTTTCAGCGAGTAACTTGACTATTTTTCTTTTCTCAGTTAATGTTAAATTATTATTCTTACCCATTTTCACCATTTAGATCCATAAATAGAATACTTGCTTAATAATTCGGAACACAATATTTTACATATTTTTCAATAAAATGAGATAATTATTTTAATTATCAAAATATTTTATCGAAATGAATACCATCAATGCTGCTATATATAGTGATTATTTGCTACAAATTTCATTGAAATCGGGGAAAAACTTTTGAAAACATTGAAGAAAATGTAATCTGCTTAATAAGTTCGAACGCAGTGTAAACCCTAAGTTAAGTTCTAGTCAAAACAGAATTTATTACCAATCATTCTTATGATTTGCAAATCACTGAATCACATGATTATGTTAATAAAATTACTGTCACAAACAAATAAATGTAACTACAAAATTTACAAAAATATAACATATTTTAAATCCTTTTATAAGGGACTGAAAATTTGAGTCTTACCTGCTTGTCCGGTTCTCTTCTACCATTACACAGTGGATGACATCTTTACCAAGAGGAAGCTTTCCATTGGAGAATGAGTCTGTGCTTGAAAATCTGTGACCTCCATCAAGAATTTTAACTGTGCCAACTGGTGTTGTCTTAACATCCTACTGTGTAGTATTTTTGGGCAATAAGGTTATCAAAATACATGTATTTATCAAATCTATAAATTCAACCTGAAAAGAAAAATAAAAAACAAAATATTTGGAGAAAAAGGACCAAAAATTGCATTTTTTGAGCAAAAATGATGAAATATTGATTTTTTTATGCATTATTGAGCCTGCAGCCCTCTGCAAATGTTTTAATCTGCTTCAGAGGTAAAAAATACATCATAAACAGTTTTTAAATTGTCTTTCTATCATGTTCAGAACCTGAGATAGGTCACTGGGTTCAAATTTTGGTCATGCGCACACATGATTTGTATAAACTGGCTGATAGCAGTCACAGTTTTGTATGCAACCACCCAAAATCGGTTTTAAAGTTTAATCCTGTACAAAAGACAACTATCTAGACCCCCTCAATTTTGATCATGGCACTTTTGATTTTTTCACTCCACCCTAAATTGAGGGCATTGCTATTTACAAATGTATTATCAGTTGTAGATTCTCTTATTTGATTACCATAGTTGCAGACTCAAGTAGGTTGTTATAGTATGACATGGTGGGAGCATGTCAGGGAGGGGTATTCTGACTCTTCCCTCAGACTGGAGAGGGTGTGGGGATGCCATCTTAGAGTGGGTGGGAACAGAAAAGATAATCTCGGCTTTTGTTGTTAATTGAAGAGATACTTTTTATAGTTTCCACATGGATTCTTGTTTTTTACTGGAGCCTTACGTTTGTGAAGTGAGGACACTGAACCTATTTGGGACTTGCCAATGATCTGTGAAAAGGGGAACTTCTGTCATACCAATCTTATAAAAGGACCCAGAAATATTAAATAAATAAAGTACCTTTGAATTAAAACACACTTGAAATTCCAGTTAAGAGAATGAAAAAAAAAAGGAGGATAAAGGCTCATTTGAATATAAAAATCATGCAGAAGAATATCAGTTGAAATTATCAGATGTTTGTAATATGCATTTATAACATTTTTAAAACATGGATCGCAACTGCAGATGCGCATTCAAGGGTAATAGGCATAAATTTTATCAAGCTTAGATTATTATACATTACGCCATATTTGACAGTGAGAGAGAACAAAAAAGTTACTTAAGAGCATTTTCTTTCTTTCTTTTGCAGGAAAGAAAGAGATTTACTTAGGTCTTCCGGTACCATTCAGTATGAGACACCTTCTAAATTAATGAGTTGTTGTGGGCTCTGCTGTTTTCCTGAACTTCCAAGATGTCCGTGTAGCGAAACTCTAACTGGTAGACCTACAGGCTTAGACAAATGGGAATTTTTTCGATCGTGTTTATTAGTTGTTACCATAGTTTGTCTCTGTCTGGTTACAGGATTAGCCCTGCACCTCCATTCACGTATGGATGCCACGCAGCAAATCATAGCTAAAAGTAAGTGATGAATATTTGTATTATGAGCCTAGGCTACCTGCTTCCTAACCATTAAATGTAGAATATTGATAGAGATAAAAAGCCATGTTCATTGTTCCGCAGATGTTGTAATTTCTATTTTTGTTTTTCAAACTTTTGCTGTTTTGTGGTGGTTCTACTTCTACGTAGTTACAGCGCAAGTTTAACAGTTTGTGCTGCGCATTACAAATGGAGTTGAAACTTTTTCTTTTATTACTATTTTATTCGCTCACTCGATATGAAGGTTTTCTCTCTGTAAAATATGACATGGAAAAATGCGAAAGGTAAATTGTCTTTTTGTTACTTTTATTCATCAAAGTTTTCACATATTTAATAGAAATATTTATTTCATATCCCAAATCGTAGCCAAACAAAATTTCTTTTTCACTTATCAAGGCTTCGTTGCTTTAAAATGTTACATATTTTATTTAATTAATTTATAATTCATTAATTAATTAATTTTCATGGTCGTTAAGCCGAAGTGTTTTTTGATTCGAGACTTTAAAAACTTTATGCCGCCAGAAATAATAGCAATGAACATTAAAAGTTTGACTCGTTGATAAACGGGCAAAAGTTTTTACTCGTACATCAGATTTTCCATGAAGGAGAAGCAAGATTATATTTTCAGTAATTTTCGAATCCGTTGCTCGTCTGTCTGTTGCTTGAAGAAAAATGTAAATTGTATTATCAGACTGGTTCCTTCAAGCTTCAGTAAGATTCGCCGGTCATTGTTGAATTCCTATCAACGACGAATTTGTATTCAATTATACTCGCTCGTGCTGTGAACAGTAATCAGCGAAATTAAATTTGCTTAATGTTCACTGTTTGGGAAAGGAGCCATTTGTTTTGGTGGTTAATTGTTACATTTTATGAGCAACGTGAAAATCATGGAAGGAAAAATACAAATATTTGTTAGATTCTACCATTCTTTAATGAGATGAACTGCATTCAGTGAGTGATTAGTTGAAAGCTTTTGATGATCATGAATACTTGCCATTCGTAAATCTGACCTTTACATTAACGCATATCATTTGTGAAGGATGTATACGAAAGGATAAATACCAGAAGCAAAGCTCTATTCTCTTGTATCATTAAAGCAGATGTTTCATGAAATATTTTCATTTATTATTTATTTTTTAATTTATTCATTTATTCATTTATTATACACAGTGGTTTATAGTGTGTGCTTTCAGGATAACCGATCACACTATCCAGAACCCAACAAAAGCTTTCATTTGGCGGCGTGATCAGTCGGAGTTCTGACTGAAACCACGCGACGCAGATTCGAGTCCCAGTAAATTCAAGTTTCCTACACTGTTGCTTTTCTTTTTTTATCTTATTTAAGTGCGGTTATTGCACTTCAAACGCATGAATACGTCGTTTGTTATTTAAATGTAGACTAATTAACACGAAATTACAGACTCGTTGGCAATCAAGATATAACAAGTTTCGTAATAAAGCTCGTTTTAAAATTGTTCCCCCTCCCTCCCATTTTTGGGGGATGATGCGGTTTTTATTTGCCGTACATCGATAGAAGAGAGAGTCCGGTAAATTTCTTTCGGAATTTTGTTTTCGATTTTGGAGTTTCTCGTGTTTGGCTTTAGCCTTTCGACTAAGACTGCTCACCACCACCACCATCGCAACGCCAGTTCAGTCCAGTTACGATTCTGCAGTGGAAGTGGTGGGTTGCGTTTGTCCGTCACTCAATAAGTTTTATCTGAAACCTCGTACCTTAGAAGTAGAACTGTGGTAAATAATGTTAAAGTAGCGAGTATAAAAAGTACATTGATCGTCCTCACTACTCGTACTTGTGAAGCGTCGGAAATTATATTATTTAGGTTTATAACTTTATAACATGTTTAAAGTTCGAAGAAGCCGTAGTGTGTATGTAGTTTTTGGTGATTCAATTGGATCGCCCTGTTTTAGAAATGAAGTAAATTTTGAACTCGAAACCCAATTTTGCAATAATATTCACTCGCTTCCACCCTTGTTTCAAAGTGTAACTTTACTATAGTTTTGTTTGAAACGCAGCGATAACTGAAAGGTCTTATTTCCTTACAGGCTTACGGCTATGAGGAATGATTATATATATATATAAAAGATAGGTAGATAGGGTGGCGCAGAAGTCGCGCACCATAGGAATTTTTAGTGTTGACTATAATATATTGTTTTTTTCTTTAAGGTATAGGAGATGGCTACGAAATTAACAACAGACGAGAGGGTGAGCTTTGTAGTACTAGGTACTATACAAATCGATCAATGGCTACAGCGATTGATCGATTTGTAGTACTTGGTATTCCATACATTAAAACCAAGCTCACCCTCTCGTCTATTGTTAATTTCGCAGCCATCCCCTACCAAAAAGAAAAATATATATATATACGATAGTCAACACTGAAAAATCCCATGGTGCGCTACTTTCGCGGCACCATATACATATGTACAATTTGTACATACATACATACATACATACATACATAAATATAGGGGTTGGACAAAATAAAGGAAACACTCACTTTTTCAATGTCAGAAATTTGTGATATTAATGGCGTTATATGCTTTTACTGTTTATATGTGAATGCATATAATATTGAGAACATTTTCTATTTTATTATGCCGATATTGGTATTTTGCGTTTTTGCAGAATAGGCTGGAAAAGATGTCACTGACTGAAAGGGGCATGATAGTAGGAGCCCGTTTGGTTGGTGTGTCAGTGTTAAAAGTCTGGTGATTGTCCTCGCATCTCGAGGAGCATTCCCAAAATTATGAATACTAGAAAAAAATTATTCTCCAACTCTTAACTTCATTCGAACTCCCGCTCTGGTTGGTGTTATGAGGGACTTTATTACACTTCTCATAGCATCGTTTTGACGCGGCTCGTAATAAGATTGTTGCTTTACGCCCACTCCAGTATATTGCTTATTTGATGTAGTTTTTCATTTCCTTCCATGTATTCATAACTGAAAACTGTTCTTCGAGATACATGAGCAATTATGCCGCTTTTAATACTGAGACGCAAACTAAACGAACTCCTATTGGCGTCTTTCTTTCACAGTCAATATCATTTTTAATAAGTGTCGTATTTTTATTTTTTGTACAAGAACCAGTGTCGTCAACGTATTAAAATAGAAAATATTTTCAATGTTATTATACGCACTCGCATATCAACTTAGGAAACTATATAATGCTATTAATCATAGCGGAAAATACGGAACTGAAAATGGGTGCGTTTCCATTATTTTGTTCCCCAACTACAGAGTGGCGCAAAAGTCAGCAGTGAAAAGGGTCATCACCGCGTAAATTATAAGTTTTTAACCTAGAAAATTATAAATTTATAGACTGTAAATATACACACGGTGTGTGTATATATATATATAGAATTGAGCTAAAATGTTGGTTATTTCGGAATTGGCTGATACATTGTATCTTTTTATTATTTGTTTTGAGTAATTTTTTTAATGATGGAATAAATTTTCATTTGTAATAAGTTTAAAGGCGCGACTTTCTCGTATAACAAAATCGGAATGACTGTTGCGCAAAGTTCCTTTCTTAACTGCACTTAATACAAACTAGTAAATAAATACTTTAAAAAATAGTAGCGAGAAAAAGAAATGAAATTAATGAATTTTAAATGTCAAAATAAACGATTGAAGAAAGTATTATAAATGAATAAATCTTCGACGTAAATTAAGTACATTTTCCGAAAGTAAGTAAGTTCCCCTCGAAACCCCAAATTTTTTTAAAAGCGAAAACTTACTAATTAGTAATGTTTTGGTTTTTAAATTTTATTACTCGCCAAAAAAGAATAAAATATATAAAGAAAAACGGAATATTACCATTTGCGAATAGCAGCAATTCTCGTCTTTTTCAGAAATTTTCTTGGTGAAATTTTTTCCGAAATTATGCAGGAGGAGTTAAATGTACGTTTGGGAAACCTCGAGATAAGGGGGTTCACGACTGCTCTTACAATCGGATGAAAAGAGCAACGCGCGTATGTGAAGGGAATTCGAAGTAAAATTAAGATGAAAAAAAAATTTATTCACTTTCCCGCCTCGTGACTGTAAATTTGGGGTTATTTTGGTTGGTAGTTGACTCTGTAACGTTCAAAACCGTTCATTTATTTATTTTCGAAAAAGAACATACGAAATTATTTCACTGAGCCGACAAAGGGGACAAAATAAGCCCCGTAGTTTCTTTGCAACGCGTCCCATAAACGAAATAAAGCTTCATAATGTCGAAGTTCGACCTTAAGGCGAGTTATGTGGATTTCAAATTTCAAAAAATAATTTGATTTTCAACGAAAATGACTAACCTAACCGGGCATAATTTAACCTGCCTTAACCCAACTGAATCTAACTTGACCCGATTTAAATTTTTTAGTATCGACATTGTGCAGAGCGACTTCATTCCACATCCCGTTAGCAGCCTCTACAACTATTCCGACATATATACAAAATAAAAAAAAATTCTCATTCTCACAGGAATGTCGCGACGTTTTTGCTCAGGACTGAGAACACTCGAGTCAGTTAGTTACACATAGAGACAAAGGGGTCACCACCGGAAATGAGGTACCACCTCAACATAAGGATCTAGTGTTACCTTTCATGACAGCTATGACAAGGTTTGGGGTATACCTTTAGTACTCGAGTGATACGTCGGGTACCATACGTCATCTATAGTACGCGCGAAGTAAATATAGACTTTTGGGTGTTGGAAAGTAATTTGGCTTAAGTATGGCTATTCGCTTTAACATTAACCGTACAGAATCAGACGAATGTAATTGTTAACGTTCTCGGGGGATGGGGGGTTATCTTCCGAATTGTAGCACTCATTAGAAAGGTTTCATCCTTCCTCAGGATCCTGTACACGATTTCATTGCCTCCCAACATTTCCCCTTGAGATTCGTTTCATGCTTCTCAGTTACTGATGGAACAGTATGAGCATTTGTCAGTACTGTACTGGTTAAAGTATTTTGTCCGGTTTGAAAAATAGTAGGTTCCGGTGTATCGTCCCTTAATTCCGTGTACTGTAAATAATGCAGTAATACATACACGCCCAACTAAACCGTTTTCTCACAATTTTCCCGATTTTTACTATGAAATTCCGTGTTCCCGTATTTTCATGCTAATTTCTAACATCTTGAAATATTTATTTCGTTGAAAATAAACCTTTGAAAAAGCCGTTTACTCTCGCCGTACATACCCGTCTTCAGTCCGTGTATGCGTATGATATATCCGCATTTTATTTCAGAAATAATTAATTTGACGCGCTAAAACGAGTAACTTTTTCACAAATTTGAGGAATCACCACTAAAAATATCGACCCACGAAATTGACTGAATTCTCAAATAATCTATTCGAGTTAGGGCTCATAACAAAAAAATACACAATTTAGTTTTCACTGTATGATTTGCTTCTTGGTAATGCTCGTGTACGTTATTCTCTACTATAATATATTGGTGGTTTTCAATAAAACCTTGAATCTTGAATAACTGTTTTTTCGTCCTTGATTGCCTGTTTTTCTTCTATGGGAAGGGCGTTTTTGCTGGTATTTGCCCTTGGCCCCTCCTTTCTGCATAAAAAAAGCAGACAAATTTAAATGAGAATTATTCTCCAAGGAAAACTTAAAAGATATATATATATATATTCCTAAATCAAATAGCGCCAATATAGTAAGCCACTTTTTTACTCCGCTAAGTCGGATTTTCTTGTACGATATATTTTTACAAATGAATCGGTTTGTAAAAAGGCTGAGGCAGCATGAAGTTGGACTTAACTTGATTTAAAATTTTTGAATGAAAATCCTAACGCGGATGAAATTTAAAAAAAAAACTGCTATACGATAAAAAAGCGCTTTTTCTAAACCTCCCGATAGACCCCCCCCCCTCCATCCTCCCTTTAAGTTAACACAAGCGGAAGTGATTAAAAATTTGCAAATATAAAACATACATGGTGTTCCTGACGGATTTGTATTAAATACATATTATAATCCGTCATATCTTTTTTGGTTGGAGCTACTTGGACATTTATAGTATAATATATATATATATATATATTTTTTTTTTTTTAGTTCAGGAAGAACCGATTCGCCTCTATTTAAAGGGCATATCTCAGCGGAAAAACAAAGAAAAAGTGAGAGGAAAGACAGAGGAAAAAGAAAGGGTGGAGGGGACAGTCGAAGTGGAAAAAGACCAAGGACTGCAGGGTCGAGCCCCATCATCCTTGGGTGCTAGGGCCGGGAGGGCGCACTTGAAACCTCCAGGAACAAGCACGTACAAACGAGCACAAAGAGCACTCAAGAGCACGAGCTTAGAACCCCCTTATATATAATAATATATATATATATATCACACACACACACACAGAGAGAGAGAGAGATTCATAAATGTTGGATAAATCGCAGAAACAAAAGTAAAGAAAGACCATATAAACATGGGTCGAGAAACCCGTAGGTTTCGAGCTACAGCACGCGACATAGAAATGAAACTCCGAGGAAATATCTCGATGCTGTGTATCCTGACATGTGGATAGGGCACGGTGGTCCTATTCCGTGGTCACCTCGGTCACCAGATTTAAATCCTCTTGATTATTACTCGTGGGGTCATTTAAAAAGTCTAGTTTGTTACAGAAGTCCGAACACGTGATGAATTATGGCAACTAGTTCGAGGCAATTGCGAAATGATCCGCAATACTCCAGACATTTTTGAGTGTCAGTCAATCACTGGTGCGACGTGCTGAGGCATGCATTCAAGAAGTAGGAAAGAATTTCGAACATTTACCTTACTGTAGCAAATGTATCACTGGTATTTGCATAAAATGTAAAAAATCTTTAGGAGTTTCCTTTTTCTGTCGCGTGCTTTAGCTCGAAACCTACGGGCTTCTCGATCTATGTTTATATGGTCTTTTT
>JAJOZX010000965.1:697500-837500 GCA_023014485.1 Bathynomus jamesi
TAATATATTATATATATATATATATATATATATATACAGGGTGTCCCAGAATTAACTATCTATTTCAATGAAATCGGACAAATTTTTTAAAAACACACTTTTATTTATGTTTATCATGTTTAATATGTGTTAAAAATGTATAAATTTCTAAATTTTTTTCATAATTTTATTTTCATAATTTTTTCATTATCTGGTCCAATGAAAGACCGTCTGAAGTCATAGAATGGCAAAGAGACTCTCCAAAAGTTAACGTGTGGCTTTGAATGACCAAATCCAAAATTTATGGTGCTCCATCTTGTTGAAACACAACATTATCAAGAATGACATCATCAAGAAGCTGTGGTTCGAGAAACTGCTGAAGCATATCAAGGTAGACGGTACCTGTTACAGTTGCTTCCGCAAAGAAGAATGGGCCATAAATTTTGGATTTGGTCATTCCAAGCCACACGTTAACTTTTGGAGAGTCTCTCTGCCATTCTATGACTTCAGACGGTCTTTCATTGGACCAGATGATGAAAAAATTATGAAAATAAAATTATGAAAAAAATTTAGAAATTTATACATTTTTAACACATATTAAACATGATAAACATAAATAAAAGTGTTTTTAAAAAATTTGTCCGATTTCATTGAAATAGATAGTTAATTCTGGGACACCCTGTATATATATATATATATATATATATATATATTTTTTTTTTTATTTTTTATTTTACGGTGGTTATTAATTTCGAAGTTCAATACCGTACTGTAAAGCTCTCACCTCTTTATTTTGTTCCAATATACATAAAAATTGTTCGTGCCCAATTTTGCATAAATCAGATCCTATTTAGTAGTCACTCAAACTTGTGTGTGCGTGCGCGCGCGCTCAATTTAGCAGCGATCATTTATGTGAAGTCGAAAAGCGCTGCATGGATTTTGACCGTCTTCGGTTCTTCGGATTTCGTCACTTACATTGTTTTTCGCACCGGTTGTGAAAATGGCCGAAGCTCATTAACGAGGAGCAAAACAGCACCGGTTGAGAGGCCAAGAGGAAAATTAAATTATTGGAAGTAAATTAACTTCTAATAAGCGAGTGTTGAGCGTGTTCTTCTTTTATCACAAAACTTTGACGAAGATGGTCCGTGAAAACTCAAGGGCTGCGATCAAGGAGGCTGCAGTGTTTTGGGACAAGGCTCGTCCGGAGCAGCAGCAGCAGCAGCAGCAGCATTCCATCAATTAATTCGAGCAACTAGTTGAAAAATGGACAAAGCTGAAGAACGCCGACACGAAGACTGAAACGCATCGATCGGATGAAGCGAAGATTGTCGATGATCTGGACAACCACATTGATGTTGCCCACGGTGATGCCCTGAACTTAATCGAGATCCAAGAGGACAGATATTTTCTTGCTCAGGGGGGGGGGGCAGGTGAACAAGGTTTTTGCTTCTAAAGAATCGAGGACAACGAAGAGAAAAGAGGCAAGTTTAGATTAGAAGTGGCATTGTGAGCAGGAGCAGCAGCTGCCATTAAGTACATCACCCGAGAATGAACCAGTAGTAGCAGTGGTGAGGGTGGTATAACTAGTGTTGATGATGGAAGTGCTGTTGGAGGAGCAACGTCTTCCAACCCAAATAAGAGGGTAAAAAGAAATATTAGCACTCCCTGTCTGGCACCAGCATTGGATAGTAGGGCGGCTCGTTTTTACACTTTTTTCGATATTTGATTGGGGGTAGTGCGGAAAAGTTGCGATTTGGAGAGAAAATAAAGTGTGTAAAATTTTTTTTGATCTCCGTCAATACCTTCCGGTGGCGGCGAGTCCTTAAAAATCGAAAAATAGGCCTAACGGGGTAGATTGGAAAATGGTTTTAAAGACTTACAAAATAAACAATAAAAATTTCAGCACAATCTGTTAATAACTTCCGGTGGCGTCTTAGCCGTTAAAATATCCAAAATATTGATTTAAAGCAAGTTTTAACAAGATTTTATACAAATGTTAATTCCGGTATATTTCTGTGCAAACAACCCTGAGAACACTATTATAGGCTTGAATAAATTAATAGCAGTCATTGAACAATGAAAATTATATAAAATTATATAAAAATTTTGTGTTTTTAGGCCTATTTTTCGATTTTTAAGGACTCGCCGCCACCGGAAGGTATTGACGTAGATCAAAAAAATTGTACACACTATTTTCTCTCCAAATCGCAACTTTTCCGTACTACCCCTAATCAAATATCGAAAAAAGTGTAAAAACGAGCCGCCCTATTGGATAGAATGAAGTTGAGCCACTGGAAGGTGACTTTTGTTCTGGTTCCTACGGCCCACAGGTTTGGCCATAAAGTGGAGTAGTCAAACTTCAACCGCTGAGTTCTAGAACGAATCCGCGAACTTGCCACGAATTTAAAAGAACAGTTTAGATCAATAGTCCCACTTGTAGTCCCAAGGGATGGCAAGTTCCTCAACGATCTTATAGGAAAAGAACAGGTGGATCGACTGCCGGTGATCCTGTCTAGAGTGGGAGTGTGGAGTGAACAAATTGCTTGGTGTCCCTGAGTTGCCTTCGGAGGCCCGAGCTTTCGCAATGGTGTTTGTTAGAAGAATGGGAAGTCATTGATTGTGTAAAGGCCGTATGCTTCGATACAACAGCCAACAACACGGGACAGAGGCGGAGCCTGCGTTTTATTGGGGCAGAAGTTGGAAAAGGGTCTGCATTTAGCATGTCGCCACCACATCTTGGAATTCGTCCTGGCGTGCGCCTTCAAGAAGAGTATGGGATTCTCCTCTGATCCAGACGTCGTCGTCATCAAGCAGTTTCAGAAATCTTGGAAAGTTTTCTATCAAACCAGATACGAAACTGGAGCCGAACATGAAGCAGTAGCAACCGCCTTGGAAAATGACAGCGTGTGATCGTGTTCGCCACGAGCCAACTTCAGATTAGTCAACTCAGAGATGAGTACTGTGTGTCCTTTGAGTTGGTCATAATCTTCCTTGGAGGCGTATCTCGCAGTGGTGGGCTATTTATGGCTCCTGGAGCCTTACACTATGCGAGGTGGGTGGTCACAGGACTGTACGTCTTCAATATCTGGATGTTCCGGGGACAGTTCTGGCTCACTAAGCGAGAGGAGAGAGAGGACTCCGTGACATCTATATCTTTGTTGTCTGGGTCTACTTCAAGGCATGGTTCACGGCCCCCGTCGTTGTTTCTGCTCTTCCAACTTAGGTATGAAAAAAAAGAATGCTGCCCTCTCCAAAGTTGCCTGCGATAAATTCGCAGGACACCTGTGGTATCTGAGTGAGAAACTCGTCAGGATGGCATTCTTTGATCCAACTCTGTCAACGGAGTTCAAACGGGCAATGTTGAAGCCTTTTAATGAGAAAGAAGGCATGGATGAACCCCTAAATTGCATCCAGCTGGCCCTCATTGAAGAATACAGTGCCATCATAACGAAGAGGGAAGATCAGAAGCAATACTTGCTTCATATTCTACAGGAACACCGGTTGCGCTTCCCAGATAGTAAGAAAGAAGCGATCAGTAGACAAGAATGAGTGGCTAGCGACCACAATACCCCGTCAAACAAGCGGCTAATACTCAGTTGCCCACCACCAAACTGTCAGAGAGGACCTGGATGCCACTGAATAATGTGAAAGAAATAAAAAAATTTCTTACTGGTTATATGGTTATGAACGGGAACTGGGCCGTTTTATATCTGGATATATGCTTAACCACGGAACAAAACTCATTGATCGATCCCTAAGTATTTGAGTGAGTGGAACAAAATTAAGGGGTGCAGCTTTAGAATACCGAACTTCGAAATTCACCTAGATTGCTGAGGACAACCCGGACCTATATATGTGTGACAGGTAAATTTGTGCAGCCTTAGGGAGGAAACAAATTTGCGGTGCATCTTGCTCCTGAAGAATCATGCACCAAGACCAATAATAACTGCGAATGTCTGCAAACAAAAATTGCAATAAAGTGATTACGAATAGGGATGTTCTTTGCACAGTATTGTTGCTTTTAGTGGTGATGAACCACGTACGAAAGCCTCGTCAATACTTTGACCCCCCTATTTGCTTGGCAATGCTGCTGCGAGCTGCTCGTATCCTGAAATGGACGTATGGGCAGAATGGTGTTCTATGTAAAAAGATGTTTAATTCTTCATACTTTCACTTAAACTATATATACGAGTGTGTACATATGTATGTTACAGGGAATCCTAAAGATGTTTAGGGATTTCATGTAAGGTTAAGTGATATTTTTGTTAAGCCTATGGGAAAATTATTGAATGCCCGATTAGGTCAACTGTACGCCCTTGACGATTGGTTAGGTTAAGTCGTGATATTTTCATTAAAACTAACGAAAATATCATGACTTAACCTTACATGAAATCCCTGAACATTTTAGTGATTTCATGAAATCCCTAGTTACACAGATTCCCTGTAATATATATATATGTTTAACAACTCCCCAGGCCCTTCCTACTCTTGGGCGATTTCAATAGTCGCCACCCCTTGTGGGGTGATACGACCTCCACTTTTGTGGCTCTGACTCTGATTACCCTAATGGCTGAACTCTCCTTCGAGTGCCTCAACGACGGCTCTCCCACCCCCCCCCCCCCCCCCCGTCCTGTATAGATCTATCGTTCATCTCGACCGACGGCCTCCTGGACTTCACCTGGCAAGTGCTTCGGGATGACCACGGCAGTGACCACTTCCCTGTTTGCCTCACACTAAATCGGCACGATCAGACCGTTCGGGTACCGGAGAAGTGGATAACGGCCAGAGCTAATTGGCCACTTTTCCGGGACAATTCCACACGTTGTACGACGGCCCACTTTCCATCCTCCGATGAATGCATTGCAGCTGCAAGCACCAGCATTCCACGATCTTCTGCCTACCCCGAGCCCGACGAGTACACTGGTGGAATCCAGTGCGCGCGGAGGCCACTCATGCCAAGAAGAGGGCTACCCGACGATTTTATCTTACGTGAACCCCTACCCATCGCATAGAGATGCAGCGGGCCAGAGCCGTTGCTCGCCGTGCGATGAAGAAAGTGGGCCGAGCTTCCTGGCGTACCTTTGTGTCAGGTATCACCTCCTCCACACCATCGGCTACCATCTGGAAGAAGGTACGGAGTGTCGAGAGACGACACGCCCCCTCCCGACCTCCAGTCCTCCGAACTAATGACGGGCTTCTCTATGAACCTAGGTCAGTGGCGAATCTTCTAGCATCTACCTTCGCTGCCGTCTCCTCCACAGACAGCCCCCACGCACTGGCCCCTAACAAGAACTGCTCACCATCCCTTGACAACTCCTACAATCGGCTGTTCACCATGCGAGAGCTACAGGCGGCACTGACCTCGAGGCGGTCTCCTTCCCCTGGCCCGGACGGCATCCCCTACTGTTTGATCCAACACATCCATCCTACGATGCAACTGTTCCTCCTAGATCTCTACAACCGTATATGGATTGAGGGCACTTTCCCCTCTCGGTGGAAAGAGGCCCACGTAATACCAATCCCCAAACCCGGCAAAGACCCCCTTGACCCCACTAATTATAGACCAGTCGCATTAACATGCTGTGCCTGTAAAATCGTCAAGAAAATGATCGTCGCGCGACTCTCCTTTCTCCTTCAAAACACTGACTCCCTCCCGGCTACCCAGTCTGGCTTTAGACAGTTCCGCTCCACTACAGACCCCCTCCTGCTCCTCAGCCGAGATATACAGAACGCCTTCAATAGAGGACAGTTTGTCCTGTCCACTTTCTTCGACATCCAGAAGGCCTACGACACCACCCATCGACGTATATTCCTCAGTGAGCTCCAAAAGTTGGGTTTCGTCGGAGCCCTGTCGACTTTCATCAGGGGCTTCCTCTCCTCCCGGACCTTTCAAGTACGGGTGGGCTCAGTCCTCTCTGACACCTTTGAGCAAGAGGACGGGGTCCCACAGGGAAGCATCCTCAGTGTCATATGCTTTTCACTGGTAATGAACACAGTAGCAAAATCCCTTCCACCCACCGTCCGTTCCTCCATCTACGCAGACGATCTTGCGATATGGTTCGCGGGGCGGAAACTGCCCGTCGTCCAACGACAAATTCAGCTAGCCATCCATCGGGTGGAGAGGTGGGCGACATCGGTTGGTTTCCGCCTATCCACCTCTAAAACCAAAAGTATGGTCTTCAGCAGAAGATCCACAGCCATACCTTACCCTCGGTCACGCTATACGGCGAGCCCCTCGTAGTGGTGCCCACCGCCCTGTTTCTGGGCATGACCTTCGACCGACGGCTCAACTGGGTTCCCCACCTCAGGCACCTGAAACACACGCTCCAGCGTCCCCTCGCTCTCCTAGACTACCTTTCCCACACCACGTGGGGCGCTGACCAACGCTCGCTCGCTCCGTCTTTACACCTCCGTGGTCCAGTCAAAGCTGGACTATGGGAGTGTTGTATACGGGTCTGCCTCCAGCACTTCCCTCCGAATCTTGGACCCGGTACTTAACAGGTGCCTCCGTCTCTCCACCGGTGCCTTCCGATCCTCCCCAGCTTCCAGCCTCCAAGCAGAATGTAACTACCTCCTCCTCACCCACCGACGGGGTCCGCTCCTCATGCGGACCTACCTTCGCGCGCAGAGGCTGCCCTCGTCACTTGTGTGAGCGGTGATTTTAGAACCTCCGCCCCAGGGTCAGAGCAGGTACTTCATGGAAGCGGTCCGCTCTTTCCTGGATCTTTCCAACATGCCCCTTCCTTCAGTCACCCCTCATCTCGTATCATATCCATCCTCCCTGGCTCCTCACCCCTACCAAGTTTTGCAGGGACTTATGTCCCCTGCCGAAAGCTACTACGACCACTACAGTATACAAGTCGCTCTTCCAGGAACACGTAACCCGACACCTGGACGCTGTCCCCATCTATACGGATGATTCCCGATCAGAGGATGGTGCGGCTGCCTCAGCAGTGATCGTGACCCAGCCGCTCTCTAGAGCCGTTCCCCTTCCCCATGAGGCCTCTGTTTTTTCAGCAGAATTTTTCGCTATTCTGGAAGCCCTCGACATTATAAGCCAACTCCTATGTCATCTACTCAGATTCCCAAAGCGCACTGCTCTCCCTTTAAAAATTTAACCCCCCTCATCCACTTGTCCGCACCATCCAACAAACCTTTCACTCCTTAACGGCATCCCAGCACAAGACGGTCACCTTCTGCTGGGTCCCAGCACATGTCGGTATCTGGGGTAATGAGGACCGTAAGGCGAAATCCGCTTGCTCATTGCCAGTCTCCACCCGGCCCTTCCCTTTCACAGATTTTTTCCCGACTCTCCTCTCCCACTTCCGTTCCATCTGGCAACGCGATTGGGACCAGGCTATAAATAACAAGCTCCAGCGGATAAAACCACACCTTAGATATTGGGCTTCCTCGTTCCATAGGTCCCGTCATAAAGAAGTGGTTCTAGCCCGTCTTCGCCTAGGGCACACACGACGCGCACACGGTCACTTTATGGCTAAATTGCCAGCCCCGTTCTGTCCCACCTGCCATACCCCTATCACCGTCGTCTACCTCCTGGTCGAATGTCCGAATCTGTCTGACCTCTGCCACAGCTGAGCTGTTTCCCCCTACCTGTCCCGCATCCCCACGTCCGAATGTCTCCAGTTCATACTCGCCGAAGGCTCCCACTTCTCAGCGGAAGCAATTTTCTCATACCGCATCTAATCTCATACCCTCGCTCCCACATATTCAATAACTGAACCTTCTCATCCCCTCAGTCTCATACTCCCATCCCAACGACACTACCCACCTTCTGTCTCGCCGAGATATATGTACCACTCTAGTTACGAATCGGCGGTTAAGCAACTAATATATATATATATATATATATATATATATATATATATATATATATATATAATATATATATATATATCGTAAAATGATTACTTGTGGTCATTATTGGTGAATGAGACGGGTAGCAATTAAGTCGATCACTTTCATTGGCGTTGTCATTATCGTTTTAAAATGGTGAGAATGGTGGCGTTCTTCGCTTTGAAATGGCTTTCGTACTAAATTTTATCGATTCTGAATTGAGAGAAGAGACAGGTTTTACTTCGTTCAAAATGACCTCTTCTTTGCTGTGTTGGCACTCGCGTGCTTGTCCGGTCACGAGCAACATTATAGCAATTTTTTTTTTTGTTTTCGGGGTTTCTAAGAAACAAAATGACGTGGAGAAATAGGTTAAGGTGATTTCAAAACGTGCTACCAAATCATTTGGCTTACCGTAAAGCCATCAAGCTAATAAAAGACCAACCTTGAAGACGTGTCCTGAGGTTAAATAGTGCAATTAATTACAGAACCTTCTTATAGCTATCATTTTAGAACCTTATATACAATATATATGTTGGCGTATATTGATTGGGTTTCGATGTTGCCGTTAATGTACAGGGTGTTCGAAAAGTCTCTAACGAATGAGAAATACATTGATGCTCGTAACCCGAAAGGAAATCCATTTATTTATGGAAGCATACCATAAATGTTGAAAATGTTCCTCATTCATTTCAAAGAACGTTGTAATTATTTAATATAATTTCCATTTGGTAGAAACTTCATCGAAATCGTCTCTTCGAACACCCTGTACGTGAACTTTGTGATATTTGGGCGATATGGGCTACGTCGTAGCCAGTGTCTTAATACCGCTTCCCGTTGATCAGCGAAGTTGAGCAACACTGGGTCGGATAGTAGTTGGATGGGAGACCGTCCTCCGCGTCCAGAATACATAAAGATGTAGATCCCGTCCGTCATACGACTTTGATGTTGCGAAGGAGGTTAAACAACCCCAGCATTATATTTGGGCGATAACCGTGCGTGCCCGTTAAAAATGATGAACGCCATTTATAGGTTTTTCTACATTTTGTCATTTACTGCAAGTTATGTCACGTGGCGTTAGCAATAGATAAAATGAAGCAAGAAATCTCGTCTTCTTTCCACCACAAAGTAATTCTTTCCTTTTGTTTCGTACTCATTTTCTGAGTACTTGATCCGTAAAACATGAATGGGATAATACACTCAAAACTCCGTGCTCACAACTAAATACGTGGCAAACTATTTGACAGCTTGTTTAAAGGTTTATTTTAGCAGTATGGTGACTGCACTAACCAATTTTAGTTAGAAAAATGAATACAGATCTACAGAAGCTAAGGCTAACAAAGACCCTAAGATCCACTCTAAGGTTAGCCCGAGAGAAAGAAAAGAGTAGGGGGTTAAGAGAAGAGAAAAAGGAGTTAAGCAAGTAGCAACACCTATCACTCGTGGGTTAACATTCATTCAGAAAAAGAGAAAAGAGACTTACCATCATCATCCGCCGGCCACTGCCGACAAGTCGGAAAAATAGTCGAAGAGAATTAGGAAAGGGGTGAAAGATGAAAAGAAGTAAAATAAGAACGCTTACAAACCATGCAAACAGTCTTAACTCACTGTCATATCATGCAAACTACAGACATGCAAGTAAAGAGAGTTACAGACATGCAAGTAAGGAGAGGATAAGGAAAAAAAAGTAGGTAAAGTAAAACAAAAAGTGGGTTAGTTTATCCTACAAGCTACATCTACTTTCGTGTTAGTCTAATTTTTATATATGTGTATATATATATATATATGAAAATTATTTCACGAAAGTAACACGTGAAAAATATTTATGATGAATAAAACCACGAAGGAAAGGAAACACAAAATGGTGCTCAAGCGCTTTCGTCTAATGACATCCTCAGGAACACTGAAGTACATAAAAGGGTGACAGCCTATATATAGGTTACAGAAAGAAAAAAAAAGAAAAAAAGAAATAATATATATATATATATATATATATATATATATATATATATATATATATATATATATTTTTATATTTATATATATATATATGCAATAAACGGAGAAGTAAAAATAAAAATTAAAAAGTAAAGGATTATCAGAGAGGCATACATATTTGTAAGGAAAAAATATCGATTTTTAGCACAAGATCAAATGAATTATAAAAATACAAATTTATACTGGAAATCTGCCCGGGTTTTAACACACTGCCTTTTTTGGTTAAGTTTCGATGTATATAAAAATAAAATGAAAATTAAAAGTTAATAAAGTAGCATACAAGTTTACCAAAGATTTAGTGTTCTACCCTTCTTATCTAAATCTGTTTTGAAGGAATTCAAAACAACGCTGAACCCTTTCTAACCTATCAATATCCTCACGCAAATACGGGCACCAAAACTGAACGGCATATTCTAAATGAGGCCTGACTAGAGACTTGTAAAGGAACAATATAATATCCTCCGAAATCTACTTCCTCGTCAACGCTCACTAACTCTATCATCCATCGTATACGTGTAATTATTGTTACGAGAACCTATATGCAAAACTTTACATTTGCCTAAGTTAAATTGCATCTGCCACTTATCCGTCCACTCCATAATCCTATTTACATCGTCTTGGAGCCTATTTCTATCATCCTCGATAACAACTAGTGATGGGACGATACCAAAATTTTTAACGATTCCGATTCCGATACCACTAAAAAGTCTCGATTCCGATTCCGATTCTCAATATTTTTAAATATAATTCTATACTTGTTTTTCTGGAAATTGTCATATTTTACTCTGGTAAGATTAACTATTTACATTATGAGTATGGTAATATAAATTATAAATTATAATAGATTGGTTTAAAAATAAAAATCAACTGTAAGTTGTAACAATTCATTTTAATCTTCTTGATTACACATCATGGATATACATGTTTTAATGTATAGCTACAATACAATAAAAATAAAATTTGTTATCCTCTTTCATTTAAATTTTAAAGTTTACATTGCAAAACTGGTTCAATTAAAAGTTAAAGAATCGTTTTAAGAATCGGAAATCATGGTACAATTCTCTCGATTCCGATTCCGATTCCTGAAAAATGCTCGATTCTTCCGATTCTGATTAATCGTCCCATCACTAATAACAACCTTACCGCCTATTTTAGTATCGTCCGCGAATTTTGACACGTTACTAGTCAATCCTACATCTGTGTCGTTAATGTAAATTACAAATAGCAATGGGCCTAACACTGAACCCTGTGTGATACGCTATCTACATCCAACCACCCCGATTCACTACCCTCTGTCCTAGCACGAAGCCATTCCTCTAACCAGTTAGCTACCTGACCGCGTATACCGTGCGCTTTAACCTTCGCAATTAATCTTCTATGCGGAACTGTATCGAACGCTTTTTTAAAATCTAAATAAATAACGTCAGCTGCTCTATGCCTATCGTATTCGCGCACTATTTCATAAAAATTCTAACATTAGTTAAACAAGATCTATGTCGTCGAAACCCATGCTGACTACTATTAATCAAATCTCGACTTTCTAGGTGATCGATGATACGATCCCTAACTACAGATTCCAAAAGTTTACCGACAATTGACGTTAAGCTAATGGGCCTATAATTGCTAGCTACTGTGCGGTCGCCTTTTCTAAAAATGGGCGTGACGTTAGCTAATTTTAAGTCTTGAGGAATAATTCCCGTTTCGAGTGACTGATTAAAAATCATCGTTAAGGGGCCTACGATAACATCTTTCAAATGTCTGGGATAAAACGCGTTAGGGCCTGGAGCCTTGCTAACTTTTAGCCTATCGATATAATGCGCAATCTCACCCTCGTGAACAGTTATTTCATCCAAAATAGTTTCGCTACTAAATGGAACGATATCGTTCACGTCGGGGACATTATTTACGTCTTCTATGGTAAAAACTTGCAAAAAAGTTATTGAAAATACCCGCCATCGCCTGAGCGTCAGAAGCCAAAGCGCCGTTAACATCCACTAGAGGGCCGATGTTATTTTTTATCGGCTTAGGATTATTGACATTCAAAAAACTTTTTTGGATTATGTTTACTATCCGCAGCTATAAGTATCTCTAAATTACGCTTAGCATTCCTAACTGACCTTTTAACCTGACGTCTAAGCTCGATATATCTATTAAAGTTAGCTGCCGTGCCATTGCGCTTGTTAAGTCTATACGCTCTGTGACGCTCGTTTATGAACTCGCCTATTTCCCTAGTCCACCACTTGGGCCTACCATGTTTTCCAGCGCGCTTGGGCCTACGAGGAATAGACTCCCTTTCAATATTCATAAAACTTTCTTTAAGCGCCACCCAATGCAAATTTGTGTTATTACCCATAAATAAGTTATCCCAGTCCACTACTCTCATCCTGTCCACAAAACTATCAAAATTGGCCCTACGAAAATCGGGGACTTCCATTACGTTACTATCCTTAGTGTTTTCTATCAGTAGCTTAAACCTAAGAATTTGATGATCACTACATCCTAAACTCTCGCCTACTTCTAAACCTTCAACTATATTTTCGCCGTTCGTCATCACCACGTCTAAAATATTGTCACCGCGCGTTGGTTTGGTAACCATCTGTCGTAAAAATTTATCTTCCATGAACTCAATCAATCTGAAACCATTCTCATTACCAGTAAAAGTCTCGTAATTAACATTAGGGCAGTTAGTCTCCGACAATTATACTATTCCGATTATCAATAAAGTTACCAAGAAGTGAGTAAAATCTAGTATCGGTATTGAGGGGTTGAACGGGAGGTTTATAAACAACAAAATTAAAACTAATACTACGCGCACTAACTTCAACGCATATCGCATTAATTGCTGCCGGAAAATCTATCTTAACCTTGATAGCCCTAAGGGAATTACGAATGTATAGCAAAACGCCGCCACCAATCCTACGTAACCTATCATTAGTAAAGAGTTTAAAACCCGGTATATCAAATTCCCCCAACAAGTCCCGAGTCACGGTATTTAACCACGTTTCAGTAATAGCAACTATATCGTACTTGCCGGAATAAATTATCGCCTTAAATTCTTTTAATTTATTTCTAATACTACGCGCGTTATAATAAAAGACGTTTAAGTTATTTTTTACCACGGGCCGGCGTTTTAAACTATTTTTCACGTCGGGCCCGCGTTCCCCGGACCCACAACGTTTAAAGAAGGCTTCGACCTATACAGCTTTGGTACGTTTTCGTCAATTAACCTACCTAGCCTAGCATTACCTATTTCACTAAAATGCACCCCATCTTTTATAAAAAGGCTAGGATCACTAAATTCTGACCACAGCTTTACGAAGGGTACATTTTCCTCAGCACAAATCTCTTCTAATTTAGTATTAAAAAATATCGTTTTAGACGTAATCCTAAGACCCAAACCGTGCCTAGAGGTAATACCTAGAACTAAAGACCTATCTGACCTTGCCCTTAGGGACCTAATTAACCCCCTATATCCAGTGGTGTAGTGCTAAATAAAGAAGTGAGGGAACGCATTTTGAAAGTGTTACTCAGATGCGGGGGGGGGGGGCAATGGCGAGCGCGGCGAGCCCATACAGCTGTGGGTCCGGGGGCACTGTAAGTCCCCCGGGAAATCTTTTGAAATCTGACCAATTTCAGGGATATTTTGAGGTCATATGCACTGGATATTAGGATATATTCCAAGGTTGAAGATGCAGTATTTCCAGTATCATTAGATATACGACATCCAGTACGATCAATAAAAATAGCTAACAACTGGAATGATTAACTAAAAAAAAGTTAACAACTGGTACGCCGTGGTGACTGTTTCACCAGATCTTTATAGGCTAGCATTGCCTCAGTCGAAGCTAAAAGAAATGAAGCAGTTAATGACTCTTTCTCATATTTCTTCTAGGGGTGGGAATTAAAATTTCATGACGTTAGAGATTTGTAAGTTCGGATTTATTTGAATAGTGAGGGAACGCCGTTCCGTCTACCAAAAAAAGTAAGGGAACGCCGTTCCCACGCGTTCCCACAGCACTACACCACTGCCTATATCTCCAAAAGGTCAGGCACTCTCGTATCGGGCCTATATGAGTCGTTGCACCCCTACCATCGTCACCAACATCGAGTGACGGGAGGCAACGTCAATCCTATCTACTTCGTCTCTAACTCTGTCAACCCTGGACCCTGGGAGACAGACCCTACTCCTCTTGGTTGGATGCCGTTCAACGAACTCTTTGTCCATATGGCGCACTAAAGAGTCCCCAATTAAAATAGTTTCCCCCTCATTCACGTCCCTTTCCAAATGGGCAAAAGGGTTCGAAACCTCGATAGGGGCGGGATTCCTATCACCTAACGTACGCGGCCTAGCTCCACCCTTAATTTCTCTAAATCCCTCCCCATCTACTGATCTCGGACCAACCTTAACCCTTTCCTCAACTCTATCCAACCTTCCCGATAAGCTACCTAAACTAGAAACTAGGTTACGCACCTCACCCTTCAAGTTACTAACGTCTTCAACGTTAGTATTGGTTCAGCTTTCGTCAACCGTAGCCCTACCCCTGCCCTCACCAAGCGTTGCAAGGCTTTCCGTTACCTCACGTACACTACGTTTTATGTCAACTATTTCCTCCCTTAAATCGCAAAAGAAACGAGCTGATCTCTCGGTAATCGCCATAGGACCGCCGTTATAATCTTTAAAATCGGTATACCACCGGTTTACCCGACACCTAACATACGACGCTTTCTGCGACGGCATCGCGCAGTTAAAATTAGTTTATAACTGTCACAAGTTTAAGTTAAATTAAGCCGGCACGCTATGAAAACTTCTAAATCGCTAAAAACCACTAATATTCAATTACTTAACTATAACAACGTGAATATAAACGCAAGTATATAAAATTCGAAACTTTCCAGAAGTAAAATTATCAGCAATATCAGAGAGCTTAGGAAATGCGTCCGTTCAGTACAGAGTCTGGCTGACGAAAAATGATGGATGGATGTAGTCGTCATTTAGGTTGAATTTACAGCAAGTTTGGTTGTTTGTCAAATATTTTGGTTGTCGGGAACCAAGTACTGTTGTTCTTTTTATGCTGTTTATGGATCAGTCGTGGGCTCTGTTAACTCAGCCTCTCTCGGGTAGATTTGGGGTTGTTTTAATATCTAAGTTCAGTATTTTAGTTTGAATAGGAGCTACATCTATAGTATGCTTTGTTAGAAAATCTATGTCATGGCCACGTCGTAGTAAGTACCGTTTCCCCTTAGATCAGAAAGGTTAAGCCATTTTGCGTTTGGTAGAAGTTGAATGGGTGAAGGTCTTCTGGTCCAGCTGTTGTAGCGACCGTGGGTCAGATCCTACTTAAAGCTATTGGTAGGTCCTCTCCGTCATTTGATGGCATTATGGACGTTATGAAGAAGGTTAAATAACCCCAAGTATTATGATCTATGTTGGGAAACTAAAATGTTTTGAAATGAATTAATTGCATGGTCACAATTACACTTAATAATTTGTTGAAGACTTCGAGTAAGTGTGATGACGTGAGATGTCAACTGTAATTTAGAAATAAACGCTGCGCTTGGAAGGTTTAGTAAATAGTGAATGAGGAGAGCTGGAAAATGGCACGGCGCACTAACTCCTGGATTATTATCGTGACCAGTACTGTCGGGGATCGAACCCCCGACCTCAGTGTCTTCACTTAGCTTCTTGGGAAACGGTGTTACCCATAGACCCACGTTGGACTCTGGCAAAATTCGGTAAATATTTTTCTATGAAATGGAACGAGAAGTTTAGGGACACTTTTTGTTTGCATTCGGGTGTTGTCACTCGATTCTTGAATTGGGTATTCCTATTGGGGGGGCTCGTGAAATGTGGGCATTATTCATTGTCTTGTGCGAATGCGATGTTTTTTTGTGACGCAGTATTTGTTTTCTAATGAAAACTTTGAAGGGTCAATACCGACGGTTTTTAGAAAAGGTTTGGTTGCTCAGCCGTTTAATTGTGTTACTCTCGGGGTCCCAGTAACGAAGTAAACGAAGGTGTGTGTGTGTGTGACCTTTAAACCAGTTTGTTTCATGGTCTGAGTTATTGAATTAAGAGACGCATCTTCTAAAGCATCACAATCTAGAGAGGAAATGACACAATTACTCAAACTCAGCATTGCGTCGCGTCGGTTAGCTAGTATTATTATTATTAATAATATTAATAATATTAATAATACGCTACTTCAGTTCTTCTCTTATCTCTTTTTACTTGTTTCGTATCTCCCTCTCCCTCTCCCTGCAAACCGAAGTTGAATAACAAGGACCGAATTTCATTAGATGAAATCAAGAAGAGAGATTCGATTTGAATTTGAATTTTGAGGAAAAGTGAACTCAAAAATAAATTTATTCCCCCCCTCCCCTCGCTTTTTTTCAATAACGATTAAATTATTTGAATAGTTTCATTTTGTCTGTTCGCATTTGATTTCAGGAAGTTTTATTCAGATGGATATTCTTTTGTCTGGCTGTAATTGGTTATTATTATTATTATTTCTTCACTCTGGTGGGAGTGGTTGTTGAAGTTTCATGACATTTCATGAAGTAGGCCTACGTAGAATTATCATAATCTTCTCTGAGGAAATTGGGAACTAGCTAACCTTCAAGCTGATAAACTATCATTGGCTCTCGATCCAGGCTCACTGGATTAGGATCTACTGTTGAAAACCTAAACTCGTTGGTGGGCATTGAAAAGGCTGCTGAATATGATAGGCCTAACTTGAAGAACGGGATATGTATCTTCAGCAATAGATAAAAACGTTTCTCTAATTTTAAACTTATGAAATAAGATATTAGCGCGCAATTAAGCCGAAGCCTATAATTAGAAGCTGCCTTCATTATTTGTTGTTTGGACATCCAATATAGATAAACATTTTCGTACTAAAACATGATAGACTACAAAAGTCTTTTGACGACATTGAAATAAATAAGTGCTTCGTTTTCATCCTAAAATGAACCTGACCCGCATAGGAAATTAAATAAATGCAAATTAACCGTTGTTTGAAGTAGATCAAAGGGTTTATGTTTAATATTAAAGAATTAGAAGGCAGAACGATTTACCTGGCGATGTGGCGAAAGCACTCAAAGCAGTAACTATACCATCAGTTAACTAGAACATTGTATACCGCACCTTGGACAAAAGAATGCGAGTGTAAGGGATAAATTCAGTAAATTAGAAGCTTGAATTGTAAACGAGAGTTATCTTACGACTATCGGTTGATTCCACAGAAAGAGACTCGAGGAGAAATGCTGAACGTACGGGTTACTATGGCAACGCTGCACTCGTATTGTATAGTAAAGACCTAATTATTTTCTCAGGAGTTGCCATGGGAGGTCGCATTAATGACCTTGAACACCCTTCAAGCAGCACTCATCTCAGCCATGAAGGGCAGCCAACTTATTGATGGATGAAGGGAAGGATTCTTCATTTCCTTGAAATCCTACTGCTGTGGCCTCTGTTGCATTGCTGAATACAGTAACAAATGTAGATAGAAAGTGCAACATTCTGAATGTTATTTGTTCCGCAACCACTGTTTGACTATTAAATGCTAAATACTCTCGGACCATTATATACGAAGATACAAATTAAAATATCCTACAGTAATTAAATCATTTTATGCTACTTTTGTTATCCTCTGCATGTAGAACCTTCAGTTACGGAAAAAATAATTTAATTATACATTGACTTGTTACATTGTCATGTTTACTCGTGAACCATTTTCAGAGTGGAAGCAGAGTGCTCATAACGTATAATCCATTTAGTTCGTATGAGTGTATAGAAAAATGATATCGGTAATCCAACATGTGAATACATTTGAAGCGCAAAAAGCTTCTTGGTGGCTTGGACTGAAAATCCACAATGCCGCTCTTAGTTATTTCTCGTTTTTTCTCTTTACATATTGTTTACTTCAGGAAAAACCCAATTAATTATATTATTTATCAGTATCTAAATTTAATAGATGGTAATAGTGCAGTATATAATCCTGGTTCATTTGAGGCCTTCCTAGGAAGAAGTGGCTAAGCGACAAAAGTGAAAGGCGCCAGAAAACGCAGTTAAAGTTGGACCAATTTGAAAATGACCACTTTTTATCTTTTGGAAATATTTCGTCGAAATATCTTCAAAAGTGGTCACTTTCAAATTTTATACAACTTTAACTGCGTCTTTTGGCGTCTTTTACTTTTGTCACTTAGCCACTTCTTCCTAGAAGAGCCTCATACAGCACTGATGAAGTGTATATAAATGTCTCAGAAGTCTGGACTCAGGGAACGTAAACATTATATTTTTAAAGTGAAACAAACGCATTTCTAATGTCAGTTTTACATATTTCAGGAATGAAAATACCCTGATGGCTCAGTATACCAATCAAGAGAAGGTGGAACAGGTATTGCTACATGTTTCCGGAGAAAGCCAAGGGAGGCATGTTCGTGAAGTAACTGGCATGCCTCTCCTAGCTTTTTCCGGAAACGTGTAACAACCAGTTCCACCTTCTCTCGATTGGTATACTGAGCTATCAGGGTATTTTCTTTCCTGAAATATGTAAAACTGACATTAGAAATGCGTTTGTTTGTTTCACTTTAAAAATATAATGTTTATTTTCCCTGAGTCCAGACTTCTGGGACACCCTGTATATAAATTTTCATGAACTACTGTTTAATTGTATGATGTTTTTCCAGATAAATAGAAAATGTAACTTCCCTAAGCATTGAACTTAGGCGCTTAAAGATGTTGAAAAGAAGCATTTTTGTACTGTGTCCATATCGTGAGGGGAAAATTTGATCTTAATGCTGCTTTTCTATTTGGAGTAGGGTTGGCAGTGCTCCGAGTTTGCTGGCTCCAGTGACTCGGTTCCTGCTCCAGGCCGGCTCCAGCTCCGGAGCTGCTCCACTAACCCCAGCTTTATATCCTAAGTTGCTCCAGAGTACGGTGTTGTTTCGGACTGATACTTTTTCGTCTTTTTATTGCGTTACAGCTCTTAAGATACAAAAACTGAATGCGCAACAGGATAGCAAAATCATTAAGGCTAGTAATGGTGATACATAGTTATGAGTAGTTGCAATTTGCATAATTCTCTGAATTGTAAATGTGCTAGAGTTTCAAATAAGTAGCTACCAAATGCTTACAACGTTTACACGGCTTGAATTTTAGTTGGTCAGAGTAATGATTTTAGGGTGCTCAAAAGTACCATAAACCGGGGTGACTTCGGACACGGGGGTGACTTCGGACAAAATCTGAGTAAAAGGTTTTACTATTAAATAGCTCCTAAATGAAATAAGTAAACAAAACACACTGCATCAGAACATTCCCCTGGTATTTCATAATACGGTACCCGCTTTTTATGACATTCTAATCTATTATAAAAAAGTGTCCTTTTCTCGTAACCTTACGATTTACTATCCATACTTGACAAACTAGTATGGCTAAAAAAAAATACGATACGCGCATTCGTACACGCAACATCAGCGGTCTGTTTGTTTACAACTAGTGTTTTACATGCTCAAAGAAAACTGTTTAACGTCAAATCGTCCAAAACGCCAATCGCTGGTGATCGGCTCCCATCCGCTAAACTTGCTAACCATTCCCTCTACTATAAGTGGAGCGGCTTCAGCTCCAGCTCCATGTTCCGGAGTGCTCCGATAAGTCGTGCTCCGGCTCCGGAGTAGAGTTTAAACAATTGGCACGCTCCGCTCCGGCTCCAAATCTTGGAGCTGCCTCCTGGCTCCGGAGCCGGAACACTTCCAACCCTAATTTGGAGTAATCATCATCATCATCATCTTCAGCGAACGAAACAGCGGTTTATTAATTTCTCACCAATCCTCGTAATTCACCATCAGGCCCTTTGGGAATGTCACGGCAGAGTTATTGAAAAAAGCGTAGTAAAATGTCTCGTATTAAATTGGGTAACGCGAATTCGTTCAGTCGAGTTCCCACAACATCGATCGAAAAGTGTCAAAACTCCAAATAGTTTTCGCTTATCTTTTACGTAGTGTTTCATTGAACGTAGCTCTTGAATTGTCCGTGATCGCCATTCGTGAATACTAATTCATTGTTTGAAGTCTCCCCAAAACATTAATTGGAAGTTAGGTCGCCGAGCGGTAATTTCTGTTCGGATTAAAAGAGAAACTTTGTAATCTCACTAATACTTCATTCGTTTTGGCGAAAATTAGACCTTACTTTTGACTACATATTACTTCCTTAATGAAATATTTGTAGTCGGTGAATAATTTTCATACTCGAAAATCTGTTCACACACACACACACACACACACAGGCCTTTTCCTCACGAGTTTGACTTGCTTCCATATTAGCCATTGCGTGTTACTCAACCTGCAACAAAAAAAAAAAAGGCCCGAAAACAAGACTTCGGTTTCAACATTTGTTTTATTTCTAATGTATTACTTTTTGTAAATTTAATTTTAAAAAAATTTCATATGAGACCGGACTTGTGGGACACCCTGTATATAATAATGATAATAGTGTAAACGTTATAACTGGCATACGACAGAAAATGGAAAATTTGGTGGGAGAAAATCCCGTGCGAATTAACCTTTTTAAATTTAATGTAGAAAGAAATAATCAAATAATGGAAAATAGTTTTTCCTTTATGGCAAAATACGAGGTCAAAGCAGTTCCGTAGCGTTAAAAAGATCCAATACAGGGTGACCCAAGAAGGTATTCCTCCAAAGTATTTAGGCAAGGATATACTTGTGGGAAAAACTTTCTTTGATCACCCTGTATATGTAATATTTGGATTTTCAACGAATATTTTTCTTCTCTCCTTAAATTTAGTGTCGTCCGTACTCGAGCTATTTTTTCCAAACTGTTCAATGCATGCATGTGTGTGTGTGTGTGGATTTGAACATTTGCCAAAGTCATTTTATCATTTGAATTTAAGTCTTTCGACAGTCCAATCTATTGGGTTTGGGGGCATGGAGTGGAGGGGAATGTTGCTTTTTGTTGTTGTTGTTGTTGTTGTTGTTGTTGTTGTATAGGAGGGAATAAAGCATACAGTTCAGAGATAACTTTTTCGAGCCTGGAAGGAGTTGGAAATTGGTAGTTGGGTGGGGGGCTAGGACAGAGAGAGAGATAGAGATAAAAAAATAAAAAATGTAAATAAAAAATATATAGAAAATAAAAAAAAATATTTCACATTTTTATTTTCATTATGAATGGAATAAAAATTTCGGAGATTATTTTTTTTAGTACGTTTTGAGAAGAATGGTGTGTGTGTGTGTGTGTGTGTGTGTG
This sequence comes from Bathynomus jamesi, assembly GCA_023014485.1. NCBI lineage: Eukaryota > Metazoa > Arthropoda > Malacostraca > Isopoda > Cirolanidae > Bathynomus > Bathynomus jamesi. Next base: position 718,589 of record JAJOZX010000965.1, read on the forward strand.
TGTGTGTGTGTGTGTGTGTGTGTGTGCTTCGACTGAGGGAATTGAGTACGCGACGAAATTTATCCGTTTGAAACAATCTATTTGCCGCTTCCTCGTCAACGTTCGTTATCAACTCGTAACTGAATTCAGAGAGGCGGATATGATAACATTTATTTACAAACATTACTATACTGCGTCTAACATTTTATATATATATATATATATATATATATATATACCGTGCATGGAACACGGAACTCTTCTGGGGGAAATTAAATCCACTATAGTCCGAATAAGTAATGGTAAATGGGAAATATTGTTCTTTTTCTTTCTCATGATGGAAGCCCAATCGGACAAGGGTGGATTTAATTTTCCCAGAAGAGCTCCTTGTTCCATGCACGTTGTGTATATATATATATATATATATATATAATTTTATTTATTTATTTATTTATTTTTACTTTTTTTTATTTTGTCCATAATTTATTTTCACAAATTCAGTTGAGTTGAATTTGTAAAGACAATTTATTAACATCATATATAATATATGAGGAACCAAACGGGACTGGTAGATGGGATGGGGTGTCTGTAAAAATGCAAACTTTGTTCACGGAGAGCATGGAAGCTGGTAGAGATTGAGTAGATTTTATGTTGAAAAGTCGTACGAGTTTCTTGCTGTCCGACGCATTCGTGCCAAATTTCTTTAGTAGAATTTCTTTATTTGTGTGAAAGGAAGAAAGAATGAAACGAAACATGCATTACTTTCGTTATGAGCCTTGCCAGCTCTCGTGGTGGCTCAGTGGGTTTCCCTATAAGCGAAATCAAGACACTGAGGTCAGGGGTTCGACTCCCGGTGATGCTGGTAATAGTAATCGAAGAATTAGAGCAATGGGCTGTATTGCTTCGCCTGAGAGCTGTGCCAGTTTGACTCTCTTGATATATATATATATATATATATATATATATATATATAATTATATATATATATATATATATACCGGGTGTCCGAGAATTATCTGTACAATTTTTGGCTGTTATTAAAAGTCAACCATGAAGTGTAGAAATTCCAGTGTTGTCCCATTTTACAGAGAAACTCATTAAGTTTTTTCTGATAACAAGTTTTGACAAGTTTTTTCTGATAACAAGTTTTGACAAGTTTTTTCTTTTTTGTACGCGGGTGACAGACATTGATGATTTAAAAGCAAGAATCACAGCTGCTATTGAGCGAATTGATGTAGATATGCTGCAGCGTACATGGCAACATTTGGATTATCGATTGGATGTTTTGCGAATCACTGATGGTGCACATATCGAATGTTTGTAACAACGTTACTTTAATAAAAGAAACTTTTGAAAATACAGATTCTAAATAATCTTGTTTAAGAATTTTACGTGTGTTATCAAGAATTTTATTAAAAGATGAAATTGTACAGATAATTTTCGGACACACTGGAATTTCTAAAAAACTTGTCAAAACTTGGTATCAGAAAAAAATTAATGAGATTCTCTGTAAAATGGGACAACACTGGAATTTCTACACTTCATGGTTGACTCTTAATAACAGCCAAAACTTGTACAGATAATTCTCGGACACCCTGTACCTATATATATATATATATATTTCAGCTATTACGGTACGGAAAAAGAGAAGACCTAAAGTCCATGGAATATTATACCCCAAATGGACAGGAAGTCCAGAGAAATTCCAGAGCAAAAGATTTAGGGTTGTAATGACAGATGATGCGAAATTTGAAACACAAAATAAGATAGCAGTAAACAGAGCAAAGAGAATAACGGGTCTGATATTGAGAACTTTTAAACGAAGGGATAGGAATGTAATGATCCCCCTACTGAAAACCCTGATAATACCTAAACTGGAATACTGCTCGGTCCTAACATCCCCATATAAAAAAGAAGACATTAGACAGCTGGAGGGGATTCAAAGAAGTTTCACAGCCAAGATCAATGGGTGCAAAGAACTAAATTACTGGGAAAGGTTACGAGAACTAAACCTATATTCACTGGAAAGGAGAAGAGAGAGATACACCATTATTTACACTTGGAAAATAATGGAGAAACTAGTCCCTAATCTTACTCTGAATCCCATAACTCCCAAACAACGGTGGAAGGTAGAAACGGTAGACTGTGTCGTATTCCCAAATTGAAGGCGAGACAGGGAACATCCTTAACCCTGAAAGAAAATAGTTTTGTAGTGAGAGGACCAAAACTATTTAATCAGCTGCCCAAAGACCTAAGAAACACGAAGGGAGTTGCAGTGGAAATCTTCAAAAGAAGACTTGACGCCTGGCTCAGAACAATCCCCGATGAGCCGGGCGTACCTGGCTATGTGAGGTGGAGAGCGCAAGAATCCAACTCACTACTTCACCAGGCCAACTCGAGAGGAGGGGCGACACGCTTGACCTTCGCGAAATGAGAAATCATCACGTGGAACCTTTGTAAGGTTGTAAGGTATATATATATATATATATATATATATATATATATATATATATATATATATATATAAATGGAGTTTCCCATTTTGCCCTTTTAAACCCTATATGAAACTCTTATAAGCTCTCTTATTTCCCAAGTCTGCCTTCTCATATATTTCGATTTTTAAAAATATTTCGGTCGGTGAGTCAATTCTTTACGTCGTTTCACTTTCACAAATTATCGTTCGTGTCTTATTTGGCAGGAAGCCAGACAGCCAAAAAAGTCCCACGTTTTGCGCCATAAGAAATTTACGAGATTTCCAAGCTGTAAGGCTAGGAATGACTTTTTTAAATTATTATTATTATTTATTAGTATTATTCATTACTATTATTATTACTATTATGTAGTAGCAGTATTGATCAGTAGAAATAATTTAAAGTTTGTCCAAAAATACATTAATAACGGCCACACTCGCAGTTTCAGCTTCACTGTCGAATTTATCTATTTATTTATTGTTTTTGTTACTTAATTTTTTTTGTCGAATATATGCAAGTTTCGTGATGGGTTCGACGCGAGTGTTATTCACCGAATCGTTCGTTTCAGTCTTTTAATAAGAGACAGAGAGACGGAGATCGTCGAAATCTGTCGATCGCGAGAGTGCAAAGAAGAACCGACGACGGCGATCATGGCGTAAAAACGCGTCTGGACAATCGCCATTTTGATCGCTTCCGAGACGAAACCAAACCATTTTCGATCTCGGAAGAGGAATGAGTCTGGGGGATTCGGGCACGGGGGGCGCCGTATCCGGAATGGCTGCGGGAGGGTCCGGCGGCTGCGGTAGCGGCGGTGGGGGCGGCAACCTCCACCACCACCACAAGAAGCTGCGGCGGAAGCGGAAGGAGTTGGACGCGCTCGTCGCCGAGGACAAGATCCGCCGCAAGTCCTCTTCCGCCTCCCGCCACGACCTCCTTCAGCACTCCGACTCCGACGATGTAGAGTTCTCCGGCAGAAGCTCCGACATGGGCTTCCTTTTCTTCGGTCGGGGAGGCCTGTTGGGGTGTCTGCCCGGGGCGTGCGCCCTCCTAGTGCTCCTGACGACGGCTGTGGGCGTGGCGGCCGCTCTGAGGCTCCTCATGGCCACCCGCAAGGACCTAGACGCCCTTCAAATGAGGCTGAATGCAGGTAACGCTTCGCGCTTTCGTTAAAGGGGAAAGTGTCTTCCAACCCCTCTAATGAGGGGATGAGTGAGAGAGAATTTTAATTTCCATTATTTGCAGTCTTCCTCTTATTCACCTCTTTATTACCTTCAATTACACGTTTAATTTCCATTTTAAAAGAGGCTCATTTTATCCATGATTTTGCCCATCGCCTTTCTTGTTTGCCACACCGCCAATAAAGTTCGCCATTGCGGTCGCGTCGGTCGCTGCGCGTAAATTCGGACCATTTCACGTCACTTCAGATAATTAAAATATAAAATAAGTCCCTCCTCCAATTAACGATTAGAGATAATTCTCTACAATCGAGGCTGTAATTGAAGGTAATCTAATTTAGCCATTTTCTCTCTATTCATTATATATATATATATATATATATATATATATATATATATATATATATATATATATATATATATATATATACAGACCGTGCATAGAACAACGAACTCTTCTGGGAAAATTAAATCCACTATAGTCCGAATAAGTAATGGTAAATGATAAACACTATAGTTTTTTTCTTTTTCATGATGTTAGCCCGACGTTAGGATCCAGCTTTGGGACAGGATCTAGGGGTCACAGCTACACCTAGCCTACTGTATCCAGAACCTCAATATAAGCAAAAGACTCGTTGCATTCGCGTCGGATTGAATACATCAAAGAAAAAGGGGTAACTATTGTATTTTTAGCCAAAACAATGTATTCAATCTGACGCGAATGCAACGACTCTTTTTGCTTATATTGAGGTTCTGGATAATAGTAGGCTAGGTGTAGCTGTAACCCATAGATCTTGTCCCAAAGCTGGATCCTATCTGCTTCGCAGATAGCTGGTGAGGGAAGCTATATTTTTGGGGCCTCTTTGCGAGTGACTCGTTTCCCACGTCGGGCTAACATCATGAGAAAGAAAAACTATAGCGTTTGTCATTCACCATTAATTATTCGAACTATAGTGGATTTAATTTTCCCAGAAGAGTTCCTTGGTCCATGCACGGTCTGTGTGTATCATGAAAGAGAGCCTCAGGGGACCATTCTGAGTTCATTTATATATATATATATATGAATAGAAACGACATAAGTATTAAGGAACGTTTCCGCACACGAGGAGGAGAGATAACGAAATAATGAAAAATGAGGCGAACCGCCTGGGAATCGAACCCAGGGCCTTCCAATTGCCGGTCGGACGCTCTACCATTATGCTACGGACCTCACTCAATCACAAATCGAAATTCTCCCAAATAGGGCAGAAACCAATGCCCTCAGAGAGCACCCTCGCAAATCGTGAATATGCGCAAATAACTGCAATGACCGCGCAGTATATAAATGAATAGAAACGACATAAGTATTAAGGAACGTTTCCGCACACGAGGAGGAGAGATAACGAAATAATGAAAAATGAGGCGAACCGCCTGGGAATCGAACCCAGGGCCTTCCAATTGCCGGTCGGACGCTCTACCATTATGCTACGGACCTCACGATTTGCGAGGGTGCTCTCTGAGGGCATTGGTTTCTGCCCTATTTGGGAGAATTTCGATTTGTGATTGAGTGAGGTCCGTAGCATAATGGTAGAGCGTCCGACCGGCAATTGGAAGGCCCTGGGTTCGATTCCCAGGCGGTTCGCCTCATTTTTCATTATTTCGTTATCTCTCCTCCTCGTGTGCGGAAACGTTCCTTAATACTTATGTCGTTTCTATTCATTTATATACTGCGCGGTCATTGCAGTTATTTGCGCATATTCACGATTTGCGAGGGTGCTCTCTGAGGGCATTGGTTTCTGCCCTATTTGGGAGAATTTCGATTTGTGATTGAGTGAGGTCCGTAGCATAATGGTAGAGCGTCCGACCGGCAATTGGAAGGCCCTGGGTTCGATTCCCAGGCGGTTCGCCTCATTTTTCATTATTTCGTTATCTCTCCTCCTCGTGTGCGGAAACGTTCCTTAATACTTATGTCGTTTCTATTCATTTATATACTGCGCGGTCATTGCAGTTATTTGCGCATATTCACGATTTGCGAGGGTGCTCTCTGAGGGCATTGGTTTCTGCCCTATTTGGGAGAATTTCGATTTGTGATTGAGTGAGGTCCGTAGCATAATGGTAGAGCGTCCGACCGGCAATTGGAAGGCCCTGGGTTCGATTCCCAGGCGGTTCGCCTCATTTTTCATTATTTCGTTATCTCTCCTCCTCGTGTGCGGAAACGTTCCTTAATACTTATGTCGTTTCTATTCATTTATATACTGCGCGGTCATTGCAGTTATTTGCGCATATTCACGATTTGCGAGGGTGCTCTCTGAGGGCATTGGTTTCTGCCCTATTTGGGAGAATTTCGATTTGTGATTGAGTGAGGTCCGTAGCATAATGGTAGAGCGTCCGACCGGCAATTGGAAGGCCCTGGGTTCGATTCCCAGGCGGTTCGCCTCATTTTTCATTATTTCGTTATCTCTCCTCCTCGTGTGCGGAAACGTTCCTTAATACTTATGTCGTTTCTATTCATTTATATACTGCGCGGTCATTGCAGTTATTTGCATATATATATATATATATATATATATAATAAACAGGAACACCAGAGAAAATACAAACATCCTTCAAGGTTTAATAGTACCAACGTTTCGGAATGCACTAATTCCATCTTCAGGGCTAAAACAATAAAATGCCAAATCACATACAAAATACAATTCGCTTCATAACGATTTAAAATAAACTTTAAAAATTATAAAAAGTAGCTAATTACATGTAAAACATTAAAACTAAAAGGTAAATAAATGTGAAGTTAAAAAGTTAAAATTATAAAAAGTAAAAGCATTAAAACTGAAACGTAAATAAAATATACTAGTACCTTAACCAAAACATAGCAGATCTATCGATGATTCGTCAGAATTTAGGTCTGGTTTTAGTTTATAAATAAACAGACTCCATAATTTTAAGCTTAAGGTCAGAGCTTCCGGCAGTAAGAACGGCGAAATTAGACTGTGAAATTGGGTGGTTATTGTTGTGCGAGTGATTACGTATGAGAGAATTAGGTGGTTTGCCAAGGGGTAAATTTGTACGGACCGATTTACCGAGATGTTCGTAAATACGGGATTTTAAATGTCTTTTAGTTTTACCTATATATGACCCCATACAGTGGTCACACTTGTATTGATAAACTATGGATGACTTAAGAAGTGTAGGAATAACATCCTTGTATTTAAATAAATGGTAAATCGATTTAGACGGGGTGAATATAATTTTTATACATAGTTGTGGGTAGAATTCCTTGAGCAATTTTAAAAGTTTGTTTCTAATGTTAAAACTTGAGGTTCCCATATAGGGCAAAGTGAAATACAGAATATCTTTGGGGACTGTAATTAAGTCTCTAGTTGTAGGGCTTATTAGTCTATTTAAGGTTCTGCCTATTGTAGTCTCCACCAGTCTAGAAGGGAAATTATTCTTGGCAAGGAGTTTTCGGATGAAATCTAGTTCATCGTGTAGTTTAAAGTAATCTGAACAGATATTGAAAGCTCTATTGGTCAGAGTCGAAATTAAATTTCGTTTGAAACTTAAAGGGATAAAGGAAGAAAAGTTCGTAGTAAGATTGGTGAATGTCGGCTTTCGGTAAACGGAAGGTTCAAAAGAGGAATTAGTTTTTATTATCTTAATGTCCAAAAAGGACAGAGAGCTATTAGATTCAACTTCTGAAGTAAATTGAATGTTAGGGTGCTTAGAATTAAGGTAATTACGAAACAAAGGGATATGGTCTGGTGATTTAAACAGGAGAAAAGTGTCATCAATATATCTTCTATAAAAAACCGGTTTAAAATTGGAAGGACACTCATTCAACCATTTGACTTCATGATGACACAGAAACGCGTTAGCTAAGGTGGGACCAAGAGGCAGACCCATTTGAACACCTTCAGTCTGTTTAAAATATTCACCGTTGAATATAAATATAAGGTCTTCCACGGAAAATTTAGTAGTTCTTTCATTTGACCTCTATTAAAACCCTGCACAGTATCAGTATTATTAAAAAGATTGTCAATACATATATCAATAGTTTCTGCAACAGGCACATTGGTAAATAAAGATTTTACATCGAAGCTAGCCATTGTGTAAGAATTATTATTTAATGAGGTAATTTCTCTAACGAAAGAAAAAGAATCCCGTGCTGTATACAAATTATAAGTTATAGGTGATAGTATGGGAACCAAGAATTTTGAAAGGTTATAACTAAAAGTTCCTAGAGCCGATAAAATTGGCCTAAGTGGACAATTAGGTTTGTGTATTTTAGGGAGTCCATACATAATGCCTGGGCTGGATCCAGAAACAAATAATTTAGGAAAAACTGTGTCTGAGATTATATTATTAGATTTAAGTTGGTACTATTAAACCTTGAAGGATGTTTGTATTTTCTCTGGTGTTCCTGTTTATTATTAAATTGCGTTTTCCGCGCCACCAATCAATAGCCGATGTATATATATATACAGGGTGGGCGGAAAGTAGCTCCCTATTTTGGATTGGTAAAAAAATACGTATATTATCCATTTATTTCAGAAGAAATAATATGAAAAGGTAGGCATACATGGTAGGTTTTCTCTAAAATTCAATGTGGGCTCCAACTCTTTCCACCAGCTTCTGGAGCCGCCCAGGAATGGCGTCCACTGACTTTAGCAGGAACTCCGGCGGGATGGAGGACATGACTTCCCGAATTCGGTCCTCCAGTTCTTCCAATGTCCTCGGTTTGGTGCGGTAGACTTCTTCCTTTACCCCCCCGAAAGAAAGAAGTCGCACGGTTACCGCTGAAAAACGGCAGAATCGGTTCAGTGTAACGGTGTGGTGTGGTATGACCTCAGATCAGGTTGTGGGCCCGTTCCTTCTGCGCAACACCATGAATGCTGAGCGGTACCTTGCTATGTTGCGAAACGAGGTCTGGCCGGTTGTCAGCACATGGGAGAACATCGACGATCTGATATTTATGCAAGATGGCGCCCCTCCGCACTTCGCTCTTGTTGTCCGTGAGTGGCTGGATGCCCACTTCCCTGGGCGTTGGATGGGTCGTCGTGGTCCACATCATGGCCAGCCAGGAGCCCCGACTTGACACCGTGCGACTTCTTTCTTTGGGGGTGGGTAAAGGAAGAAGTCTACCGCACCAAACCGAGGACATTGGAAGAACTGGAGGACCGAATTCGGGAAGTCATGTCCTCCATCCCGCCGGAGTTCCTGCTAAAGTCAGTGGACGCCATTCCTGGGCGGCTCCAGAAGCTGGTGGAAAAAGTTGGAGCCCACATTGAATTTTAGAGAAAACCTACCATGTATGCCTACCTTTTCATATTATTTCTTCTGAAATAAATGGATAATATACGTGTTTTTTTACCAATCCAAAATAGGGAGCTACTTTCCGCCCACCCTGTATATATATATATATATATATATATATATATATATATATATACACACACACAAATTGATTTTTGCCTTCGTCGCCATGAAATCTAATGATCTATAAAATAACGTTTTTATTAATAGTATAAAAATATAATAATGTTGGTAAAATGTGTTCAAGGTGTAAATATTAATTTTTTCTTAAAAAGTGTGCTCATTTTGCTTGCAAGATTTGTGAGTGGAAAAACTAGTGCTTTCTCTCGCTTGTTGCGATGTTTTAAAAATACTCACGGAAACTTGTTTAAATCATGACTTTCTTTGTGTGTGTGTGTTTTGTAACCCCCTAAAAACGCATGGCGTTTTTTTCCCCTTGCAGTCTTTCTTTTTAATGGTAGACTTTTTAAAATTCTTGAGGGCTGAAGGAAATTGTTTGATGAGACTTTAAAAATGAATCAAATTTGCATTTTAAAAAAAAAATAATTTAATGTTTGTTGAATAAACGTAAATTCACTTTTTGCAATTAGGAAATTTTTTCACCAAATTTCTTTCTTGGTAATTATTTTTGTCGAAAGATTCGCAAGTTGGAAAGACGAAGCGTCACTGGAAGATTTTTTCTTTTTTTTTTCTAAAGTATTTAATATAGTATTTGCGCAAATAATAAAAATTAACACTTTTATTTGCTGCAATACGAGCTTACACTTTACAAACATTGATTTAAATGCCTAAATTACATATTATTATTATTATTATTTGGTAAAATGTTTCAGAAAAGTATGAAAGAGAAGAAGAGAATGTTCATGAAATGCTTCGATATAATTATTGTATCGTGATTCAGAACTTTTGAATCAACGAGACCTTCATTTTTTTTTGTAATTAAGTCGAATGAGACTACAATTTCCGCCCTTCGGGCTACGATGGTTAAAAAAAAAAAAAAAGCAGCAGCAGCAGCAGCTCCCAGTCGAAATTAGGTCATTAAATTTTTCCGTTAATTTTTGCGTGTCGAACCTCGACGCCAAGTTTACGCATCACGAAGGAAAAAGAAAAGTTTTTCGCTTCGATTACCAAATCTGAAAAGCATTTTTGAAAAGAAATTGACTGATCTCTTCGGGGTTTTAGCGTTCCCATTCGGCTTTTAAAACCGGCGTCTGGAATCCAAATTGCGAGACCATTACCTTATTTAAAACTACTAATTTCCTTCCTCTATCTGGAAACCATTCAAAACGGTTGAAAAGTTTTTTACTTCGAGCAACGACGGATGGGGATTCGGGACCCCGTAACGAGGTCCATTATTCGAGGTATTGGAATTTTGGCGTGTTGATCGTAAACAGCGACTTTTTATTGGGCGAAATTGAAATTAGGCGTTGAATTTTGCTTAATATTTGATCGGCGGCGACGTATGAAAATGGTAAGACAGAATAATCGTGGTAGAATTTCGATAAAAAAAAATTCGGGTACAAATATATTTCTAAAAAACATGAAAATTACAAATTGGTAATGTTCTGTTCTTCTTGAGATATTTTCTTTCCTTTTGGTGACTAATAAAATTAAAAAAAAATTTTTTATTACTCAATAATATTTAACAAAATTGTACATTTTCATTGCAGGTGCGAACGCCATAAAAACAAGCATGTCACACACACCTTGCGAATTTGCGGATAAATTTAATTGTATGACGAATTTCATAATCAACCAAAAATGTACAGGGTGCCCCATAAGTCCGGTCTAATAGAAAAATTTATTTTAAATTAAATTTCCAAAAGTAATACGTTAGAACTAAAACAAATGTTGAAATTGATGTTTTGTTTTAAGGTCTTTTTTTTTTTTTTTTTTTGTTGCGGGTAGAATAACGCAATGGATAACACAGGTCAACAGAAAAACTTTTTTTTTTCGTTGCCAAGGAAATTCGTACGAATTTAGGGTATTTTGGGGTTGCTGAATTCCAAAATGAAAGTAGTTTTTCCGATTTGGCTCTAGTTCTTGAGATAATGAATACCCTCAATTAATAGGAACCATAACGCGTGCATATGGGAAACTACCGGAACATTCTAGATGGTGAGACCGAATAAAATGCCATTATGTATTTCATGTGTTTACTTTTTGTATGATTTGAGACAATTTCAATGCGATTTGTAAGTAGGCTCCGCCTGAACATTAAATTTTTTGCATTTTTACGTGTTTCAATGGGGTACCAATTATCTCATAAATTAGAGCCAGTCTAGCAAAACCGATGTCATATTCGGAATCAGCACCACAAAGTTATCCCAAAATCACTCTAATATGATTGGCAATAAAATGAGTGTTGACCAGTGTAATATGTGAGTGAATTACATTGGTGAGGAAACGGAGGCCTTTTCCTCACGAGTGCGACTCACTTCCGTGTTAGCTATTGCGTGTTATTCTACCCGCAACAAAAAAAGAAGGCCCCAAAACAAAACATCAGTTTCAACATTTGTTTTAGTTCTAATGTACAGGGTGTCCATAAATGATTACCCTGATTAAAGCATTCTATAACTTTTAAATAAACACTCGTATTCAAACACAGTTTTAATCATAAGTAGATAATCATACATAGTTAATGAACTTAATAAGCTTCCACATATGCACCCCTAGTGGCAGGTAAAATGTCTAAACGGTATTCACACTCACGCCACATTTTCCAACATTTGTGGGTTAACTGTTGCAATTGCATCCGTAATGCGTTCTCGCAATGTCCTGATATCTGGAACAACTGTTGCATAAACCAAATCTTTAACATGACCCCAGAGAAAGAAATCCAGCGGGGTAATGTCTGGTGATCTTGGGGGCCAATCCATCGATTTGGAAATGTTGCGTCGAGAGTTTCACGAACAACATGTGCCCAGTGAGGGGTGCCCCATCTTGGAAGATGATAGTTGGCTGCCTGTCCTGCAGCTTGGGGATGGCGTAATTGGTGAGCATATCCAGGTACACAGTTGCGGAAACAGTGTTCTCAGCGAAGAAGAAAGGACCAATTATCTGGTCATGCATTAGTCCACACCAGACATTGATCTTCGGACTGCCCAGAATATGTTCCCTTACGGCACGTGGGTTTTCCGATCCCCAAATACGCACATTGTGTCTGTTGACTCTACCACTAAGATGAAACGTAGCCTCGTCTGAAAAGCAGACACGTAACAAGAAGTCATTATCCTCGTCAATGCTGTTCAAAATGTCAATAGCGAATTGTTCACGTTTTGGACGGTCATCAGGCTTCAGTTCTTGAACAATTTGTACCTTGTAGGCGTGTAACTTCAAACGTTTGTCTAGCACCTTGTGCATCATAGACTTCGGTATCTTTAGTTGGCATGAAGCTTGTCTCACCGATTTCCTTGGTGACCGTGTGAAAGCAGTTTGAATGCTTTCCACCGTCCCATCGGAAACTGATGGTCTACCACTGCTCTTTCCATTTTCCACGTTTCCAGTCTCCAAGAATTTTTTCATCCACGACTTAATTAACTTCACATCAGGTGGATTCTTTCCATACTTGTTCTGAACCTTCGCTGAACACTGACAGGAGATTTTGTTTCTACAAGCCACACAACACATTGTGCCTTCTCTGTCACAGACGCCATCTTAACTGAACAGCTACTACAGCGCTCCTAGCGGCGAATGCGGTAGACGAAACACACCAGCACAGAAACTCTATGCGTGTACGAGATCACTTGTAAAAAGAAAACGGATGTAAGATTCGTCATTAAAACATGAGAGCATACTGTTTTCAGGGTAAACATTTAAGGACACCCTGTATTACTGTACTTTCGTAAATTTAATTTAAAATAAATTTTCCTATGAGATCGGACTTATTGGACACCCTGTATGTATGTGGTGGTGGAGTTAAAGCTGAAAGAAAGGCTTCGCGTAAACTAATTAATGTTTATTTACATTGTGAAAATTTTTTGCCAACCACAAAGCGACCAAAAGTGAAGCTTCACTCGACACACACAAATGTAATCCTGTTTTGTGTCGGCTCTCATTAGCGACAAATTAGTCACTCGGCGTTCGTATGCAAAATAGTCATTTCCGGAAATTCAGTTCAGATGCTCACTCGTTTCCCAGTGCCCAAATTGAAGCTTGAAAATCTGGTTTCGAGTTCATTAAGAGGATTCGTCATTTCATTTAACTCGATTATATATAGAGAGAATGGCATCGGGGTTCGAGCTTTGCGCCAGTTACTATTCGCTTTCCAAACGAAGGATTAACGCGCATACTAAGTTTCAGTATTCTTTCGCTGAGGATAGAAAAATAATGGAGAGTAAGTAGCCTTGAAATAGTGTTAAGGTAGTGAAATGGGTGAGTTGAATGTGGATTTGGAATAGACATTTGTCCGAGTTATAAGAGATGAAATTGTACAATGAATAGGGACATTGCAAATATCCGTATCCGCGTGACATCCACAACTTTTTCACACCCGTATCAGCATCCGAGGATGTCAATTTTTTTTTTTACATCCGTAACATCCCCAACAAAGTTCCATGGCGAAACTATAATACTATGAGAGACCTAGTTTGTTACGTTTGGAGGTTTTTTCAAACTAACTGTATAAGCTGTTACTATATCGACTTCATTCATTCGTTCAGCGAGTTTGGTGTGTCATATTTTTGTGAAAAATGTTCTTAATTGTCTAGTGAAATAAGACATGATTTTGTTTACACCGCCTTGCCTTGGGCAATTTTTTAAGGAGACTTCTCACTATCCATAAGATATTTTTTTTGAGCCTCATAGCTAAATTCAAAGGCAATATGTTTTAAAATATGCTTAGAAAATTTACTTAATATTTTACTAAAAATAATTAAAAAGCTTTGTTCTGATTTTTTTAATTAATGAAATAATACGGCATGCATTCAGTTTTATAGGTGCATTCACCAAAAATAACATCTGGCAATTCTGACAAGGCTTCTTTCCAGTACCACAGCCGCAAGCACTCACTTGTGTTCGGTGTTCCCTTTTGTGCTTTAGTTATTTTGGATAATCAGTTAATAAATTATAGCATTGTAGTGCCCATAATGACTGACGAAGTGTTTAATCAATTGAAGACTAGAAGATTTTACTCACTCTCTTTTGATGAGAAAAAGCGCATATTGAATAATGGCAGACCGATTCCACATTTGAATTTAAGCAAAGAAAATAAAGGCTTCACTAGGAAATTTAATCCTAAGCTGTATGATGATGTTCCCTGGTTATGTGGAAATATTTCAAATAACAAATTGTACTGTTGGTCGTGTTTCCTATTTTCAAGAGATAACTCTGTGTGGAATTCTGTTAGTCGTGGATACGACGATTTAAACAATTTACATACTGCAATTTCTCGCCATGAAAAATCTCTTGCTCACATAAATGCATTTGTTGATCTTAAAACATTTGGAAAGTCAGAAAGAATTGATTTAATACTCGACAAGCAGAAATCAGTTGCCATTTCCAGACATAACGAAGAAGTTAATAAGAATCGAGAAATTTTGAAACGTTTGATTAGGATAACATGTTTTTTAGGTATGCAAGAATTAGCATTTCGCGGTCACAATGAAGAAGAAAACGCTGACAATAGGGGTAACTATATTGAATTGGTATTTTGTATGGGAGAATTCGATGAAAAGCTTCAAAAACATTTAAAAACTGCGACTGTTTTTAAGGGAACATCATCTGCTATTCAGAATGACATAATTCAATCTATTAGTGCAGTTATGTTAGAACAAATAAAACGTGAGCTTATCGACTGCATGTATGTGGCGATTTTATTAGATGAAACATCTGATGTCAGCTGTTTTTCTCAACTCTCTACTGTTGTTCGTTATGTTAATAAACATGGAGAGATTTGTGAACGATTTATAAAATTCAATGACGTCAGCAATGATAGAAGTGCAGGAGCGATTTCTGATTTATCTATAAGGCAACTAGGTGAACTGAGCTGTTTGAAAAAATTAGTTGCTCAAACCTACGACGGTGCTGCTGTTATGGGGAGCGATCTTAATGGAGTACAAACAAAGATTAGAGAAACTGTACCAGAGGCTATTTTTCTTCACTGCTACGCCATAAACTTAACCTTGTTTTATCCCAAGCTGTCGCTGAAATTTCCGAATGTAATAATTTTTTTTCAGTATTAGGAAGTTTGTCATCATTTTTCAGCAGTTCAACTAAGCGAACTTCAATGCTTGACAAAGTTGTTGGAAATCGTTTCCCTAAACTGGCTCCAACGCGGTGGAACTATTCATCTCGTCTAGTTGAAAGAGTTAAGGAAAATAAAGAAGATATAATAGATCTTTTAAAAAGCATTCTTGAAAACCCAAAGAAATTTGATGAAAAAACAAAAAATAGTGCACGCGGATTGCTTGCTGGTATCGATACTTTCGATTTAATTTTTTATTAGAAGTATTTTCTTCAATTTTTCCTTTTACTGAATATCTATTTAATGTGCTGCAAACAAAATCTATGGATATTGTGTATAGCTCAATCACCGTTGAAAGCACTATGAAAAAATCAAACAATAAGGGATACAAAATTTGCAGATATGTGGGACTTGATAACAGAAAGATGTGGTGAACCTGTATGTAAAAGGAAACAGAGTCTTTCTCCACAAGAGAAGTATAGTCAACTATTTCATGAAATATTCGATAATATACTTCTTCAAATGAAAGAGCGTTTCAGTTCAATGGAAAAATTGGAATTCATTGAGGTTTTAGATTGCAAAAAATTTGAGTTCTATGATGTTACTTTCCCAGAGAGAGCTTTTGAATCTTTGAAAAGAAGCTACAATTCATTTTTTGAGTTTCCTCGTCTCCGTTCTGAATTGTGTGTTTTATATTCCCACAAATCTTTTGCCAAAAAGAATGTTGCTGAGCTCCTAAAATATCTACTGGAAAGCGAAATGCACAAAGGTCTTAAGGAAATATATAAATTGACAAATTTGATTCTAACTATACCAATATCGACAGCAAGTGTTGAGCGATCATTTTCTGCGCTTAAAAGAATTAAAAGTTATTTACGGAGTTCCCAAAGTGAAGAAAGGCTATCTAATCTTGCCTTAATTTCAATTGAAAAAAATTTCCTCAAGAAGCTTATGGAGAATCGAGAGTACTTTTACAATTTGGTCATCGAAGAATTTTGCAGGAAAACTAGGAGAGCAGAATTTCAATTCAAATAATGCTTCACAATTATTTAAGGTAAATTTTAAATTTGTATCTTTTTCTTTAGATCAATTCGGTAACTACTATATATAAATGTGTCTAATTTTTTGTTCGCATATTTAAGCCTAACATTAAATGAACTTTCCTTCAAAGAGGTCCCCAAAAGTTTGTAAAACACCTTTAACTTGCTAAGTTCTATGTAAACAATATGCAAAGTTTGGGCAAGAGGGTTAGGCGGATGTTTTTCTTCCATTCCATAACATTGCATGCCTGAACAAAAATGTCACGAGTCGCCACATATATATATATATATAATATATATATATATATATATATATATATTATATATATATATATATATATAAAATTTTATTTTTTTCTGATTTACAGATTATTAACTTTGTACAGTTATTTCCTTGCCCATTTTTTGTTATGAAATAGTTTTACGTACATATTTTGCTTTACTACTTTTTAAATGTGTTTTTGGGTTTCATTATTAGTTGTCCGATACGCGGAATAGAGCGTCGTCGAATAGCATTCTCGTGTCAAATTGCAATTAATTCGTCTCATTTTAAAGTTTGACACTTTGGATACGCCTTCAAAATTTAGTCGCGAATTTAATACTTGTTTTATCCGTGATGAGGCAACATTCAAATGTATACTGTGAAATGTTAGTTTCGTTCTCCATAGATTTTCCCTCTCGTATTCCGGCCCCTCTCCCCCCACAAATGGTAATTATTTAAAGATAAAAAAAAAATGCTACTGGTTTGGTAGTGCAAAATACATGCACTTCAGTAGGTTATGTAAACACACAACACACACACACACACACACACACACAGGGTGTTATCAAATTGTTTCATAAAGTAGTGTACATACTCAGGACGTCAAAGTGAACAAAAAGTTCCAAAGAACATAAATTCGCAATCGCTTTGTTTCCAAGATATATTACTTTTTTACCGAGGACGATCCAATTACAATGAGTCGTTAAAGTTTATCAAAATATATATATATATATATATATATATAATATATATATATATATATTTATATTATATATATATATATATATTATTTCACGAAAGTAACACGTGAAAAATATTTATGATGAATAAAACCACGAAGGAAAGGAAACACAGAGTGGTGCTCAAGCGCTTTCGTCTAATGAGTGTTCCTGAGGATGTCATTAGACGAAAGCGCTTGAGCACCACTCTGTGTTTCCTTTCCTTCGTGGTTTTGTTCATCATATATATATATATATATATAGATATATATATATATATATATATATATATATATATGAAATATTTTCTTTTGAGACTTGTTTCCCAAGGATTACTTGAACATTGACAGGATAAGGGATAAGGGGCTGGCTCAACCTAACCCAGTGGTAGCAGCTGGGAGCGAACTCAGAGCCTCACCGCCGAGTCCGACACTGTAACCACTGAAGTACCATGAATTCAGTACAGTTTCAAATTGATTTAAATATTAATTTCTTCTAAACTAAAAGTACAGGGTGTTCATAAATTGCCTTTACCAATTGAATTTTAAAGATAATTTATGGTCACCCCGTATAGTTATTTTAGTGCAAAAAAAAAAAAAAAAAAAAAATTATATATATATATATATATATATATATATATATATATATATATATATATATATATATATATATGGGCCGCCCGATCGGCCCACCCACCCCATAACCATCCGTTTCGCAGACTTTCCTACCCCTCCATATACTTCGCTCCTGCAGTGGAACATCCGCGGGCTCCTGGTAGGCCTCGAGAGTCTCTCTTCTCTCCTGGCCTCCAGGTGTCCGGCGTGTTTCTGCCTTCAGGAGACGATACTGGGCTCCCGTTCCCTCCCTCGAGTGTCCGGCTACTGCGGGCTCCCTTCCCCGCCTCTCGATGGGGCGGGTAGGGGGGGCTCCGCGGTCTTCGTGCACCGCTCCGTCCCTTTCCGCCCCCTCCCGCTCCGTACTGTCTTGCAAGCTGTGGCCGTGCGCCTTTCTTGTGGCGTCAGCTCACGGTCTGCTCTCTTTACCTCTCCCCTAACGTACGCCCTCCACCCGATTCTCTCCGTGACCTAATTCTGCAGCTTCCCCGCCCTTTCCTGCTTCTCGGGGACTTCAACAGTCGGGACCCGGCCTGGGGGGACGTTTGCTCCACCTTTCTCTCCGGGACCCTTCTCTCCCTTATGGACGAGCTAGAGTTCACCTTTCTGAACGATGGCTCCCCAACCTGCCTCCACTCGGCCCATGACAGTTTCACCTGTATTGATCTTTCCCTGGTTTCCCTCGATATCGTGACGGAGTTCACCTGGGAGGTCCTGCCGGATTCTTCCGGCAGTGACCATTTCCCGTGTGTCTTACCCCAACCCGTCTCCTCCCCCCCACCTCTGTCCGCCCGCGCTGGCTGTTCGCCCGAGCGAAATGGGCCTCATACACGAGGTGCACGGCGATCTCGCCGTCCATTCCTGCCTTTCCCTCCGTTAGTGAGGCCCTCGCCTTTCTCGAAAAGATCCTCTCGGCTGCCACCAGTTGCATCCCCCGTACCTCAGGCTCCCCCAGGCCGCGCAGCGTCCCATGGTGGACCCCAGAGTGCTCCCGTGCCGTTCAGGAGCGGCGCCGTGCTGGCCGTCGCTTCTACCGGACCCGCCAGCCGGAGCATAAGATGGCGTTTCAGCGCCTGAAGGCAGTGGCCCGTCGGGTCTTGAAACTAGCCCGGCGTACCTCCTGGCGGAGTTACGTGTCCGGGATCTCCTCCTCGACCGCCCCCTCGACTGTTTGGCGCAAGGTGCGTAGCTTTGAGGGGACCCGTGTCCCCCCTCGACCCCCGGTGCTTCGGGTCGGGGACGACGAGTTCGTGTCCGATCCGGAGGCCGTCGCGAACGCACTCGCGGCGCACTTCGCAGCCATCTCCAGTTCCGATTCCCCCCACTCCCGCCGCGACCCACCGGAATTTCCACCTCATAGGGATGACCCCTATAATCACCTCTTCCACATGACAGAGCTTCGGGAGGCCCTCCGCCCCCGACGCTCCTCCGCCCCCGGCCCCGATAATATCCCCTATGACTTGTTACGGCACCTCCACCCCTCTGCTCTCAGCTTTCTACTGGACCTCTATAACCGGATTTGGTTGGAGGGTTCATTTCCGGACCGATGGCGTGAGTCCATCGTCGTCCCCATCCCGAAGCCCGATAAAGACCCCTCACTCCCGTCGAACTATCGCCCCATTTCCCTAACATGCTGTGCCTGCAAGGTGATGGAGGCGATGGTCGCCTCGCGGCTGTCCTTTACCTTGGAGGCGAGTGACCAGTACCCTGCTACCCAGGCTGGTTTCCGGCGCTTCCGGTCTACCACCGACCCCCTCCTTCTCCTTAGCCATGACGTGCAGGAGGCTTTCTCCCGGCGTCAATTTGTACTCGCCGTCTTTTTCGACCTCCAGAAGGCCTACGATACTACCCGGCGGAGCGCGGTCTTCGACTGCTTACGCTCCCTGGGTTTCGTAGGCTTTCTCCCTTCCTTTATTTATAACTTCTTGTCCGCCCGTTCTTTCCGCGTCCGCATCGGTTCTACCCTCTCTGACCGCTTTCCGTTGGAGGAGGGTGTCCCTCAGGGTAGTGTCCTTAGCGTCTTGTGTTTCTCACTCGTGATGAACACAGTCGCTACGGTCCTGCCTACATCCGTTCGTAGCTCCCTCTATGCCGATGACCTGGCTATCTATTGCTCTGGCCGCCTCCCGTCTTTGGCTGAACGTCGGCTCCAGCTAGCCATCAACGCGGTGGTTCGCTGGGCGTCCTCGGTTGGCTATGCTTTCTCACCCTCTAAGTCTTCCAGTATGCTTTTCCGTCCTCGGCGCCTCCGTCTGTCGCATACCTTCGCCCTTACCCTTGCCGGCACTCCTCTTCCCCTCGTCCCATCCGTTAGATTCCTGGGTATGACCCTCGACGGATTTTTCGGTTGGGTTCCACACCTTAGGCGGTTGCGGCAAACATCTCGCCGCACCCTCTCCCTTTTGGGTCATCTGTCCCACACGACCTGGGGGGACAGGCGTACTCTGCTGCGCCTGTACACCTCCCTGGTGCAATCCCGTGTCGACTACGGCTGTGTGGTCTACAGCTCCGCCTCCTCTCCGGCACTCCGTATGCTGGATCCTCTTCTCGTCTGGCCTCTTCTCCACCGTGGCCTTCGCCTGGCGTCGGGTGCCTTCCGCTCGTCCCCTGTCGCTAGTCTTCAGGTGGACTGTGGACACCCCCCCCTGCCCCTTCGCCGGGGCCTTCTCATGGCGAAGTGTTACCTTCGCATCTGCCGCCTTCCGATGTCCCTACTCTTCTCCGCGATCTCCCAGGCGCTACCCCGGCCTGACACGTGGCATTTCGCTGCCTCTCTGGCCGAGATTTTCTCGTCCCTGGGGATCCCCCCACCCTCTATTCTGCCGTTCTCCTTCGATCTGTCGCCCCCCTGGCGGACCACCCCTATCTGCCGTTGCCAGGCGCTCCGTGGCCTGCGTAAGGAGTCTCCTCCTGCCGTCCTCCGGTCTTCTTTTCTGGCCCATCTTCCCGTCCATTCGGACGACGTTCCCGTCTACACCGACGGCTCGCGCTCCCCTGCAGGTGTCGCGGCCGCCGTCTTCTCTCCGTCATTGTCACCTACCTCCCGGGGTATCCCCCTGCCGGTTCAGGCCTCCATCTTTTCCGCGGAGCTCTTTGCCCTTCTGGAAGCCCTCCGTCTGGTATCGGGTTGTTCGCGGTCCTCCTGTACCATTTTTTCGGACTCGCTGAGCGCCCTTCAGGCGCTCGAGCGCTATGATTCCCCGGACCCCCTCGTACGCCTTATTCAACAGGAGTACCATGTCCTGCACACCGTTCACCGGATCCGGGTCACCTTCTGCTGGGTTCCTGCCCATGTTGGTGTTTCCGGTAATGAGGCGGCGGACCGCATAGCCCGGTCCGCCGCCTCGCTGCCTCCCCTCCCCCGCCCGCTCCCCTTCTCAGACTATGTGCAGGTCTTTCGTTCCTTTTACGACCGCATGTGGCAACAGTCCTGGGACGATGCCACCGGAAATAAACTCTGGTCCATCCGCCCCCGTCTGTCTATTGGGTGTCCTCTTTCCACCGCTCCAGACACAAAGAGGTCGTCCTTGCGCGGCTTCGCATCGGCCATACGCGCCTCACGCACGGCTATCTTATGTTCCGGCAGGAGGCTCCTCGTTGCGCCTCCTGCCAGTCGCCCCTCACCGTCTCTCACATCCTTGTGGAATGCCCCACCCTGTCGTCAGTACGTCGTCGCGCCTTCCCGTTCCTTTCTGATTTCCCCCTCCCCGAACGTTTACGCCTTATGCTCGCTGAGAGCCCTCTCTTCTCGCTTGACCGTCTTTTCCTCTTCCTCTCCCAATCTCGCATCCTATCTGAGCTTTAGGTGACTTCTCACCTGTAGTCCGCTGTTCTCCCTTTTCTAGTGCCTTTTCTCCGTCTCCGTTTCTCTTTCTCGTATTCCGCCTCGCCATGATATCCGCTACCATATAGCGGGAAGTGGCGGTAAACGCCCCAATACAAAAAAAAAATATATATATATAATATATACAGTATATATATATTTTTTTTATTTATTTATTTTTTTTTTCCTGGTGTATGTATATGGAAGTGTTTTTGTCGCGAAATCGTATAATGTTCTCTTCGTATTTACACTCGTTTCATCGCTTTAATGGGCTACGGTCGTGGTCGATGTCGTTACAGCGATTCCCATCGATCAGCGAAGTTAAGCTTAATCGGTCTGGGTAGTAGTTAGATGGGAGACCCCTCTTTCGCGTCGAGATTTTGTAGCGACCAGTGGTTCCGATGGTGACTGGTGAATTCACTCGGGGAAAATTGACTCCCAGGTAATTTCACTTCCTTTGTAGTTTTAAATTTAAGTAGTTTAATTTTTAAAAAAAAAATACTAGTTTAGGTTTCATTTTTAATGGTGATTATAGATCAGTAAAACGAAAGTAAAGGTTGTGGCTTTGGGGGCTTAAACCATTAAACCCTTATATGTTTCCATTAGCATCTTCATAAATTGGCACAGGGAGTGAATTTACCAAGAGTAAATTACACGCGAAGTGAATTTGCCGGAGCAAAAATACCGGGAGTCAATTTACCGGGAGTGAATTCGCCTAGAACCGGCTCCGATCCCACTAAAACTTTAGATCCCCTCCGTCGTGCGACCGTAGATGTTGCGAAGGAGATTAAACAACCCAATTGAAACAAAAATAATCGCTTTAATTCCATCGAGTTGCTCATCATCATAGTCGCAATTCATTTCTCTTCCTTTCCTTCAAGATGTTATCTCGCGTTTTGTCCTAGATGCGCACCTCGTCATCTTAGCCACCGTAATACTTACGCAGTTGCTGCGATGACTTAATAACCAATCAAAGGTCACTGAAATATAAATGTTTGTTATTGTTTTCATTAGATACGAGAACGAAACTCGTGATTCTCGAGATTCCAAGATTAAAGAGTCGATAAAAAACTTTAAAAAAAAAAGGGAATAACGAGTTCATAGTTTCTTTAATGATGATGATGACTGTCGGTCTATTTTTATCAGATTCATAGGAGGTTTTTTTTTATGTAGGAAGGAGGGGCCAAGGGTGAATACCCGCAAAAATAGACTCGTTTTAGTAAGAGTAATTTTAAAAGGTAATTGGGAATTCAAGAAAAATACAGTCTGTTCGCGACTAATCATTCGCTCGTGCCGCAAAATAGGTTAGGTTAGGTTAGGTTAGGTTAGGTTAGGTTAGGTTAACTTAACTTAGGTTAACTTAACTTAGGTTAACTTAACTTAGGTTAACTTAACTTAGGTTAACTTAACTTAGGTTAACTTAACTTAGGTTAACTTAACTTAGGTTAACTTAACTTAGGTTAACTTAACTTAGGTTAACTTAACTTAGGTTAACTTAACTTAGGTTAACTTAACTTAGGTTAACTTAACTTAGGTTAACTTAACTTAGGTTAACTTAACTTAGGTTAACTTAACTTAGGTTAACTTAACTTAGGTTAACTTAACTTAGGTTAACTTAACTTAGGTTAACTTAGGTTAGGTTAACTTAGGTTAGGTTAACTTAGGTTAGGTTAACTTAGGTTAGGTTAACTTAGGTTAGGTTAACTTAGGTTAGGTTAACTTAGGTTAGGTTAACTTAGGTTAGGTTAACTTAGGTTAGGTTAACTTAGGTTAGGTTAACTTAGGTTAGGTTAACTTAGGTTAGGTTAACTTAGGTTAGGTTAACTTAGGTTAGGTTAACTTAGGTTAGGTTAACTTAACTTAACTTGGATAATCTGAAATGAAGGTAATGTGAACGATAAACAAATTAATTATGGGTTAGCCTAAATGTAATTTGCTACTAAGAGTTCATAAGGGCTTGAAAGCCCCACTCATCCATAATTTTGTTGTTGTTTTTAATGATAAATATAATTGGTATAAAGGGAGATTAAGATAAATGGCGGACTACGATCATTTCAAGTTTAAAAAAAAAATCTTCACAAATTCGTTCTGAATTTTAAGTCAAAACTTAAATTTATTATGAAAATTGAGTTTATGCTCGTGTTTTCTCTAAATAGTTTACGATATTTTGGACTTAGCAAACAAAATACGGAGCTACGCCAGTGTCGTGTAACGCCGCTTCCCGTCGATCACCGAAGTTAAGCTACGTTGGGTCTGGTTAGTCGTTGGATGGGAGACCGTCCACCGCGTTCAGTTTATGTAGCGACCCGCGGTTCGGATCCCACGCCAAACTCGGAGGTCTCTTCCGTCATACGACCTAAGATGATGTCGGGAAGGAGGTTAAACCCCCCCCCCCCCCCCATCAAAACGGAAGGAAAATATAATAAAGCTGAAAAACTTGCCGAAATATGTAAAAACGGCTCATATATTTCATATTAAAATGGAAATATATAAAATTTAATTTAAATTCCTTTTTTCTAAAATAAGTAAAATAATTGTGGCGTTTGAATACCTACTTATTATTACAGTAAATAAAGAATTTTTTTTTTAAAACAAATTAGCATATTATAAACTTTTTTACATATATTCTCGCTCCATTTTGAAAAATCTGGGACGAGGTTTATTTTGAATCTAGTTTGCATGCATTTGAAGAGAATTTTATTTGCACATATTGTAATTATGGCGAAATGTAGAGTTTCGTAAAGAAACTCGCCTGGAAACAGTTTCTTAAAAGTATACAAAAATTACACTGGGGAACACAACTTTTGGTGACTTAGATGTTAGACCTGTTTCTGGGTATATTGAGGTCGCTGATTCTAAAAATGACATTAGTTTTTCTCCATCAGCTCTGCTTATCAAGAATGATATACATATTTCTATATAATGTATATAATATTATATAATTGCTGACTGGCAATCACTGTTGTTGTCAATTGAATACAAAAGTATGATGAATGTCAGCAAAAATAGTGTATTAACATCAAACAAGCATAAGGTACGAAAAATATTCCTTAAATTCAAACAAGCTTGAGACACGAACGGCAAAAAAAATTATTTCATTGAGACATCTCACATAAACCGCGTTTCTGAGATTTCTTGCGATGAGATGTGCCAGGACATTCGCGTTGGATGCTCCAGCAGTAATCTGCCATCATGTCAGTATCCCATCGTCCGCGGTACCGTTCTTCCATGGTCCTTAGTTCTTGGTGAAATCGTTCACCCTGTCCCTCGCTTAGATCACCGAGGTTATCTGGGAAACGATCCAAATGACTGTGGAGGTAATGCAGTTTGATGCTCATTTTGCAGCCAAGTTTACAAAAGAAGAGAGCATATTCTCCACTAGTTCACCGTAGTTATCGGCCTTATAGTTCCCAAGGAATTCTTCACAACCATACTAAACGATGACCACGCACGTGCCTCAATGTTGTCCATTGAATCTTGGAAACGCGGGCCTTTCATGAGTTCCCGGATTTGCGGTCTATCGAAAATACCTGCCTTCAGCTTTTCCATGCTCAGCGCAGGAAATTTTCTACATATGTAGCCAAAACACGTCCCATCTCTGTTCAAAGCCTTTATAATTGTTTCATCAAACCTAGTTTGATGTGCAGTGGTGGCAATATGATCCTTTCTCTGTCAACCAAAGCTTCTTTGATGATATTTTTTTCGCCAACCACCATGTTTTCTCTCAGAGGCCACTGTCTTCTCACCCAGTGTTCATCTTTAGCTCTACTGTCCCCAGACATATAAAGCACGGGTACTTGGTGTACCCGCTCTGCTGGCCCTGGAGAAAATTCACCATCTTCAGATCCACACACATCACCCATTGGTGGTCTCGGTATGATATCTTTTCTAGGACTAGGGCGACTGTCCCGTGCTCTTCTCTCATACCGACTGAGTGACCAATTGGGATTGATCAGTATCTGTTGCCGTTGTGTAGAAGAACACATTTTAGGCTCCGTTTGGAGCTATCTATGAATAACCGCCATTCACTTGGTGTGTATTCCGATATGCCCATTTTCATCAGCAATCCGCGCACATTGTTGCAGAAAACTAAATCGTTCTCTTTTGAGAAGAAGGGCAGTAAATCCTTTTCTCTGTCGCGATATAACGTGATTTTGGTTCCCGGCAGCAGTAAAATTTTTTCTCCCAGCCTGGAAGCTAACAATTCAGACGATTTCTTCGAAAGACTTAAGTACCTTATGAGGTCGTTTAATTCGTGTTGACTAATACCTTCTGCAACTGATGACGGCCCTTCGAAATTACTGTCATTTTGCCCACATATGCTTTCTTTGTCAGTAGCAGATTCATCATCTTCTTGAGGGAGCTCTGGAAGATGGCTGAATGATGGGACAGGTATCTCATCTGAATGTGAAACAGGCCGTCTAGCTGAGTCTATGTCAGGATACGTCCATTTACTCCGGTTACGTCCATTGATGCCCTTTATATTCACAAACAAAAGTAACAGTCATCACTGTGGTTTCTCTGTTCTCTCCATACCATTGGTATACCAAATTTCAGGCACCTCCTCTTTCCGTTGGTCCATTGCCGCAGATGCTCCGTATACGTTTTACACACAACATGAGGAGCCCATGGCTTATCTTGGTCCCCTAGTTGTACTTTGAAATAGGCAAAATAAGCTTTTTTCACAAAATCAGTAATAGTTTTTCTCTGTTCAATGAACGTGTACTCTCCGCAGATAAAACAAAACACATCTGGATGATTTAAACACTTTCTTCGTGATGAAGCCATGTCAACACTGTAACAGGAAAGAATTCACGTTAGTACATGTACAATACACATGCAAAACAGCAACATCAGCAAAATCATAGCTACAATTTAATTATACAGATGCATTTAGATTTACGAGCAACTCATAATACCGTTCCAGAAGGGTAATAAAGTAGGTAATGACGTATGCAATATCTCAAAAACTAGAGCTGCTAGAACAAAATGGATGATATTTTCTGAATCAGTGGCCTGAAAATATCCAGAATAAGGTCTAAAATCTCAGGCACCAAGAAAAAATTTTTTTTGTTCCCCAGTGTTATTAATTGGTAATATCCCGTTTTTCGTTGGATATTTTATTCTTTTTGGTGACAGTAATAAAATTAAAAAAACAAAGCCCAGTTATTACAGAGTAATGGGTTTTATTTCTTGTGGATTATAAAACTTTAGGCGAACTTATTTTCGAAATTGGACACAAACATCTGATGACAGTTGATTCTCATCTGGAATTTTTTTCTTTATAAGTGTACCAAACGCACGTTTGAGGGGAGGAAGGAATCTCAGAATATCAAACCAGTAGCAACCGAGTTAGCTATATTATAAATCTTCTAGTTACTGCTTTCAAGTAGCGTAGTCTACATGACATTTTACTACATGAATGTTTTCCACCTTTCACAACTAATGATGACAGTCGCCAATAAAAATCTGAAAACGGTGGTACGAGACGAGAGAGTATCATGTTCGTTTTTGGTTTGCAATATAATATATATAGAATAGGTTTTCTGTATTAGTTAATCTCAATGAAGTTGGTATTTTATCAGGTATTTTATTAAAATTTTGCATTGTTTCACCACTGTTAACAGTAATGAAACTGCAAAACTTTAATAAAATATCTGTTAAAATACCAACTTCATTGGGATTAACTAATGCAGGAAACTTATCTTGGGCCTATCCTAAAATCATATTATTAACTCGAGTTGATAATCATTAAGAGTAATTTATTAGTTTAATTTGTAATATTAATTACCGAGTCTGTATCAAAATACTTTGTGGTATCATGGTATGGTTGGAATTTTGAATATGACCTCCCTTTCTCTCTCCGATTTGTTCCTATTAAAAATAATAAAAAGTATAAAATATTAGTTATTCTCTTGGACACGGGGTCACCAATATGCCGATCGCTGGGAATAAACTCGTAATCTTCTTGTAGAATTTCCTTTCAGGGTAAAGTTGCCAATGGTGGCGCATTGGACCTAATGTCGCGCATTTGACTTTTAAAAAACTTCCCACAAAATACTGTCGCACGTACTCAGAAGTCCCCGGGTTCGAATCTTGGGGGGAATTTTTGTTTCATAAAAAAAAATCCACGCGTGCTCGTGCGTCTTATTCCATATGAGGCCCTCCTTGGAAGAAGTGGCTATGCGACAAAAGTAAAAAACGTCAGGAAACGCAGTTAAACGTTGTACCAATTTCAAAGTTCATATATTCTCTCTCCCTCTTTAGTGATCTTGCTATTTTATTTGTATACGAGTATCGAAGGTGTTTAAATTTTTTTATAGTTGGAGTAAAGTATTATTCACGCAGATGTACTTGGAATTAAAAAGTTCAAAACCATACCAATACGTATAGATACGATTATTAAACGTCGCCCATTCTTTTACGAGTAATGGCTTACACTAGGAAGTAATTCTGATCCTCAAATTATCTAGTTAGTACCACGCAAGTTTCGGGGAACATCGTCAACCAGGCTGAAAAGCAGACGGCGAAATTATCCTTTACTAATTTTATAGCGAGTGTTTCTCAATGAAAAACGCGTTTCCTCGGTTTATTAGTGCTATTGGCATCGGTTTATCCTTGTTTTGTACTTTACAGAGAAGATGAAATTGTGTTTTAAAATTCTGAAGGAAAAGACGCCGCTCAATATATCGATTATTAATGGAGGCATTTGTAAGAAGAATGTGTATCATTTTAGGCATAAAGAAAGTGAAGAATCACCGCCCTAAAAATGCCTCGAGAAAAGGAGCCCCGAGCTCGCTTTTAAATGAGAATGAACGAGCGTGTTCAAGTTGGTCATAATTTAAGAGGGGGGTTTTTCTTACCCTATTACCCAGACGTACTTTTTTCCGTTTCAGTTTCTGCTTTTATTCACTAGTTTTCCCCACGAGAGAGAGAGAGAGAGAGAGAGAGAGAGTCGATTTTATGTAGATTAGATCTCCGTATAACGTTAATGAGATTTTACTTTAATTAAAAAAAATATTTAATTTAACATTTTTTAA
This sequence comes from Bathynomus jamesi, assembly GCA_023014485.1. Classification (NCBI taxonomy): domain Eukaryota; kingdom Metazoa; phylum Arthropoda; class Malacostraca; order Isopoda; family Cirolanidae; genus Bathynomus; species Bathynomus jamesi. The sequence goes on from JAJOZX010000965.1 coordinate 747,188, forward strand.
CATTTTAATATTCGTATTGGCTGAAGTAATTTCTTGAAATTGCATCTGAAATTAAAGATTTTACAATATATATAATATATATATATATATATATATATATATATATATATTATATATATATATATATATAGAAACGACGTAAGTATAGAGGAGTATTCTGCACACGAGGAAGAGAAATAACGAACAAATGAAAAATGAGGTAACCGCCCGGGAATCGAACCCAGGATCATCCGATTGCCGGTCAGATATGCTATCCACTACACCACGGGCCTCGATCAGTCAGAAGTCGTAATTCTCCTACATAGGGCAGAAACCAATGCCTTGAGAGGGCACCCTCGCAAATCGTGAATATGTGTGCAGAACACTCCTCTATACTTACGTCGTTTCTATACATTAATATACTGCGTGGTCATTGCAGTTAAATGTGTGTATGTATATATATATATATATATAATATATATATATATATATATATATTTATTATATATATATATATATATATGTGTGTGTGTGTGTGTGATTTATTACGTCACAGAAGTAAAAACCTAAAAAGAAATTACTAAGAATAAAAATCATCTCAACCTATCGTCCCTTTTCTGAACGAACCATATTGAAAGTAGCACAGCATGTTTATCATTATCTAATAACGACTCAACAGTATAAATAGTTCGACAAAATTTCTTAACCTAAGCTACAAATGTCGAATCATTGAGAATAAAGTGGTTAACAGGAAGCAGACGTGTACTTTCACTAATTTGCAGTTTATATAAAAAAATTAAATTTGTCTACAATTAATTAAATGAAAAAATGTAAACATATTTAAAGAAATACAAATATCATGATTACTACTTCAAGAACAAACAGCCATAAATTTCTTTAAGTATTTATGAGATACTTGGACCACTCTTTTCAGTTAGCGAGAACAATTAATTTTTCGAGCAAAAGTGCGCCCTACGAGCCCATTTAGTTAGACCCGCGCTGCTGGGGCCTTCGCCCTCAGTAATTGTTGTGGGGCCCCGCGGCTCCCCAATTACTGGGAAGTCAATAGTTTTTCATTGCTGCGTTCTTTTCTATAGTTTTATTGACGGAATAATTGAACCCTCACGACGGACGGACGATTGGACGGACATGGCTCCCTTTTTATAGTATAGATTAGTCCAAAGTTCGCAACCATAGGAGTCAAACAATACGACTTAAATAATTTAACCATCACTTTTTTCATAATTTAACCATCACATTTTCATTGAAGGAACCAAACTTTTTAAGCAAGAGAGTAAATTTTTTAAATAACCTATTCTGATAATTTATGGGATTGGCTTCATTACATAATTTATTGTTTAGTTCTATTCCAAAATATTTAATTGAGTCAACGATATCCAATTATCCATATTTTCATTATTTGTTTTGAATATCAGTTCATCAATTTAAACCCTCATTTAATGACCTGAATAGTCTAAATACCAGACATTTTGATTTTCAAATTCGCAAATAAATTATTAGCAATATATTAAGTAAGTGCTGAAGTTCTTCCTTAGTTGGAGACGGAAGAAAATCATAAGCATACGCTCGTATATTATTATTATTAGTCAAATATATCCACAAACAAAAACCAGCTTTAAATGAGGATAATTTAATTAAGATATCATTAACGTAGATATTGAACAAAAGAGGGGACAGAATGCCACCCTGCCTCACTCCATTATTAATTTTCCACTTGTAAGAATATTAATTTTTAAAACGAATAGGAACAGACTGATTTCTGTAATAAAACGATGTCTTAATTATTTATTAAAGGACAAATATTCAGTTTCATTAATTTTTGAATAAGAATAAAATGACTGACACCGTCAAACGGTTTACCTAGATCTACAAATGATGCATGAACGGAAGAACCATAATTAAGATATTTCATAATTATTCCTTTAACTGTTAAGACAGCAAAAGTTATTGAAGTATTCTTCCCATAACCGAACCGCCTCGGAGAAAGAGAAGAACTACCATCAATAAAAGGAAAAAATACAATATTCAAATAACTTCGCAAGATTAGATGATTAGTATTATTGGTCACGAAATTATTAGAGAAACTAATATCACCAGACTGATCTTTTAGGATAGGATTAATAATACCAGAAACTAATTTTTACAGTACATAACCACGATTAAGTTAAGATGTAAATAAATGCCTCGAGAACTTAAATCTGAAAGGGGAAAAATTTATATGATTTATTATGAATCATATCAGAACCCCGATACAAGTTTTGAAATTGCGCAAGAAATATCATTGACAGAAATGTTGACAATAACGATCGATTTTATATCATAACTAAATTCTTCATAAAACTGGTCAGACGCAGTTTGACATTTCATTTTATTAATATAGATTTTAACTTATCGGAAAACAAATTTTTAATGCATTGAACATAATTTTGCTTAGGGTCTTTTAAGAGTTTTAACTTCCTTCCAACAAGTTTTATTATTCATTAAAGAATGTGACAAGTTTTTATTCCTTGTTTTTTTCTTCATTCTTCTTACACAATTTCAAAACGTGTTTAAAATATTTCCAACTCGTATTCATGTCATCAAAGCACCACTTCTCTCCCAACCACCATTAACACATCGAGAAAGTGTTGTCTAGCAGCAAGATGAAATGATTTAACTTCATCATTCCAACCAGGGACTACATAAGACTTCTTTCAGACGTCTATTAAATCCAAATTCTTCAGTTGCTGATGATAAAACCTCTACACATTTATCTTGCAATTCATAAAGTCTTTCACAATGGTTTTTATTTTCACAGTAACTTATATCACACTGAAATATGTCAAAAAGGTGATTAATTTAATTTAATTTAGTATTCAAATTAAAACCATAAGATGCTATGAAATTATAACCACATAAATTCCAATTAACGAACATTTATAATTACTAGAACGAAACGCACGAAACCCTTTAAACATTATCAAGCTCAACATTCAGAAAGAAACTTGCAGAAAAGTGATCAACTATCGAGATTGAAGTGATATATGATATATCAACCAAATTAGGGTTGGTAGCCAAAACATGGTCTAACCATGTTTATGAAAAGGACTCAAATATGTAAAAGAATTTAAAGGAAGATTACAGACACCAACCTCAAATAAGCCACAACGTGACTTTTTGTAGGGTTACCATACGTCCCGTTTTTCTCGGACATGTCCGAAAAATTTGAATATTTATAACATTGATTTTTGAGGCCATAACACTTTTCTTATTTATAGATACTCAATATAGATGACATGTAGTACACAGTATATATAACTAGGGGCATCCACAGGATCAATTAAGTAAGGGGCATCCACAGGATCAATTAAGTAAGGGGCACTTCCAAGTACAGGGGAGGGGCACAAGTATTTGCGAGCTCTAGGGGGGTTCGGGGGCATGCTCCCCCGGGAAATTTTTGAAATTTACGTTGTCTGGGACAGCATTTCCTGCCTTCTGGAGGCAGTTAGGAGGGCAAATTATAGGGCTTCAAATACTAAAAAATAAGGATTTTTTTAGACATCCTTTGTATGTCCATGATATTAGGGTGAAACCAGATACACAATAACTTGGTAGATATACAAGTTTATTATTCTTACGTAATATACATATAAATAATTGTCATGGGACTGAGAAGGTTATTGAAGAGAGTATTGAGCTCTTTAAGTAATGTACAAGATATCCTTCCTAACGATCTCGTAGTCGCTTTCTCCACAACAAATTTTACATCTTTTAATTTTAATCACAGGATTTTCTCTTCATATCAACAATATGGGAAATTATACAATATTAATAATATACACAGTGTGTCCCAAAAAAATGTTTACACATCATATTAACATATATATCAATAAGCAAAATTGGCGGATAGTAAATAGATAGCAAGTAGGCTTCTTTAATGTTTAAATGTTCGAAATATCAGCCAGCAGCGTCAATACCTTCATGGTTGTGCTGCTTGCTTTAATGTTTTAAATGTTCAAAATGTCCGCCACTAGCATCAATACATTCTTGACAACGGCGCGCAACAGATCGGCATACTGTTCGGATTGTTCGGAGTGGAATGTTAGCACAGGCTATTTCAATTTCGTGTCTCAAGGCCTGTAGTGTCCTTGGTTTTTCAGCATACACACTATTCTTCAGAGTGCTCCACAAGTAAAAGTCTAAGGGTGTTAAGTCAGGAGATCGTGGTGGACACTCCGTATATCCCCTACGTCCTATCCATCTTCTAGGAAAACAAACATTGAGAAAATTTCTAACGTCATTGTGGTAATGTGGTGGCACGCCATCCTGTTGAAAGTAACACACTTCTTCCAAAAAAAGAGCTCTGATTCAAGGTACAATGTTGTCTTGCAGCATTGTACCTGTAAGCAGCACCTGTGACAGTGTCCTCAAAGAAAAATGGCCCTATCAGTCCTCTGGAAGACAGACCACACCACACTGACACTTCTGGTTGATTAAGTGTTCGTTCTTCTGTTGCGTTTGGATTTTCGGTGGCCCAGTACACACAGTCGTGTCGATTGATAGCACCATTAAGTTTAAAAGTGGCTTCATCGGACCAAACAATGAAATCAGAAAAAGATTGTTTTTCATCACACGTGTGCAAAAACCACTCACAAAATTCTTTTCGACGATCTGGATCGTCCTTATTCATTGCATGAAGCAGTCTAGGTATGTACGGTTTCCATTTTTCACGTCGCAAAATGCGATGAACGCTGGATTTAGAAACACCAGTCTCACGAGAACATTGCCTTGTAGACTTATTTGGAGAGTTTGTGAAGGCCTGTAACACGGTCTCAACACTTTCATTGTCAGTTGAAGTGCGACGTATTCCAGATCGGCCTTTGTTGACGTTTTGCACTGTTCCGTCAGTCTCAAACTTATCACGTAATCTTGTAATTGTTACCCGTGATGGTGGTAATGTTCCAAACTCATTTCTCCAATGTCTCTGTACCTCAGCCACATTCTCTGTCTTCCGTCTTCCAGTAGTGCTTCAGAATCCACTTAGTTGCTCAAACGATAACTGCAATGCCGCCATTTCCTCTAACAAGGGATACTACTGTTATTTAAGTACAATACACCATTACTATACTACTATTACTAAGTACTATAAGTATACTAATACATTAGCGCATATTACTATCATCTAAAGTGTATATATATAATATATGTGTATGTGTGTGTGTGTGTAAACATTTTATTGGGACACCCGGTATATAGTAAATATCAACAATATGGGAAATTATACAATATTAATAATGTATATAGTAACCAATTACTGTCTTCAAATATTATGACTGGATTTTGGGTTTATGATAAAAATCTATCTGTGACCTGTTGACGAAAAAACGACGGGGCTTGGCCACCTGGTGCCCCCTCGTGTGGACGCTCCTGTATATAACATTAATACAACGTGAGTTGGTAGATACTGATACACCCCTCTTTTTGTCCTCTTTTTTGAAAGTTCAAATATGGTAACCCTACTTCATGCGAGTCTGAACGACGGTTCACGATCGAAATCTTCTATAATTAAGATACGTCTCAACCTATCATCATAAAAAATATTACTCCATATAGCCAAAGACTGTCCATATTTCAAGAGAGACTATATTTTGCGTGTCATACGGGAGATAAACATTGAATAGCAAAATTTCCTCAGAACATTTTAATAACAAACCTAAAATACCATGCTGGAAATTAATTGATTGTACAAATTTATCAGATACATACTAAATATAGTCACCACTTTATAGTGACCAAATTATAGGCACCGTTTTTATAGTGACGGCTTATATGAGGCATATGTGTAGAGCATAATTGTATGTGCTACCAGTTTGAAGGTAGGCTGCGGTAATTTATAATTAAGTAGGCTAACGAGGTAATTGGATATTTAATTATTGTGGGTCACCATATACCAAACGTACCAACTGAGGAAAAGAATCGGGAGAAGTTGGTTTTTCTTTCACTTTATAACATATAAAACGCTCACGATGAATAATATTAAATTGCTTATAAATCAATGTCGTACAAAAGGCTTGATATTTACGAATAATTGGTAGTATACAGTAAATACACAATATCAAATACAAGAATAAATAATAAATTACATTACATTGTATAATAATACTTGACTGTTTATGAAACTTGATAAATGCCACGCAATTCGAACTCCATGGACAGACTAATAAAGAAGACGGATTGTTTTTAAGCGAGCCAAGAATTCCTTGTAAACGGGACTTTTAGTAGGAATTGAGTGTAGGCCTATACGCGAACGTGAGCTCTGAGAACAATTGGAGGAAAACTGTCTTTGAAATAGGCGAAAAATTATATGGTAGGCCTATACCCGAGAGTTGCTTTCCAGCACGATTAACGGAAGACTGGGTTAAACTTCAACTGTTAACCCTTTAATGCCCAGTGTGTGAAATTTTCATCGTTTACTTTGGAAGCAATTTTGGACCTTATTTATAAGGTTATAAGGACGATTTTTGCATCAACTGATTCCGCCTACTTTTCGACTTAATTTGGGTATGAAAGGGTTAAATCTTGAGAACGTGAGACTTGAGTGATTTCGTTGTTTATGGTTGTTTCACAGTTCTTTGGTGGTCGTCGTCGGTGGTTTTGATAATAGCTCTTTTAGGTTCTATGCTGAGGTCTGCTTTACGATATCGTGGCAGTGTTTTATGCGACCAATCACTGTTGTTCCAGGCCTGAAAGCAAAAAATGCTCATTAAGGAAGAAAAACATCTCTCGTCATAACCTCACACTGGTACCTAGAAGGCCTCTTTCAGGATAAATTTTGTTGGTAACCAGGATTTGTGGCGTCTTCACTAAACTCGAGAGTTTCTTCAGACATTTAGATCTCTTTAAGAACATATATACGTGTGTGTGTGTGTGTGTGTCAGGGCCGGATTAAGACCTTTAGAGGCCCTAAGCACTTAAAAGATTTTGGTGCCCCATATATATGTAATTCAAAATATAAACAAAAATAAACCATAAAATAAAATTTTATTTTTTGAAATGAAACAAAACTTACAGTAAGATGGAAAATAATGTTTATTTTTGTATACTTCCACTTCATTTATATTTGAAAAGTTTTCTCCTACTTTTTTTAATTGCAAAGTCTTTGATCAGATCCTCAAAACTAATCTTACGTAACACATCTGCTTCTATACTTAGTAGAGATAAGGCATCCAGCCTGCCTTGTTGCATAGTTGTTCTGTTGGTATTTTTAATATACTTCAACTGAGAAAATGAACGCTCAGCTGAGCAATTTGTGACCATTAATGTTAAAAATATACGAAAGGCAATTTCTACATTTGGGAAGGCACACTCAATATTGTCTTCTACAATTATTTTATAAAGTTCAGCATGACTGAATCTTGTTTTTACATTTTTTTTTGCACTGAACTTATGGCACACATATGAGTGAAACTGCTGAAGCTCAGCAGAGAAATTAGTGTTCAAGTCCTCTGGGTAAGCATCAATCATCTTTTTACAACCCTGAGAATACCTTTCAATTTCAGTAGATGATGAAGTGGTGACATTATGTGGCACATCACTTAGAAAAGAAAATCTCTCTGCTATTTCTTTGTATATCTCTCCTCTTCTTCTCATCTCAGTTTCAAGTTTGTCAACAATTGTGTAAAAGGTGGTGATAAGAAATTTATCTCTGGCATTCAGATATACTTCTGGTGCATCTCCGTCATTGGGTACCTTCTTTCTGATACGTTTGCGAGTTTGAGCTGCCTTGTAATCAACATCTGGTAGCATTTCCTTTGTAGCTGCTTCATATCTTTCAAATTCATCTCGTGAAGTGCACAGTTGGTCAGCTAATGATCCATACAGATCTGCACATGTTTTTAAGTTCACATCCTTATTCTGTAGAACTTTGCTTACTCTATGAAAATTTTGCAAAATCTCATCCCAAAAATTCAACATAAAAACGAATTCTAGCTCTTGCATCTTATTTGCAATATTATTTGCTTCTCTTCTAGTGTCTCCCTTTTGTGACTGGTCTTCAGCTATACATTCTAACGCTTCTAAAATTTTAAGGAAAGATTTCAAAATTGCTGCTGTTGCCATAGCATGTGCCTCCCATCTGGTATCAGAGAGGGATTTTAAGACACTTTCATTTCCAATACAACCTTTAAGAATTTCCCACCTGCTGGTTGAGGCTAAAAAAAAGGTATAGAGCAACTGCACTGTAGAGAAGAAATTAACCGCCTCTTGACAGCAGTCAACAGCACTTCGGCCTACCAGATTTAGTGAATGGGCTGCACAGGGCACATATATAGCAAACTTGTTTGTTTCTAAAATTTTTTGCTGCATCCCCTTATAACGCCCAGACATGTTGGCAGCGTTGTCGTAAGATTGACCCCTACATTTTGAAAAGTTTAGCTTACAAACTTCACGTAAGTACTGCAACACCTGATTTGCCATTTCCTCACCAGTATGGCTTTTCATTTTCAGAAAGGTTAAAAAGCGTTCAATAGGCTGTCCATCTTTTAAGTACCTAAGTACAACACTTAACTGATCGATATGTGATAGATCTGGTGTTGAATCAACTGACAAACTAAAATAACCAGAAGATTTTACTTCGTCAACAATGAGTGCGTGGACCTTTTGAGCCATTAGTTGAATGAGTTCCTCACAGGTGGTTTTGGACAGGTAAGAAGGATTTCCTTTGCCAGAATTTCCATATTTCAAAATGTGACCTGCTAAAAATGGATCAAACCGGCTTATGAGCTCAAGCAGCCCTAAAAAATTCCCATTCTGCAATGATCCAAATCTTTCTTCTGTTCCTCGAAAAGACAAGCCACGTTCAGCTAACGTACAAATAACAGCTATGACACGCCTCAAGACATGTTCCCAGTAATCACACTCTTCCTGAATTTGTTTTTCCAACTGTTGTCCCAACCCCGCACCTTGTCTGCGAGTTAAGTATGTTAGCATAGAGTCTCGGTGAGTAGTGCTTTTTTCATGATGATCAATTACAATAGTATTTCGCCAGTCACTGAACCCTTCTCTTATAACAAAATGTGAGACATTTTTAGGAGCAAACAGTTTACAAACATAACAGTAAACTGATCCTGTTGATGGTGAATACAATAACCACTCTCTCTTGTATTTCTCACCATTGGCTTTTGTCCCAACGAAAAGTTTTTGTGAACAGTATCTTGCTGGTTTGCCACTACTGAAATGCCGGTAAGACTTGTCAAATGGCCCATTGTGGTGTTGACAGTCACTGGGTCCACAAGCAATCCAATAAGCCACATCATCAGCAGAGAAATCAAGCCACAACCCTGGATCTTTTGCTATATTTACTTCATCTTCTGCAGACTGATTCATTTCACCACCATCACCATGGTCCACTAAACTTTCATTTTCAGCAATTATTTCAACCCCAGAATGTCTTGTAAAGCAACTTGAATCAACATTTGCAGTAGAGGTATCAAGAGAATTTACAGGCAAAGTGAGATCAGTAGTGAGACATGTGGTAGATGAACCTGCTTGTGACACCTCGGTGATTCCAACGTCATCATATTTTGATTTTGAAGTGATCAAAGTGGTATTTGTGTCCACTTCTGATGACGGAGATTGGTTTTGATTCAGAATCGGTATATCATGTTGACGTTGTGGTCGTGGAACTTGTGTGAAGAAATCAGTCAGCTTTGCAGTCTTGGACTCTAAATCCAAAGTCTTCTCTTGTTTCTCTTTTGATAGTTTTCGCTTTTGTGCACCACTTAACTGAACACGTTTCATCTTGGTTCTTGGGGTCTGTAAAATACAGAAATAAAAAGAATATTTTATTTGTATATTATGTGGCAATCAACACAGTTACACATATCACAATCTTGGCTTTGTTCTTTTATTCTCAGAAAGACAAAATGGGAACCGTACACAACCAAAGTGGCAATTTAAATATAAGTGGCAATTAAATATAACTCAACCGAAATATCAACTCGAAATGTTGAATACAAATCAAATCGAAAGAAGGAACCGAAAAAAAAAAACTATAAAATAAAAATACTTAACAATATAACATTTCACTATTAACGAGCCACATTTTATATTTACATTTATTTATTTATTTAAAACACAATATTTAATTATAGGAAATATGAACATTTGCTTAGGGCCTAAATTGTCCTAACTACGTTTGATGTTATATATACATTACAAATTATTCACTCTGGTTATTACAATCTAAATTCTTTTATACTGTTATGACAATAGATAAATAAATTATAAAATAAAGATACGTGTATGATAAAATATTGTTATATATACAAATAAAGTACACTTCATAGACTTACCCTAGAGAAGAAGAGAGAGCAACAGATAAACTTCTTCAACGCTAATTAACTTAGGTCAGTATATCTTATTATTATAATGGCCGTGATAAACATCACTTGATACAACAGCAATATAGAGAGTTTATAGTTTCTTTTATTTTAATATTAATTTATATTACAATTCTATAAACCTAAATCTTTCTGTAAAACAATACCAAATGATTATGTAAAATATATATTTAATATTATATGCACAAATCACACGTTCAGAATAACTTCCTATAGCACACGAAAATATTTAATCTATATGTATTTTTAATATGGCGCTCAAAGATTTGATATAAACAAAATAATAACGCGTAAAGTGTGTGATTACAACGAAATATATTTATTCTCTCAAAAGGGTTGTTGTTCACTACAAATTCAAACAATGAAAAAAAATAAATACTATATATGAATATATATAATTCAGTTTTCAACAGCTTATAGGCTATAAGCCGCGATTATAATAGTATAATAAATCCATGGTAAATCCGACAATGGAAAATTTCTGTGGTGCCCCCCTTCCCTTGATGCCCTAAGCACGGGTGTATTTTGCTTAATGGTTAATCCGGCCCTGGTGTGTGTGTCTAACAATAACAGCGTGGAAGAGAATGTGAAGATGCTGCTTACGAACGTACAAAGTCTGAAATCAAAATCCCTTTATGAAGAGAGTGCCTCACGCAAGAAATAAAAGCGAAATTCACTTGCCTCACTGCAGCATTTCTTGAAAATTATCAAGTAGATTGTGAGACTAGTGATAATTGCATTGATGAAAAGGATATCCCAACAATAAGTATAAATATAGTGAGAACTCCGGAATGCGTTCGAAGCGCAATAACCGTACTTAAGATGAAAGGGAAAAGTTAATAAGTTGGGTTCGAGTTCCAGTACCTCTGAGTTTCCCACTTTATTGCCTCTTCCATATTCCATATTGACGACTGATAGAATAGACGAAGGGGAAAATGTGGTAATATACACGAACAAAAAAACATCGCTGGAACGGTATTTATGAAATGCATCAAATAACGATACGAATTTCAGGTGGCCAAAAAAAAAAATACTTCAAATTAAATATGTTATTGCGAAAATAAAAATCTCTCTCGTTCCCCTCCAAGAGGAAATCAGAAAATTGATAAAAACTTTGCTTTATTCAGCTCCGAATAAAATGCTTTGAAGAGATTTGTTGATTTGCGCTTGTAAAGTGTCGAGAGATTCGAAAAAAATTATATAATTTAAAACAAACAACGCGCAAGAGACCGATAAAAAGCGAAAACTGACGATGCCTTTTTTTTTTTTCTAACGCGAGAGAGAACGAAAATACTAGAAAAACTTTTTAGATATCATCTTCACGAGGGATTACGTTGTGGTCAGTGTCGTAACACGGTTTCCAGTTGATTACCGAAGTTAAGCGATATTGGGTCTGGAGAGTAATTGGATGGGAGACCGTCATCCGTGTCTAGATTACGTAGCGATCCAAGGTTCGGGTACCACGGAAAACTCGGAGGTCCCCTCCGTCAAATGACCCTAAATGTTGCGAAGTAGGTTAAATAACCCGAACATTACTTTTTTTAAAATTTTCACCTACTGAGAAATTAAATTTACATCACACTTCAGATTGAGATCACGCTTTATCACTAATTAATCGTATTTTATTGTAGCCAAATATGTAATATGAAAAATAGTCCGCATCTCAATAATTTTACATTTCAAACGTGGCATTAGGTATGGATGGAGTCGAGTAATTTAACTCCGACCACAAAGTGGTAAAGAGTATCAAGTTTGGTGTTAATGGACTCTGAAACTAATCCATGTTAAAACGAGAAATTTCGTACCCATTTTAAGAGAAAACATAAACATTAGGGGGCCGGGGGGGAGGGTGAAGAAACTCAAACACGAACATAAAGAAAAAGGAAAAAAAATTGAAGGATGTGTGGAAACTGGGTCATAAAGAAAAAAGTTATGGGACAAAAAGTTTGTTTCAGTGACTCTAACCCCCCCACACACACCACCACCGAAAAAAAAATATATAGCAGGCAAAGTAAATGATACTGGCGAGCGTGTCTTAAAAGAGGAGAGCAAGAAAAGAGAAAAAATGAGAAAATAACGACGTTCAGGTAATAAAAGAAAGTTTAAAATATTCTCTATTACTTGGCAGGAAGTTGAACGAACAGCGAAGGGGTTGCGGAACCCTTTCAAGAAGAAAAAAAAAACTTATGAATGTGACGTAAAAGGCCTTTCTGAAATACAAAATTCCATGAATCTGATTTAATTATTCAGGAAATAAAAAAAATGGCATATGACACCAATTCCTTTTTCGAAAGAAAATTTGGAAGAAAAGTCATAACTTCCATTATTCACCGACAGATACGACAAACACTCTCCTAAAGATGATTTACATTCATCTGACTGACTGACTGAAGGAAGGTCTTAACCTCGTTCAGTGTTTTCCCCATTAAAGTAAGTAAACATGAAATATAGCAAACCATTCATACTTTTCAATGATATTTCCACGCAGTATAAATGCGAAATATTTCAATATTGTAAGCAGAGTATATATATATATATATATATATACAGTGCCCGCGAAAAGTATCCGATCACCCTGGAAATTTGTATTTTTTACATAAAAAACAATGTTTAAATGTATATTAACCTTATATTAGTATTTTGTCATCTGTCCTTTGGTTTGGATGACTTGTTCTAGACGTTTTGGCATGGATTTAATCAAGTTTTGACAAACTTCCACTGATATTTCCTTGCACCATACCTTTTTGATGGCTTCTTGTAATTTTTTCGACTGAGCCAGTGTCGTGGCATTCAACCTTATTTTTTATTATTAGCCACATATTTTCTATCGGATTGAGATCTGGACTATTACCAGGCCAATCCAAAATATCAAATTTATTGTCAGTAATCCATTTTGTTACTATTTTGGCCCTGTGACATGTGCACCATCATGCATGTATGTTTTTGTCCTTTGGATTGCCATTGCCATTGGAAGTTTATCCTGTAGCATTGCTAAATACCGTGCACCATTCATAGTTGTGTTCTTCGGAAGAAAATATAGGTTTCCACGCCCATAGTAACCGAAACAACCCCAACCATCACACTTGAAGGTGTTTCATTGTCTTTAGGGTGTATTTAGGGTCCATCCTATTTGAGCCAATGGGCCAGCGAACCTTTTTTGGACAACTTCTGAATGTCAAAATGTCGACTCATCACTAATAAACCTTCTTCCAGTCATCAACAGTCCAATGAATATATTTTTTTACAAAATGCGACACGTTTTGTACGCATTTTTTCATTAATGAACGGTTTCTTAGCAGCATGGCGAGATGGTAAATCCGAGTTCTTTTTGGAGCCGCTCCTGGATAGTTCGTTCAGAAACACCAGATAACAAATTATTCATATTAAATTTTATTTCTTTCGCAGTTATTGTTGGGTTTTTCAATACTAACGTTTCATAAGTTTATCTGTTCGTGAATTTGTTTTTCTCGGTCTGCCAGATCGTTTTTTAGGGACTGGCGTGGTTAGGCCGGCATTGTTCTTAGCCCGTGAAACCCATAAATTAACGGTACTTTGGGATATGTTTATTCCTTAGCTATCTGTCTCTGTGATTTCCACATGTATGCAAAGCAACAATAGCACCTCGACAATCACTCTTAAGTTGTTTTTTAGCACACATTATATATAAATTTTATTTACACCACTTTCTGTAAAAATAACAAAATATCAATAAATTTATACAAACAGTGAAATCTGACAACTTTGAGACACAGCCACCCGCAACGAAGGCTACCAGAACACTAATTTGAGAATGCGTTGGATAGCTCTCATATCAGCGAGCAACCTCAAAGTTACCAGATGTCGCTAGAACAAATAGAAAGTGATTATGTGTCTCTGAATATCAAGGGAAAATATTGTATTTTCTTGAGTGATCGGATACTTTTCGCGGGCACTGTATATATAATATATATATATAGATATATATATATATATATATATATATATATATTAACTGCAAACAACACACAGTATAATTATGTAAAGACGACGCTTGTTATAATGTTTCAGACCAACAAAGACCCTAGATCCACTCATGGCTGGTCTACCTAACTGTGTTCGTAATTGTGTATGTCCTCCGTGGTGGCGGAGGGGACCAACAATTTTACGTTCCGCACAAGATGAGGAGGGAGAACAAACAAATGAAAAATGAGTAACCACCCGGAATCGACCCGGGATCTTCCGATTGCCGGTCAGATATGCTATCCACAATACCATGGGCCTCGATTAATCAGAAGTCGTAATTCTCCTACATATGTGCAGCATGCGAAGGTGCCCCCTCAGGGTATTGGTTTCTGCTCGTATGTAGGAGAATTACGACTTCTGATTAATCGAGGCCCATGGTGTAGTGGATAGCATATCTGACCGGCAATCGGATTATCCCGGGTTCGATTCCCGGGTTGTTACCTCATTTTTCATTTGTTTGTTCTCCCTCCTCATCTTGTGCGGAACGTTCTTCTATACAAACGTCGTTCTTTATATATATATATATATAATACTATGTTGCCAGGAAAGGCGTAAAAAAATAATTTTCGTTTTTAGAAAGTCCTTACGTCATTCATCGAAGAAATGTCGTTATAAGTGGCCCTACCGCAGTTAAAACAGTTGAAATGTATTGAAATAAGTAATACTAAAAACTACCCACAGCTAAGACTACAAAATAAAAAAAAGGGAATAAAAAAGTACACGTAGTGAAAATACCAACCTATATATAGTAGTAATAATAATAATAATAATATACAATACGATTCTGTACAAGTGAAACTAAAGACACACTCTTTATTACTTTCTGCAGTAATATATACGGACAGCAACTGTGGGTGAATTATAAAAAAGGTTCTGGCAGAACTCTAAATTTGCTGTACAACGGGTCTTTTAGACTCTTACATAAATTACCCCCGAGATGCTCAGCTTCGCAAATGTTTGCTACCCGCAACGTCCCGAGCTTCCCGGAGGTAACAAGACGCGCTCAACACAGTCTAATGCAAAGAATTAAAAAATCAACCAACCCGATCATCCAAGCTATCCATGAGTCTTGCCATTTATCCTCTAAGCCCACGCTTCTCAAACTAGGGGTCGCGTAAATATTATTGGGGGTCGCAGAAACATTTGAAAATATTATTTTTTTCATAAATATACAGTGTTAGTACCTATTGCTTTTATGACATTGAGTGAAGGGTCGCGAAAAAATTTGTCGGATCCAAAGTTTGAGAAGCCCTGCTCTAAGCTATGGACTTCTTGGTACGAAAACGTCTGTCTGTAAACTCCACTTAACTTCGACAGTGCAGTATTATTTCTAATCAATTGTATATATTTCTATCCTTAGTATATGAACTGTCATTGTATTAATAATATTTGTATTAATAATATTTGTCTGCCAATAAACCTTCTCATTTTCATAATAATAATAATAGTGATTGTTTATTTGCAGGAGCATGGGCGTCGATCGTCTACTTTTGTGTGTGGGGGGGACGACACAACACATTAATTAATCCATGAAAAATTTCCTATATGTAATGTTTACCTAAAAATGCTTTGTTTTCTTTTGTAAAAAAGAGAGTTATTCCCAGTTAACATTTCATCATCATCATCGTCGTTTTAATGATTAAAAAACTACTGCAATCTTGAGATTGAGGTTTGAGAAAATTAGGAGTAAAGTTTATTTGAAGTTATTTCTTTAATATATCTATCTATGATATTTTTTTAATGTTTCATTTGTTTATGTGTATCTGAAGGAACAAGTTTCTTAACAGAAGTGTAATTTGTTTTAGTTGAATTCACGAATATAAATAATAATTTTATTCGAAAAATATACGGGTTGCCTCTTCACACTTCTTGCTCGTTGTCATTCCTGAATGCTCCCCCCCCCCCCCCCCCCCCCCCCCCACTTTTGAGAAGCGATCGACGCCCATGGGCGGGAGACAGATCCCATAAAAAAAAAGGTACAGTATCTATCAAAGTAATCAACGATAAAATTTTTAAAAACAAAACTACGGTAATAAAGAAATAACAATAATACACGTAATAAACGAGAAATAATAAAATTAGTAATAACAGCATTCCAAAGGAATACTAAGAAAAAAAATGTCGGCGTTCGTTCCAGTCCGTGCGTGTATAAATATACAAAAATACAGATTTGTGGCAGAGTAACAAATCTTGCCTAAAATATTCGAAAGAAAGAGACAGAATGTAAATTTTTGGAGACAAATAAAGGCAAAATAAGATCCATCATGGATTTAGATCAGGAAGATTGTGATTTTCACAACGAATAGAACCTGTGTGTGTGTGTGTGTGTGTGTGTGTGTGTTTACATTTCTCAAGTGCAAATCGAATGACATCACCAAGGGGGTCACCCTTACGGAGATATCTCCTGGTGCAGCGTTCTCAAGAAGGTCTGCGGCTGGAGTTTCATCACAGTGGAAGAGGTGCCTCGTTTTCGAGGACCATTTATCATCGAGGCTTGACCTTAGGGTCAACGGCTTGAGAGCGCTTCTACGGCGAACGAGTCTCGCCTCTTCAAGATTTACCACTGAAAGTCCTTTAGTCTCCGCTCGCTATTTGAAGATGCAGCATCTATTTTTGACAGGCTTTCACTTCGGCCTACCTTCGCTGAGGTCTCCCGTATTTTGGCCCACCTGTCATTCCTTTCAACGGTAAAGGACCTGAAATTCATCTTACAACTCGTTTAATATCCATTTGTATACTTTCATTGTAGTTAATATTTAAATCCAATAATTCAGTCATTGTATTACTGCGCATTCAATTTAAGCCATTGTAATGTTATTCATCGTGAATATTTATTTGTTTTGTTAACTGAAGGAAAAAGTGTAACAGCTGATTACAAGTTAGGAGTATATGAAACTGGGGCATATAACTTGGGCACCTTATATATATATATTATATATATATATATATATATATATATATATATATATATATCACACACAGCCTTGGCCAAAGGTATTAGCCACCCTACTTACATGGGTAAGTGTTATTTCTGTCTCTTTTGAGGTTAGAAAAAATATAAAACAAGAAGAAAGTTTATTCTAAAATATTTTAATACCTACCTAGTACACCCACCATTTGCCTTTATTACAACTTGAATGCGTCTTGGTGTCGAATCGACTAATTTTTTGCAAGTTTCAATAGGCATTTTTTTTAATTCTTCAAGAAGCTTAGCATGAAGTTCAGCTTTAGACAAAGACTTGTGTCTCCGGACAACCTTGCCTGATACTGCCCACAGGTGTTCTATGGGATTAAGATCTGGGCTTTTGGGGTGGGGGGCCACTTCAGAAGTTTGACTCCTTTCGCGTCAAGCCAGTTTCGGGTTGCTCGAGATGTGTGGCAAGGTACATTATCTTGCTGGAATGTAATGTCACCTTTGCTTATTCCTGGGTAAAGCTTTTCCATAGATGGGTCCAGAACTTGCTCTAACATGGCAGTATACAATGAGGAATTCAACCTCCCCTGGCACAAAAACGGGAAATGCAGCCCCAAACCATTATGCTACCACCGCCAAATTTTACTGTCGAGATAATACATTCTGGCTTGTATGCTTCGCCTCCTCTTCGCCTTACAAACGTTGCACCAGGAGAGCTGAAAATCTGAAAGAATCCAAGAGAAATCAAACTTTTTATGATTCCCTATAAAATCCAAAAGGCAGGGTATTTATCAATTTTGATGGTACGAGGAAATAGAAGAAGGGTTTTACTACTTACCTCGAAGTTATTTTGTCTGACCAAAGCACTTTTCCCCAATCTTCGGAAGTCCAATGTTGGTGTTTTTTTGCCCATTCAAGTCTCTTTTCTATTTGTCTCAGACAGCCATCGTTTCTTTCTGGCTTTTCGTGCATTGAGATCAGATTCTACGAGTCGCCTTCTCACTGTTCTAGATGACACACTTTTGTTTTTTGCTTGGGATACCTCTGCAGCTAGCTCAGATGATGTTTTCTGGCGATTTTGCAGAGATGAACGTTTCAAGGATCGGTCCTCCCTAACATTAGTAACACTCTTTCGCCCACTCCTTGGCGTAGATGAGTGGCTCTTGGTGTCCCGAAGACGTTTTAAAGTTGTTCGAACAGCGCACCTTGAACATTTAAATTTTCTTGCAATTGAAGCTTGCGAAAATCCTTGAGAATGAAAAACCTCGATTTTAGCCCTTTCACATTCGGTTAACTCTCTCTTCTTACCCATTGTTCAAAACTTATAAATATCTCTGAAAAAATCATCAACATTTTGATAAAATTTACAAAAAAATAACCATGGAAGCAGGTTTTTATAATACTTCAATTTTTTGAGAAAATAGGTGGAACTCACAAAAATTTAAATAAATAAAAATACCTCGTCAAAAGTGCTCGATCAAGGTGCAAATTAGTCATATTATAATCACAAAACTCTAAACTAATTATTTCATTGGTCAAATATTATCTATCGAGCGAGGTTTAGTTTCAGTGGGGTGGCAAATACGTTTGGCCAAGGATAGATATATATATATATATAATATATATAATATATATATATATATATATATATATAATATATATATATATATATATATATATATATAATATATATATATATATATAATATATATATATATATATATATATGATACACACAGACAGTGCATGGAACAAGGAACTCTTCTGGGATAATTGAATCCACTATTGTCCGAATAAGTAATGGTAAATGACAAATACCATAGTTTTTCTTTTTCATGATGCTAGCCCGACGTGGGCAACGGGTCACTCGCAAAGAGGTCCCATAAATATAGCTTCCCTCACCAGCTCTCTGCAAAACAGACAGGATCCAGCTTTGGAACATGGATCTAGGGTTTAAAGCAGCCTAGCCCTGCTACATTTAGAACATATTTATATATATATATATATATATATATATATATATATATATATATATATATAATATATATTTTATAATATTAGGGTGTCACTTATTTTTCAACTTTTAAGTTTCCGTGCTCTGACCCCATCAAAGTATGCCATATGATGTAAAAATACTGTGTACAAAGTTTTATTGAGATATTTTAATATTTAGAGGTCGCTCAACGGCTTCGAAGTATTGGATACGAGATTCTCAGAAAGTGTGAATATAAACAATTTCCAAATGTATTTAAACAATTTATTATGTTCCTACATTAGTAGGAAGTGCGCAAGACTTTATCATAATATTAAGATGAAGTACATTAACATCAGACAGTAGCGTAATTATTATGATTAATCATTATTTCCACTCAAGGTATGCTTTTGTCCCCATGTCCAGTGCTCGCGATGGTCTTCAACAACCTGGAGAAGAAACTGGAGTTGTTCTTCATCTTTGGTTAGGTATCCAGAAAAATCCTGGATGAGAGCAACTCCACGTTCAGCGAAGTCATTTGTTACAGTTAGAGTTTTTACAGTCTCTCTCGCAGTCTGGTAATGGGTATCCTCTTGCCATTCCTCAGCAGTTTTCTCCAAGAATTCATCTGGGAGGTTGAGCTTCGTGAACAATGATTTTGTGTTTTTTGTTACAAAGTTTTCCAAGCTTTTTTTCTTCCACAGTATCCAGGTCAACAACCACACGCTTTGGAGGGTTCTCTTGTCCATCAACACTAGTCATAGATATGACCATGCGATTTTTTATATCAGGGAGGACTAAAAGACAAATAACATACACTAATGCAAACACATCCTACCATTAAGGCGACTGAAATGATACTTGGGTGAGGCATAGAAAGGAAGCGCATTTCAATTTAGGACAAGTAACGATGCGTCGTCAAAATTTTAATGGCCTTGAGGAACCTCTAAATAATAATTTCTCATGAAACTCATAATCAGCGTTTTTACATGCAATGTCACATTTCTAGAGGGTCAGACCGAAACTTCTTAATGGTTCAATTCTTACCATACAAATAAGTGACACCCTAATATATATATATATATATATATATATATATATTATATATATATATATATATATATTAGGGTGTCACTTATTTGTATGGTAAATTAATAATAATAAATTAATAATAATAAATTATTTATTTATTTGTTTATTTATTTATTTATTTATTTATTAATTTATTATTTTCTTTTTAGTGTATAAAATATTGTAGAATTCTCACTGGAATTTTCTCCTCTTTGCTTAAAAATTTTCACTTATTTTCAAATTTTCTTCCGATCTTTCAACCTCCGTTCTTTGCTGTGCTTTAAAATTTGAACTTTCCTTTAAATTTTCTTACATCTTTTAACCTTCCTTCTTAAACAGGCAACCTCGTAAAGACCAGCCGGTCTCTATCTGTTTGGTGTCCTCTGCATTCTTCTTTATTCCTTTGCTGGTGTATATATATATATATATATATATATATATATATATATATATATATATATATATATATATATATATACACACACACACACACAAAGAACGACGCTTGTGTAGAAGAGCGTTCCGCACAAGATGAGGAGGGAGAACGAACAAATGAAAAATGAGGTACCACCCGTTTGTTTGCAGTTAAAATGTATATATGTACGGCATGCGGATGTGCCACCCTCAGGGCATTGGTTTCTGCTCGTATGTAGGAGAATTATGACTTCTGATTGATCGAGGTCCATGGTGTCGTGGATAGCATATCTGACCGGCAATCAGATGATCCCGGGTTCGATTCCCGGGTGGTACCTCATTTTTCATTTGTTCGTTCTCCCTCCTCATCTTGTGCGGAACGCTCTTCTACACAAGCGTCGTTCTTTGTGTATATATATATATATATATATATATATAGAGAGAGAGAGAGAGAGAGAATATATGTGCGTGACCACCTAATTTAATCTGTCTTATACAGTTGAACACTCCGCACGTTGTCCAGCTGGAGTTCAAAGTCCGAACTATTTATACATTTCGGACTATGTCAAATGAGGGAGGACAATGCGCGGTGTTTCCAAACAAAGCACGCATTGTCCAGCTGCCGGGCTTTGTCCGTATATATATATATTAGGGTGATGCGAAAGTGGGGGAGTAAAATATTTTTGTTTCAAATTTTTGAGATACCCTCTCATTTGGTTTGATTTGGTAGAAAAATTATCCTGGGGAAATTTCGGGTCAAAATTCGAATATTTGGAGGTCGCGCCCGCCATTTGAAAATTTGCTGATTTCCATGACACCCAGGAGGTACAGCAAGCGTCACGTTACTTTTTTTTTTGAGTGGAAGTTCCCCAGGAGGCCTATCATACCACCTTCCTCTTTTCCATTTGTTCATAAAACAGATACAATACAATAGATATTTACAATAGATACATAGAATGGATATACTCGTAAATTTTATTGTTGCATCAAAGATACGAGAGTTTTCTTAGTTTTGTCCGGAAGCTTCTTCCGATAATTTGATACAACTTGCAGTAGATATTGCTCCTGTTGTTCATCATTGGTAATTAATTTGTTATAATCTTCAATCAATTTCACTCCTCTTTCAGCAATATCATTAACAACTTTCATGTGATTCACTACGTTCTTTGCAACCCAATAACTCTCATCGAGAAGCCAATCTTCTACTGGTTTGCTCAAGAACGTTGAAGACAATCCGAGTATACTGAAGAAGGACTTTGTGTTAGCAGTTACAAAATCTTCAAGCTGCTTATTGTCAATAGTTTTGATGTCTATTTGTGTCTTCTTTGGAGGATCTGGCTCCGAAGATTTTGTAAGAGCCTCCTTCATTTTTCTTTTGGTGTCAAAGCTGATTTTATCATCAAAGAAAGCCAATGCGATCAACTCTTCT
The DNA here is from genome assembly GCA_023014485.1 of Bathynomus jamesi. NCBI lineage: Eukaryota > Metazoa > Arthropoda > Malacostraca > Isopoda > Cirolanidae > Bathynomus > Bathynomus jamesi. Next base: position 769,369 of record JAJOZX010000965.1, read on the forward strand.
GAGAGATACCACAAATGATTCTTGAATTTTTCTAAAGCAGCATTTGCTAGTTGTTCATTTGTGCTTTTGTAGCTGTGAAGATTCTTGAGAAGACTCAGATCATTTCGTGGAGCACTTGCTGCGCAGGGTGCTGAAAACCAATGCTTAATATAAATTGAAACAGAAAACCAACAAATTTCTTTTAGATTTCTTTCTTCTATTGCTGTTATTTTGAACTGACTTTTGAACATAAAGATTTTCATCGAATAAATGACTTTCGCCATCCAACGGCTCTATGATAAGCCCCAGGCTTCCTGAATTTTATTCCAGTCGTTGGAGTACCGCCAAGCAAGATGATTGTCAGTTCCAATAACTCTCTGTAATCGTCGCGAGGTTGATCTTCATTGATTTTTCTTGCTGCAAAGTTGATGATTTCCTCTTTTTCCTTTTGTGGATAATTTTCTAATTTATCGTATGAAGTTAGATTAATCTTATTCCAGTTTGTTTTGAATCTTTTGAATAACTGAATGTCAGGGCCTGATGAAGCCTGTAATGCAGGGGATACCACTGCTTCCAACATGATTTCAAGGATATGGTGTCGACAAGGACACCACAACAAATCTTTCTCCATTTTCTGTTCAATTAGGACACAAGCTCCATTTTTATGACCTGTGTTCGATGCAGTTGTATCGAAACACATGCCTTTTACCTTACTATTAGATTCCAATCAATGATCGCCTGATGTACTGCATTTGCAGTATCATTTCCTGTGCCATGATCTATTTTTGGCACTCCAAGCAGTTGATCTTCTCCACTGCCAGAGATTAGGACTGGCAACCGATCAACAACCTCATTCCCAGTAATGTCTTCGAGGAGTTTGCCATCCCAATGAACAATCAAGGGTTTGTCAGCTTGAAATTCTTCTTTCAAGTTTTCACTGAACTTCTTTCTTGATTTCTGTCTTGCCCTGCGAATCGATGAGTAGCTAACATTGTAATTCTCTGGATCTTTTCCAACATTTGCGATCGTTGGAATAATTATTAAAGAGGCTGATCGGTCGCTGATCTTAGCAACATCCAATGAGGAAAGCAGATTTTCATTCATAATCTTGAATTTTTTTCTTGGAAGGCCTCTTTTGGATGTTGAGGGCTGTTCCAGATGTACTTCTTCTTCCGTAGATGCAGGTGAATCACTGCAGGAACTGCTGCTGCTTGCAAAACAACTGTTTCATCAAATGCACTTGATTCACGTAACCTTTTCTTATCCATTTTTTCATGTCTCTTCGCAGCTTCCTTTCGACGTTTTTCTTCATCCTTATCAACTGCCATCATTTTACCATTTCGACCTTCCCTTTGTAGCTGTAGAAACTCTATCTTCTTCGATAGTTATTAACTCGTTAGCATTTGCATGCGCAATATCAAAGAGTCCATCCAATTTTTCTTTCCATGTATTCTCTTTCTCTATTGAAAACTTCGATTTTTTTCCTTTGTTCTTCTTCAGCCCTTGCCACTCATCATACAGTTTATTTAATTTCTTCACAACATTACATTTCTGGGTTGTTGGTATTCCTGCTCTCTGCCACACTTCCAATACAATGAATACATCATTAATGGTTGAAGTTAATGCTTCTCTGAAGGTTTCATTCTTGACATGTTTATAATTCATGAATAAGGAAATTACTTCTTTCTTTGATGGAAGCTTACTTTGATTCAATTTATCTATTTGTTGACCGATCAGCCACATATCTGTTGAGCTTCTTGATCTCATTTTCGTCACAATTAAGATACAGGAAATAGAAGAGAAATTGAGGCGGAGAGACTCACTGATATAGCACCTCTCCCAGACACTGCCACAAGCACACTGCGATACCGATTTCCTTGAAAGCTGTTTGCTGTTTGCTCATATACGCATCACCTACCACTCTGCCTGCAGCAAACCTGCACAAAACCTGCAACAAACCTGCAACAAAAATAAGAACAAATTCAAAAAATTTGATTTTACTCTAATTTTTTGTAATTTTCAAATTTTCAATTGGCGGGCGCGACCTCTGGATGTTATTTGTTTGACCTGGAATTTCTCACAGGGTGTTTTTGTGACAAATTGGAACAAATGAGGGGGTATCCCTAAAAATCCACGATGGTCATGATTTGTGCATCACCCTAATATATATATATATATATATATATATATATATATATATATATATATATATATATATATATAGTGTGTGTGTGCGTATATATAATGAAAAGAGAGAATGGGTTATACATAATTGCAGAAATAAATGATAATATAACCTCGTTGAAGTTTCGTGTGTTGGTCTTGCTTCACACGAAGGTCAAGCTGGTGGCCGGGCCTCTGGACCTGGTTTGGTGGAGGAACGAGTTGCTCTCTTGCGCTTTCCACTGCACATAGTCAGGTACACCCGGCTCATTGGTACCGTCCTGAGCCAGGCATCTAGTCTTCTTTTGAAGACTTTAACTTTGACCCTTGTAACGTTTCTGAGGTCCTTTGGAAGTTGGTTAAAAAGTCTTGGTCCCCTGACAACCAAGCTATTTTCCTTCAGTGTTGAAGAGGTCCCTTGTCGGGTAATTGGGTTTAGTTTGAGTTTGGTACCAGTTTTTCGGTCACTTTTTATATGTAGATTATGGTGTACCTCTCTTCTTCTTCCCAGGGAGTACAGATTTAGTTTACGTAGTCTTTCCCGGGAGTTGAGTTCTTTGCAGCCATCAATCTTAGCTGTGAAATGTTTCTGAGTTTCTTCTAGTTTATTAGTTTCTTCCTTATTATATGAGGACGTCAAGGCTGAGCGGTATTCAAGTTTTGGTATGATCTGCGGATGGCAGATGGCAATGATGGACACACAATGGATGATTTATTCTTGGAGCTGAATACCTTCATATTACACAAACAGAAATAACAGTCTTGAGTATGATCTTTGGGCTCACGCCAAACCATAGGTATACCAAAAGGTAAGGACTTTCTTTTGCCTCGAACCCATTGCCTCAAATTCTCCACACATGATCGGCATACACTATGCGAGCCCATGACTTATCTTAATCACCAATCTTTACACCAAAATAAGCGAGATAAGATTTTCTTACAACTTCTGTGATATTCTGCCTTTGCTTTACTGACTGGAAATTATCACATATAAAAAAGCAAATCTGGGTGGTTCTCGCAAGAACGGAACTTAAACATTGTTGAGGAAGTGAATTCGTGAGTGCGTGAAGTAAATCTGTGAATCTGAAGTGAATTCTTGAATGCGTGAACTAAATCCATGAATCCGTGACTTTGCACAATTATAGAATCTGAAACAGGAAATCAAAAAATTAATAAACAAACGATTTATTGTTTTAGCAGACAAGAAATGAGGCTTTCTACTTCATAATGATTGCCTAATTCCGAAGAACAGTGATGCGATAGATAAAAACAAAAGTAGTTTTCTGTAATGTTATGGGGTAGGAACTAAAAACACACAGTTTTCAAACAGCAATTTACTCGTATACTGGTGGTAATTAATCAGAGTCGGAAGGGCGTAGCTCTACCGCAAACAACACAAATTGCGGCCTTATCACTCATTTTCAGTATGAGTGACGATTTAAGAGTTCTTTGTAATGCTACCAAATAAACGGAAATGAAAATTCAATGAGGATTTTGTAAACGGGTCGTGTGAATACAATTTTCTGATTGTGAAATGACAATGTGAAGCTACGCTGAAAAACTCAAAAAGTTTTCTTTTTTATCATTATGTCACACCGCTGGATTTTATTAATGTACGCAATTAATAATTGCAGTTTTAAATAAATTTACCCTTTGAAAAACAGAATTTTAGGTTGGACTAATTTATTTTTAGCTTAACCAGATAAATATCTTCTTTTTTTAACATTTCGACGACAGGTTAACAGAAATAAAATTTTTGTAAGCTTGCAAAAGCTTTCAAGTAAACTGTTATCTGAATTATCTAAGGTTTGGCTCAATAAATGATGATATAAAGCGTGTTACGTTGAACATTACAGCTTACGAAGTTCATTGAAAAGAACGATATTTTCTTTTTTTATTTATGGGGTGCTGGTGAATTCTGTTGATAGACAATTTCTTCAACACTAATAACCTACTGACCTAATTTAACTTAATCTACCCCCACCCACCCCAAAAATTGCATTGTCGGAACGTTGTTTTTCGCTCTGTAACGGCACCCCTCAAATGAATGTTTATCCCAAAGAATCAAATTTTAAGGTAGGAATAGAGGAAAAGTTGACGGCTTGAGTTCTGCTTGTTAGTAAATTGACGGGAAATGGGAAAGAACTCAAAAGTGAAGGGCGTCACGTTTGGAAAAAAATTCGCATAGAAACAATTTCTAAGAATAATAAAAAATTACAATTCATTAACGATTTATCTTCGTTTTTAAAACTTTATTAGTGTCACCAATAAAGTATTACATTCGCGGCTCCATCTGTAAAAGTAGCAGAAAAAAATCAAGAATTATCATCAAATAATGCAGGAAAAAACAATAATTATCACCAATTCAATAACTAAGGTTAATTGAATGGCCGGTTAGGTCAACTGTACGCCCTTGATGATTGGTTAGATTAAGTCGTGATTTAGATGTCGGCTAGTCAGTACAGTCTCAAAGTTTGCGGACGACACGAAGTTGGGTGGTAGGGCGATTAATGACGAAGATAGAGGTAAAATCCAGGAAGATCTGAATAAAATCGTTGATTGGTCAGTCACATGGCAAATGAGATTTAACGTCGATAAGTGCAAAATTTTACATATAGGTTCGCGTAACGGTAATTTTGCGTATAGTATGTCAGGGAAAGAGTTGATAAGCGTAGAGCAGGAAAAAGATTTAGGAGTTATAGTCACTGGTGATTTAAAAGTGGCGAAACAAAGTACAGCAGCGGTCAATAAAGCGAACAAAGTGCTAGGTTTTATAGTTCAGAATTTTGAGTACAAATCGCTCGATATTATTGTTCTCTTTATAAATCATTAGTTAGACCTCATTTCGAGTACGCGATCCAATTTTGGAATCCGCACACGCGAAAAGATATAGACAACATCGAAAGAGTTCAAAGACGAGTAACTAATATGAAAATAAAAACCCACTCTAATAGACAGAGTTTATTGGGCGTTGAAACTGTCGTGGAAATAAACTCTGTCTATTAGAGTGGGTTTTTATTTTCATATTTTGACCTTCACGTAGAAAAAAGTGAAGTTTTTTGCATTTACGAGTAACTAAGATGATTCCGTCGCTTAGGGCGAAGTCATACGAGGATAGGCTTAAGGAGTTAAAATTGACTACACTCGAGACGAGGAGGCTAAAGGGTGATCTAATCCAGGTTTTTAAAATTCTGAATGGTTTCGATAACATAGATAGAGATAGCTTTTTCGAAATATCTCAATATAATAGGACTAGAAATAACGGGTGTAAGTTGACAAATAGAAGGTTCGAGACAGCAGTTGCCAAAAACTTTTTTACGCATAGAATAGTAAATAGCTGGAATAGTTTGCCGGTAGAAGTAATTAGTAGCACGTCTATAAACATGTTTAAAAATTGATTAGACGCATATGTTGATAGATTGGGTATAATTTAAGGTAGTAAAATTAAGGCCTTGTGGTTCGGAACCCACGTAAAATTGTAGGTCCTCTCCGCCACCACGGAGGACATGCACAATACACAATTACGAACACAGTTAGGTAGACCAACCATAAGTGGATTCTAGGGTCTTTGTTGGTCTGAAGCATTATAACATACCTAACGAAAATATCACGACTTAACCTAACCAATCATCAAGGGCGTACAGTTGACCTAACCGGTCATTCAGTTGACCTTAGTTATTTAATTGGTGGTGATTATTGTTTTTTCTGCATTATTTGATGATAATTCTTGATATTTTCGTTAACGAACGAAAATATCACGACTTAACCTAACCAAACGTCAAGGGCGTACAGCAGTGATGAGTTGCCAAAATTTTAACAACCGGTTCCCTATAAAAAAAGTTCTGATTTAAAGGATGTGCCACACTGCCACAGTATGTAGTTTTTGTACCTTTCTCCATAAGAAGTGGCAATGCATTGTGTCATTGGGAGTTGTACTTGTACTTAACAATAAAAAAAAAAAATTTAGAATAAATTTGAAAAGAAGAAAATATGAAGAATATTTAAGTATATTAGTTATTACTAATTAGGTAGTAATTACAAAATAGCTTCAAGATAACACGAAGAAAGAAATTATTATTTTCAAGAACATTTAAATACATACCTTTTTTAATACTAATTTGGTAGTAATTTCAAAATGCCAGATAGTGCTATTTTTCCTTTGCAGTTGAAGTTTATTTTGTGAACCGTTTTATTTTGTACACCGTTTTATAAGATAATTTTATAACAATATTTGTTTTCGTAACAATTTTTAACAACCGGTTCTGAAATGCTTCAAAATTTTAACAACTGGTTCGCGCGAACCGGTACGAACCGGCTCCAGCTCACCACTCACTGGCGTACAGTTGACCTAACCGACCATTCAATTGACCGGGGGCAACTGACAAGTAGATGGGATACTAAGATGGGATCCTTCAAAAAACGTATTCTTCGTTAGGGATGCTTCAAAGTTGCACTTTTTACCGTTTGACCGACGCTTTTGGCAGCGAAAGAACTGGGTATTTTTATCAAAGGAACACACTTTCTCACACTTAGAACACTTTTTCATGAACAGTAGCAGTTTGTGACTCTGGCTAAATTTAACACAATCCTCAGGAACTAGTTTAAACTCACTGACGGAACATCCAGTGCACACATCCATCATCAACAACGTTACACTATCAGCAACAATAGACATTAATAAAGCATTTGATGCTATCCCACGCTTCCTTCTCATAAACAAAATACTCAACACAAACATGCACAATAACACCAAAAGGTGGCTGAGCAACTATCTTTCAGGAAGATACTCGCATGTCACATTTAATGGCAAGTCATCCAAAAACAAGCTTTTTCCGAACGGGGTCCCTCAAGGCTCTGTTCTCTCACCAACACTCTTCAACTTATACATGCATGACATTCCAACACCCATAGATAACAAGCTTACCTTATCATCATATGCAGATGATATCACTCTAACATCCACCCACAACAACATCGACACCGCTACAAATAACCTACAAACATACATAAACAGTATACAAGACTGGCTCACACACAATAGACTCAAAGTAGCGCCCACAAAATCAACCATCACCTTGCTTACAAGCAACACAAAAGAACACCAGGTAATTCCACAGCTTAGACTAAACATCATCAACATTCCACACACTCACAGAACCAAAATACTTGGTGTCACATACAACACATCATTATCTTTTGCAAACCACATTCAGAACATTAAAAACAAATGTACGTCAAGACTTAACACGCTTAGGATACTAACAGGCACAAACTTTGGACACTAGCAGGAAACAACATCACTCATATACAAACAATATATTCGCTCAGTTATGGACAATGCTAGCCCATGCTGGGCACCCATTATCTCAAAACACACACCTAAACACTTTACAGACAATACAAAACAATGCACTTCGTATCATTACAGGATGCACTCATACAACACCAATAGAACACCTGCACACACAAACAAAAATACTGAAAGTTAGGAAACATTTAGACATGAGGGGAACACAATTCATGGCAGCAGCGACAACTAATAAGCCCACAACACCCTTGCTACTACATGTACAATCATGCACCGACACCTCGCACCATTAAGACAACACCAGAGACACATTATAACCAAATACTCCATTGCATACCACGCCCCACAGACATCACACAGTACAGAAAACACACACACACACACACACACACACACACACCTAATCCACAAAGCACTGACACGACTCAGTCCGAATGCGGTCCTAGGTGCGAAGCCGTCACCCATTGACAGGTCAGAGACCAGCCTGAGCATATCGGCTCGAGTTAACTTAGCACGATTCCGATGTGGACTTCACCCAAACTTACATACATATAAACACAGACTAGACAACTCCACAGACGACACCTGCCATCCGTGCGAGGATACACCACAAACAATTGAACACATTATGCTAGGGCGGTCAAAAGTCAATAAAGTCAAATTGTTTCCTATGGGGCACTTTTCGCTGAAACGACTGAAAATGCAATAAAAACACCTGTAGGGGGTATATTACCAAAGTTAATAGGTCAACCAAAAGTCAACTTTTACCTGTTAGGTCAAAAAATAGCAATGAGGAAATAAAGTCAATTTTTTGGAATAAATAATTAAAATAACTAAAAATTGGCATCTTTTTGGTTAACTGGCAACTTCGCTGCTCGTATTTGTCTTATTTAGTTATGTCCGTTCTGGTTTTGGATGTGGTTGTGTTGTATGTATTGTGGTTACTGGTTACCATTTTTGATTTGTGATTTTTTCTGATTTGTGATTTCGATTTTTTTTATTTCAGATATTTAAAATGCCAAAAGTTGCAGTTAGTTCTATTGTTAAAGTGCGCGCTATAATTGCAAAATATCCTAATGAAATCATTTGTTCAGGAAAAAATGAGCTATACTGTCAGATTTGTTGTGTTGTGGTCAAGCATGACAAATCCTTTTTTGTGGATAAACATCGCTCTACCCAAAAGCACCAGCGTGGTATAGACCAAAATGTGGGAAATGAAAAGACGCAAACCCTTTTAAAGTACAAGTCTTCAGATTTTTCGGAAAAACTTGTGACTACATTTGTCAGCCAACATACCGCTTCATAAGTTGAGCAACTCTCATGTGAAACAATTGTTCTCTGAATTAGGTGTAGCAGTGCCTTGCGTGTCAACTTGCAGATCAATAGCAATGAAACAGGCAGAAAGCGAGTTAAGTAGAATAAAACATTTGCTAGAGGGTAAATTAGTTTTCCTAATTGTTGATGAAAGTGAAGTAAGGGGCTCAAAATATTTGAACATACTTGCTGGATCTATTGATGTTCCCAAGAAAACATATTTAATCAGGTGCGATGTTGTTCTTGGAAATGTTAATGCACGAACTGTCATACACAAGATTGACGATACTGTAAAAGAATTCGAGATACCAAGAGAAAATTTCTGTTTACTTCTGTCTGATGCAGCTCGTTACATGGTGTCAGCTGGAGCGACACTCAAGCAACTTTTTCCAAGACTTTTCCATGTAAGAAGAATAAGTAATTAAAGTATCGTTTTTATTATTGAAAGTAAAGGCAACTTTATAAGTCAATTTTTTCAATTCGTAAGGTCAACTTTCTTAATTTTTTCGGTCAACTTTTGACTGCCCTAATTATGACAAACTGTACTACTCTAGCACAACATAGAACACAACACAACATCACTAGTGGTCTGAACCTCTGGTCCACTCCGGAGAGGGCAATCGGTTACCCGCGTGCCACCGGCTTGCTCGATTAGGGTGGGCTGATCAGCTGACCACCAACAACAACAACAACAACGTTACACTCCAAACTGACGCATTTCCACCTCATTGACACATTTTATAGGCGATCATGCGGCGGAATGGCACAAAGTAGTTCTTATTAAAAATATTAATGAAAATTTTTTGGAGAAATTTAAAGAAAAAAATTAGAGATAGCAGGGTTTTTACTTATTCTATATCTATATAAATACATAACTTTTATAACTAAAAAGTTGATTTTTGTGGAGCTGTGAAAGTAATACTTAACCGTGTCACCAAAAAGAATAAAATATCGAAGATAAAACAGATTATTACCAATTAGTAATTTTTTGTACTTTAGAAATTGTTTCTATGTGAACTTTTTTTTTTTTCGAATCTGCATAAATAAACACGACTGATGATGCGATATTTCCGCCACATAATATCATAAAGAGAAAAAGTCTCAAAATAAGAGGGAAACATTGAGAACTCGGGGGAAACGGGGAACAAAAATAATGATTGCCGTAAACACGGATCACTCCCGAACTGGAATATTTCTCCCCTCTGACGTCTTCATATAAGGTGGTTTTTCAATTCGAAATACAAAGAAATCTCGCATTAAAAAACAAACCCGAAATGGTACCTTAAATTAAGTTTATTTAGTGGATAGAAAAAGGGGACTAGACGTGGAAAATAATTGGAAAAAAAAAAAAAAAAATTAAAAAGGGTATCTAATCTCTCAAGAAACTTCTGACCATCCAAACATTATTGTATAAAAGGAAAGGTGTGTGCGGCAGTCGTAAACAAAGACTATAAACGAGGAAGCCATAAATTAAATTAGCTTCGCAATCGGAGGTCTGAGAATACGGTAGAAGATAGAATAAGGCGGGTGAACAATGTAGGCGTATTCTTCGTCGCAAACTAAACGACGCGACGGTGCTGTCCCGTGAAACGGACGAGGAAAGGAGAATGGGGAAGATGGCTCTAAGCCATACGGTTACTCACGACTGATTTCTCTTATTTCCTCTCGATATTACGTAACTGCCATCGAGGTACGATTAACGTCGTGACTCGTGTCGATTTCCCCCTCATTCCGCTTCAGTATGACGTAATTGTAACTTGTTATAATGGTTACCCGTTGTCATAGTTCGTTTCCTTTATTTTCAGTATCATCTCCCCTCTTGTACCCCGTTCACGAGGGTACCCTCAGTGTGACGTCATTATTTACGTCATAGTTTCCTGTTGTGACGTGATCACTGGTTTCTCATAACGAAACCATTTTTGCTTAATTTTTAAGGAAATATAAATCCTTTTCGTGGAGATAATTCCCATGAAATTTCGTTAATTTCAATATATATATATATATATATATATATATATATATATATATATATAGTGTGGACCAAAAAAATGAAGGTTTAAAAATCTTTGTTCCACATGAGTAATGTTATTCCTTTTGCTTACCTTAATCAAATTACAAAATTTGAAACCTCTACGTCAAGTTTTAGGGGTCCCGAGAAAATTGCACTTTTCCTTTTAATGCTGAAAAAATTAGTTTTTCCTCATTTTCATAAGTTCTGCTTTATTTTTTGTTGGAAATTCTTTACGATTCTTGAAAACTGTTTTGAGCAGGTATTGTTTGTCCTCTTCTTTAGTTGTCACTGCTTGATTAAATTTTTCAATCAATGCAACACCCCGCTCAGCTGTGTCATTTGTCACTCTAAGGGCACGAACTCTAGCACAGCCTCTTTGGTACTCAGGATCTATTCCCCATGTTGATGCAGAATTTTCAGTGAAGAGAGAATTGAGATGTAGAGCATCAAAAGAGATTTAGTCCTTGAAGTAACAAAATCAGAAATCCTTTTTTCTTTAAAAGAAGCTAGGGTTACCTTTGCTTCTAAACGTTTCAGTCCCTTATTTCTTGGAGGCATTTTGATATTATTTCGCATTTGCTCCTTTTCTTCAAGGGATATGCTTTTGTCAAAGAAGCTTAATCCAACAAGTGTTTCTGAGAGGTACCACAGATGTCGTTTAATGGCATTTTGGGCTTGCTTGATAACACTTGATATCAAAGAATTTTCCTCCATTATTGCAAGATCTTGCAAAAATTTAAGATCAACATTTGGGGCTTCCTCTAGTTGAGAAGCTTTTGCCCAAGATTTTGCGTATACCAATGCAACAAATAAACAAATTTCTGTTATTGCATCAAGTTCTTTTTTAGTCATCTTAAATTGATTTTGGAGAAGAAAAAGCTTAAATGCATAAATTCCTTTTGCCATCCATCTTGCATAATGGTACGCTCCAGGTCTCTTCAAGGGAGTATTAGAAATGCTTTCTTCTCCAAAAAACAAGAGAACAAGTTGAAAAAATTCTTTATAATCATCTCTTGGCTGTTTAGAGTTGAGTGCCTCCTTCATGATTAAGACTGTTTGATTTTTTAAATCTTGAACTCTTTCAATTATTCTGCAGCTTTGGGAATCAACAGCAGTTGTGATTTGAGAATGATCCATAAAATCCCATTGAGTTTTGAATCTTTTGAAGATTGGAATATCAGGTTCAGAGGAATGGCCCATAGAAGTCCGGAAGACTTGAGATAGGACAATCTCATAAATATGGTGTCTGCAGGCTAAATATAAAAGCTCTTTTCCAAGTTCTTGTTCAATTTTAGTGCAAGCTCCAGCATGGATTCCGGTATTGGATGCTGTTGTGTCAAATGACAGCCCAATAATTCTCTGGGTCATATCATGTTCTTGCAGGAGAGAAATGCAAACACGAGCCATCTCCGTACCCGTGCCAGCAGTGACTTTAGGAATTCCCAGCAATTTCTCTTCACCATTCCCACTGACTAACACTGCAATCCTTTCCGTTCTTCCTTCGCCTGCAAGAAAAAGTTAAAATATATAATTTATATATAATTTATATATATTTATTTTTAATATTTTATTTTATATATATATATTATATATTTAATATTTTATTTTATATTTAATATATTTATATATATTATAATTTATATATATATAATATATAATTTTAAATTAAACTTGTTATTTTAAATTAAACGACTTATTTTAAATTAAACTTGACTTATTTTAAATTGAAGGTAAAATGGTGTAGATTGTGAAAACTAGCTTCAGACAGTGAAATGTAACCTAATTAAATAGAAATTTAGCTATCAAAATGTTTAATTAAAACCAACCAGATAATAACACATTGCCTAGGTGTGAAAACCAGACCCACAACTAAGTTTTTCACCTGAGAGATAAAATATAAATATGCTAAATTAATCAGACAAAAAACTAACCTGATATCTCTGGGAGCATTTTTCCATCCCAATGAAACTAAAGCTTCTCCAGGACAAAATGCTTGCTCTTGATATTCTGTTGCTATTTCTTCGCGTAACTTTTGACGAGTTCGAAGCATAGTAGATTTTGACACTGTAATGTTTTCCAAATTATGGCCCAAAGACTGAGCAACAACAGCATAAGACATAGCTGCATCTCGATTGGAAAGATTCATTCTATCATAGGCTGCTACAACATTTTTGTCAATAGGCTTTGACTTTTTAGGAGCCAACATTTTCTTTTTAAATTGCTCTTCAGAGGGACCTTGAAAATTCATTTCAAGGTTGTCGTCATTAGTTGATGATGATGATGACGATGTGAAATCATCTCTATTGGCAGGCAAGAATGATCTTTTAGATCGCTTCTGCTCTTTGAGGGCTCTTTCACACTAATTCTTCACGATGAAGCCTTCTTTTCTCTCTTTTTGCAAGAATTTGGTCTACTGTACCCATGCTACTTTGTGTAGGATATTCTTGCTGGCTTAAGTAGAAAAGCTTGTCTTCTTCATTTGACATCATCAAAAGGGCATTAGAGTGACCAATATCAAGAATTTCAGCCTTAATTTCATCTTTAAACATAGCTTCTTCAATACGGCATTTTTCCTCGGGCCTTTTTCTGTTTTTCATCAATTTATCATAACAGCTTATTAAAGAGTCAATCTTTCGGATGGCACTGTCTCTACGCATTGTGGGAATCCTGGCTTTCTCCCAGTAGGTCATCACTTCATCTTAGCAAAGATTAATGGATCTTCTTCGTCCCAATTTTTCCTCTTTTTGATGGAAGAAATATGTTTGCAAAACTTGCAGTTTTGTAGGTAAGCGGCAACAAAGTATATCTTTATTTAAATGGCCAATGAGCCAAACTTTAGTTTTAGAACGAGTAGCCATTTTTAGCTTAAAAAATTAAATTTCTGAAATAGTAAAATAAACCAGTTAAATTAGGAGATAAAAAGGATAACTAAAAGGTTCAAGCCAATTAGGCAAAGCCTTTAATTTAGAGTTGACCAATTAAGGATAATATATTTTATCCAAAATTTTTGTTTTCCTTATTAATAATTTTCTCTGAAATAATGATCTAAGATTGTTTTTGTACTCTATTAACACCAAAAATTTCTTAAATAAGAAGAAATTTTTTCATAAGTTGCAACTCAAGAGTTGAGTTGATCATTGATGTTCTAAGCGCGCCTATTCATTGGAAAATTTTTATAAGTCATTAAATCTCGGGACCCCTAAATATTCTCATATTTGACCAAAATTTTGCTGACATGTCTATCTGGTCCAAAGGAACAAGGGCATTAATGTGGAACAAGGATTTCTTCAACTTTATAATTTACCCCCATTTTGGTCCACACTAATATATATATATATATATATCAACGTAAAGAACGACGCTTGTATAGGAGAATATTCCGCGCAAGATGAGAGCGAGAGAACGAAACAATATATAATGTATGGCATGCGGGAGGTGCCCCTTTGGGGCATTGGTTTCTGCGCGTATGCAGAGGAATTACGGCATTTGATTGAGTGAGGCCCGTGGTGTAATGGTTATTATATCTAACCGGCAATCGGAAGATCCCGGGTTCGATTCCCGGGTGGTTACCTCTTCATTTGTTTCGTTCTCTCGCTCTCATCTTGCGCGGAATATTCTCCTATACAAGCGTCGTTCTTTACGTTAATTATACTGCGTGTTTGCAGTTTAAATATATAATATATATATATATATATAGTTTCCCAATTGTCTTTCTTTGTTTATATATTTGATGGAAAAGAAAATTGAAGGAAATGAGTTGCTGGAGGCTACGTATTTCGTGCAATTTCTTTCAATTGCAGAGATCTTGTGGGAAAAGTTTCGTTTTTGTTGAGAGAAAAGATTCCAGTTTCATTTCAGTTTGTTAGATTATTCTTCAGATACTTTTTCACCCCCCAAGTTCATTTTTACTTATTTTCGGTTTATTTCGTGCCTTCATATAGGCAACAATAAATGGAATTTTTATTGACGGTTTTTTTTTTTTATTTTTATTATTATTATTCACAAGGATTCGGGGGAAAACGTGTGAAAGTGTGAGTACAAATAAGCAATTTATTAAGACCATCTTTTATTAAAACCGTGTATATATATATATATATATATATATTATATATATATATATATATATATATATATATATATATATATATATACACATTATTTCTCGAAAGTAACACTTAAATAATATTTATGTTGAAAATAACCACAAAGGAAAAAGTAAACAAGAAATGATGCTTAGGCGCTTTCGTCATTAAATGAAAGCGCTTGAGCACTATTTCTTGTTTTAATTTTCCTTCGTTATTATATATATAAGGAGAAGAGAGAGAGACACCATTATTTACACTTGGAAAATAATGGAGAAACTAGTCCCTAATCTTACTCTGAACCCTGTAACTCCCCAAACAACGGTGGAAAGTAGAAAAGGAAGACTGTGTCGTGTTCCTAAATTAAAGGTGAGACGGGGGAACATCCTTAACTCTGAAAGAAAATAGTTTTGTTGTGAGAGGACCAAAACTGTTTAATCAACTGCCCAAAGACCTAAGGAACACGAATAGCGTTGCAGTGGACATCTTGAAAAGAAGATTAAATGCCTGGCTCAGAACAATCCCCGATGAGCCCGGCGTACTTGGCTCTGTGAGGTACAGTACAAGAAACCAACTCACTACTTCACCAGGCCAACTCGAGAGGAAGGGCGACAAGCTTGACCTTCGTGAAATGAGAAACCTTTGAAAGATATATATACAGGGTGCGGCATAAGTCGGTTTACCGAGAATAATGGAATCACCTTGCGAAGAATAATATATATTTATCATTTATTACAGAAATTATTCAGTGTCCTCCATCATGTTCAATGCATATGTTGCATCTTTGAACCACTGAACAACAAATAGGGCAGCACAGTTCTTTGTTATTTATTATTCAACGTTTCGAACTCTTGGCGTATCAAAGTCTTTGTGTGATCGAAGTCCCGAGGTTTCTGGCCGTAAACTCTATAATTGATTATACCCAACATTAAATAATTACTGTGATGTGATTATATATATATATATATATTATATATATATATATATCGACAAAATTTTATATATATATATATATATATAAAATTTTGTGGCTATTGAGTTTTCACTTTTTATGTTGAGTGGTTATTTTGTATTGTGTTATCAAGTTTTCATTGAGGAAATCAGTGAGGGGATCGTCGGCGGTGGAGAGTGGCTAGAAGGATCTGCGATGAAGGCAATCGGGGAAGAGAAAAGGCACCATCTTGGTCAAGTGTTTCGAGGGTTCTCCGCTAGTAATTGCGAATAAATAAGAAGAGAAAAGGAGACACTCGGAGAGGCATTGATTTTAGAGTCACATCCTCCCGTTTCATTCAAGGTTTTGAACGCGCTTGGTCGTAAATCAAAAGTTGTTATTGATGGACGAAACCGCTTTGTCGTGTACGTGTTACAGCACTTTTTACGAAAACGTCCGTGCCGCGAAATGTACAACCTGTCATTCACACTATTGTTCACAGTTTGTATGTATTCAATGTTTATTGTGTTAAGTCCTGTTTTAGAGGAAATTAACTTTTGAAGTTTTTTCACAGACCATTCCAGCAAACGAGATTACGCTGACGAAACTATGATAAATTTTTTACGAAACGTTTATCAACGTTTCGAAGACATACGTGTCAATAATTGGCATAGAGGAAGCAGTCCATTTGAATGGAGAACTTGAAGTAACATTTTGAGAATATGGAAGCGTTGACGCGATACATGGAAAAATCTAAAGTGATTAATGTCTTTTTGAAGAAGACCAACTTCTCCCCTTCAAATTTCCCCCAACTCCCTCACCCTTATTTTACCCCTTATCCCCAAACTGGCGAAGTCGTGATTTGATATTCAAATATCAAAGGTGAACCCGTCGTGTCCATCTTGGTTTCGTCGGATTGAGATGTAAAGCCGGATGGGTGTCCGGTCGCGGGGAGGAAGAGGAGGGCGTGGTGATGACAGGGGAGGATGGGGGCGATCTCTATTTGTGTCGCGTTCCCGGTCTGCCTTCAAAAGAGGACTTGATTGAAGGTCCTTTAAAAGTCAATTGAAGGTGGAGTCGCTCGCCACTCAGACTGAACCCAATTACCCTCATCGCCCTCGTTCTCCACCCCACCCCCTAACCCCATCAGTGATGGCGTTTGCGCCACTGATGGAAATGACACAGAGAAACCTGAGTCATTTATAAACGTGATTTCTGGGATTCAAATTTTTTTTTTTTTTTTTCCCGTCTGTCGGTGCCAAATTGACCTCGCTGAGTGGTTGAGGCGATAATTGAACTACGTGCTTGTAATTTTTTTTAAATGTACGTTGTTTGATCGACAGTTTTTTTTGACTGGTTTACTCGCGTTCCATACCAATGATTTCGTACGTTCACGTTGATGAGTGGTTGTTATAGGGTATGGTTTGGGTTGCGTGACGTTACAATGTAAGTTGTACTTGTGTGGAAATGGAACGTAATTGGATTATAGGAGCGTCTTCTCTTTGGTTTGCTTTATTATTTGTTTAGTGCGTAGTGAGTGTTGTTTTGAATAATTCCCACGTTAATTGGGTCTTCTTTCGTGGGATAGAGGTTCGGGTCCCACGTAAAGTTGCTAGTCCCCTCGTTTCATATGACGTTAACCATTAGAAACGAGGTTAAATTCCAAACATTATCCTCATCATCTCGCATTAATTTTCGTAATTTTATACACCCTGAGCCATTTTCCACTTCAGTTATAACTGTGAATGTATATACCTGATAACTTTGTGTAGTTGTTTCGAGCGTTGATCCACACACACACACACACACACACACACACACACACACACACACACACACACACACACACACACACAGGTGCGCCTCTCCGCATGGGCAAAGTACCGACTTTTTTTAAATCCATATATCTAGAAACTAATGAACCAAAATTAACGAAACTAATTAAACTTAAGTGCTATTGAACCGAGAGGGCGTGATAAGGGTTTTAAACGCAATTGAGGACTCGAAGGTTCTGTTTAGTCATTAAATAGTGAGGTGCTCGTTAATCGAGTCTAACCGAACGTAATCACGACTAACGTATCTTTTTTCCGACAGTACAAATTTCTAGATTTACGAAAAAAATTAATGTTTCGAGGTATCAGAAGCGTTACCTTAGATAAAATTACCCTATTACATTTGTGAATGAGCACACATTCTACCTCACTTATGCCCAGTTGCGCACACACACACAAAAACACACACACAGTTTCATCGTCGTTTTGTGATGAGTGTTTGTATTTTCCTCATGTGTGGTACATAAGAACTTTACCAACAGCGGAGACGAAATAGGTTAACAAAAAGCGAACGATCTCATTCGCTTCATTGATCTTGACATTTTGAGAAATTTAAAAAAAATGAAGAAAAGGAAGGTCTCATTCCGAATGTATCATCAACGAAATTATTTTCAATTTGAGTCGATTCTTCCCCTATCCAAAATGGAATGATGCAAATTGCTTTCAAATTTGTATTCACACTCGATTAGTTGCGATCAGATTCGCTAATTGGAAACCATTTTCTCCGGTTTCTTTTTTCGTTCTATTTCTTTTTATAGGCCTATTCCGCTATTAGTTATTTTATTTTGTTGAACCCAATTCGCTTTTATCGAGTTCCATATATATAATGTTTCAGACCATCAAAGATCCTAGGACCCACTCATGGCTGGTCTAATCGATTTTTAAACATGTTTATAGACGTGCTACTAATTACTTCTACCGGCAAACTATTCCGGCTATTTACTATTCTGTGCGTAAAAAAGTTTTTGGCAACTGCTCTCTCGTACCCGTCTACTTGTCAACTTACACCCGTTATTTCTAGTCCTATTATATTGAGATATTTCGAAAAAGCTATCTCTATCTACGTTATCGAACCCATTCATAATTTTGAAAACCTGGATTAGATCACCCCTTAGCCTCCTAGTCTCGAGTGTAGTCAATTTTAACTCCTTAAGCCTATCCTCGTACGAGTCTGTGTGTGTTGGCTACCTAACCGTTATCGAGACAACCTTTAGGATGCACACACTTCATTGTGATATGAACGTGAGAGTAGTGAATTTTGTGGTGTTGCCATAGATTCACTTAGTTTTATTTAAAATTATTAAATGTCATGAAAGAAAGGAATATGGTCATGGTAAGTCTGAGGTAGGTTAGGTTACGCTGAATTATTAAAGGTTGCAATTATGTTAGGTCGCCAAAAGTGCGAAGGCAACTCGCATAATTCACATACAATTCAGGGTGGATAACAAATTAGCAGAAGTAAATTCAAGGCCAATTCAAGGTCTTCAAGGACAATTTTCAACGAAATTAGAGGGTTCAATCCAATAAAAAATTTCGCTTTACTCACTCGTACGAAGCAACTGTCTCTCATACATAAGCATCGAGTCAAATGAGAACTCTGGTTTGGCTAAAAAAAAAAAAAAAAAAAAATCTTTTTTTAACTTCAGGATAAGTATTAGATGAAGATGACTGTCTCCAACACAATCTGGAGGCAAATAAAAATTGTACAATTTTCTCTGTATTGGCGACATTCAAATTCAAGGCTTTTCATCAAATATTCAGCAAATTCAACGTTTTCAAGGTCGTTGTTCACCCTCATAATATATTATATATATAATATATATAATATATATATATATATATATATATATATATATTAGTGCGTGTCTCTCACGTAGAAATAAAATCGGACATTAAGCAGAAAAATGATTTAGGTTCATATTTCCCAAGTTAAATTTCATTGAACAGTACTACAAGGGCATTAATACAATAATACGAGGGCAACATAGAAATATGCTGTAATTTCACTGCAAAGGGACTTTGTGGCCACTCTGTATATCTGTGACTCGGAAATGAATGGTCTTCGTTTCTCCCGTAACGCCTCTTCTCATTTAAACTTTTGCGCGGATGCCACAGCGTTTCCTGGTGTCCATCCGTGGCACTCGCGATACGTAGAAGTTGAGTGGAGATCAAAGGTCACTTTTTGTACCGACTCAGTACCAATTGTTTTGGGATGCTTCAGCACTCGTGTTTCACGAGGGTTGTACGTTGCGAATAAACGACTGTTTTCACTCGTAAGGCGGAGGTTCAAATTGATACGCTCCTCCCTTCTTCTTCCTAAACTGCATTTAACGTTGGTTTGGCTTCAGCCTTAGAATTTGAGTTCGTTATTAAAAGAATTCCGTTCGTACACGGAAAAGGACGTCAGTTTAAACATTTATAGGATTTATTGATTTGCTGCAGTGACGTCATCCGTGCCTGGCTTTGGATTAACGATTGATATTCAATATTTTTTTTTCCTTACCTTGCTCTCGCATTTCAAATGAGATACGACGAAAATTGTTTGGGAAATTATTCATAATGTTTATGGAAATCGTTCGTAGTTTGTACGTAGATAGACATTTAGATAGATGTAGGTGTTAAATATGAACTAGTTCTCTTCTCGTGTAAGTTTGTCGGGATTTTGAAGCGGTTCGATTTTGCATGTTTGCGAAATATCGCAACAGAATTTTGGAAACAACGGTTCAGGGATGAAGATTTTTAATTATAAACTCATTTGTGTGGAATGTTGAACGAACAAGTTATAAAATAGAAATTTTTAATGTAAAAAAAAGTTTTAAAAAATGCAAAAAAGTTTGAAGTTTGAAAGTTTTTAAAATAAATTTCGCAAATTTTGTGATCATTCGGAAAAAATGTTTTAAATTGAGAACTTTTTTTAAAGAAAGTTTTAAAGTTTTTATCATTTTTAAACTGTATTAAAAATTTTTTTTTTAAAGATTAATATTTGAACTTTCATTTTGTGGAAATTAAAAAAAGAAACACTCGCTTTTAATCGTGTTTCCCGTAATTGGAGTTCGTGACGTCATCACGAGCAGTAAATTCATTTTAATTTGAAATTGGTCCAAGTTGTGTCAGCTGTGTGCCGAAATATGGGGGTTCTCCGGTGCTCATGGAGAGCGTGCGAATGTACTCCGCTCAGGAAAGAGCGAGAGAGAGATAGAAATCGGGAAAATTAATCACGGTACCGCGAAAATAATGTCCCAAAGGGAATTCCCCCATAAATTTTAACGAACCAAAGACTGTAAAGCAAATATAGACCATTTTCATAGTTGTTTTTAGGACCAAAATTTTTGTAAATGGATAAAACAATGCAAAACTGGAAAATTGGCTAAAATTGCCTTAGATTGACGGTTGAACCAATTGCGTCCGACCATTTTATTTTATTTTCTATTTCTGATTTTATTTTTTTCATTTTTATATATAATAAAATCGTTTTAGAAAGTTAACGAAAATTTATCTCTATTTCCTTTTTAGTCTTTCAATTCGTTATACTTTGCAAGAAATTTTTCATTGGCATAAATCTAATTTATTGCCATTTTGCTGCCACATTTTTCGCATTTTGGAGTGAAAAATATTGTCGTGATGACTGACTTTGATAAAGTTGATTTGTTTCTAAGCGGTATCAGTATAGCGTGAATAGTCGGTTACAAAAGTAGGGATACACTGGGCTGCACTTACCTTACGGCCCAGTGTATTTCTACTTTTGTAACCGATGGTACATGCAGCTGTGTGTGTGTGTGTGTGTGTGTGTTAAAGACTTAGGGCAGCGTGTTTTTAAATTTGTGGAAATAAGAGAATGAACATTGAAATGTAAAATGTTGCGTCACTTGCGTGGCCACCGCGGCGCTAAATGGTTCCTTTTAATAAAATGTCTGCTTTTCACCGCATTTTTGCGGCGTTTGGATAGTCCGGACTGAAAAAGTGACTTTAAATTCCTGTTTTGCTTCACTATTTTTCAGTGATAAATTCGTTTTTCGTTGTCGTTTTTTTTCGTTTCATTTCGTTCGCCTTTTCTCCGCGTCGTTGAAAGTGGGCAAAAATCCTTAGAACAAATCTTACAAATTCGGACTCTAATCTAATTTCTTTTTATACGAGACTAAATCTGAAAGAAACGAGGTGTCCGAACCTTTTTCAAAGAGCTGCATTAAATCCCCTTTTTCCTTCGTATATACACACACACACCGTATGTGTGGTATATTATGTGTACGCAGTATTTCCGTATTGAAAAGGCGAAAAAGTTGTATGGAAAATAAAATAAACAAACGTTTCTTTCATTGTCAAAGTGTCAGGTTCAATGTTTCGACCAAAAGATGACTGTCTTTATTTTATTTTATTTTTTTTTTTTAACATATTTGCCGTGATGCACTTTGCACATGTGAATCAATAACTGGTTCCCTTTTGTGATGTACTATTTTTGCATTTCATTGTTTTCTCACCAAACCCTTCTGAAGAAGTTAATCAATAATTAATCATATAATATATATATATATATATATATATATATATATATATATATATATATATATATATATATATATATATACAGGGTGGGCGGAAACTAGCTCCCTATTTTGGATTGGTAAAAAAATACGTATATTATCCATTTATTTCAGAAGAAATAATATGAAAAGGTAGGCATACATGGTAGGTTTTCTCTGAAATTCAATGTGGGCTCCAACTCTTTCCACCAGCTTCTGGAGCCGCCCACGAATGGCGTCCACTGACTTTAGCAGGAACTCCGGCGGGATGGAGGACATGACTTCCCGAATTCGGTCCTCCAGTTCTTCCAATGTCCTCGGTTTGGTGCGGTAGACTTCTTCCTTTACCCACCCCCAAAGAAAGAAGTCGCACGGTGTCAAGTCGGGGCTCCTGGCTGGCCATTGATGTGGACCACGACGACCCATCCAACGCCCAGGGAAGTGGGCATCCAGCCACTCACGGACAACAAGCGAAGTGCGGAGGGGCGCCATCTTGCATAAATATCAGATCGTCGATGTTCTCCCATGTGCTGACAACCGGCCAGACCTCGTTTCGCAACATAGCAAGGTACCGCTCAGCATTCATGGTGTTGCGCAGAAGGAACGGGCCCACAACCTGATCTGAGGTCATACCACCACCACCCGTTACACTGAACCGATTCTGCCGTTTTTCAGCGGTAACCGTGCGACTTCTTTCTTTGGGGGTGGGTAAAGGAAGAAGTCTACCGCACCAAACCGAGGACATTGGAAGAACTGGAGGACCGAATTCGGGAAGTCATGTCCTCCATCCCGCCGGAGTTCCTGCTAAAGTCAGTGGACGCCATTCCTGGGCGGCTCCAGAAGCTGGTGGAAAGAGTTGGAGCCCACATTGAATTTTAGAGAAAACCTACCATGTATGCCTACCTTTTCATATTATTTCTTCTGAAATAAATGGATAATATACGTATTTTTTTACCAATCCAAAATAGGGAGCTACTTTCCGCCCACCCTGTATATATATATATATATATAATTGCTTATTTGACTTTGATATTGAATTACATTTTTAAATTTGAATTGGGCGCATTCGCATCGCTGGGTTCAAGCGCCATCTAGCGTTTCTCGAGGTAAAGAGAAATACATTCTAGAAGGAATATTATTTTGGAGATTGGAAATTGAATGAGGTAATTCAAATGTGTGATTTTGACATCGGAAATGGGCGTCAGTCTTTGACGTCATTATAATGAAGTGAAATCACGCGCAGTTTTGCTTAATTGGTACGGCAATTTATGATGTTTATTGTGTAGATATTATTTTCATTAATTATTTTATTTAGAATTAATTATGTGCCTACGTAGTAATAATAATAATAATAATAAGTTAAAAAGGCTTGAAAATGGCACAAGGCTCAGGTCAGCTATGCTATCCTATGCGCTAACCTCCTGGTTTATTATCACCAGTACTATCGGGATTAGAACCAGGACCGGCTGCAGTATTCGGAATGTTTTTTTATTTTTAATTGATGTTGAAACCTATTTAAATCACCGCTCAGTTTATAATGATTAACATACGAAAATGATATTAAGGATTATTGTGTAATTCATTTTTATACGGTGGATATTGGGTTTTAGTTCTCTCAAGACCACAATGATGTCCGCATCACGTAATCTCGCGGTGTTGCCGCAATGTCTTTACTTCGCTTATCGGGGAAACTGCGTTACTCACTGAGCTACAACTTCTGGCATGTGTCTACAATCTGTCTACCTATCTCTCAAATACGGACGAATCCAGTTCGGGTAACTGCCCTTTGGCAGTTCATCATTCACGCGTCTTATTAATATTTTCAGAAACGTGTATGAAAGTAAACACCCGCTGCTCGCTCGTTTTGTAAGTTTATTAACAATAATTTTGCGTGTACGCGACGCGCATATTTTATGTATGTCATATAAGATTATTTCAGCTTTATTATAAACCATCGTATGAATATATTTAGCGTACTTTGAGTATAACCCCTTCTTCCGTAATTGAATTCATTAAATGATTTAACAGAAGCTTCGTCGGGGTGCAGCATAAACACAAGGAGAAAATCGATAATTAA
Organism: Bathynomus jamesi; assembly: GCA_023014485.1. Lineage (NCBI taxonomy): Eukaryota > Metazoa > Arthropoda > Malacostraca > Isopoda > Cirolanidae > Bathynomus > Bathynomus jamesi. The sequence goes on from JAJOZX010000965.1 coordinate 793,583, forward strand.
TTGACGCAATCATCATCATCATCATCATCATCTCGACCAAATATTAAAGATTTGCGGTAGCTCACAATAGTTTTTCGAATTGTTAAACCTAACCTTACAACATCTGATCGACTTGACATTCGATCGACGAGTATATTGCGGGTTAGGTTGGGTTAGTTTAGTTTAGTTTAGTTTTTTCATTGTCGATGTTTTGGTTTTGTTGACCGTTAAACCTCCTCCGAAACGTCAGACTCGGGTAATGCGTCAGAGGTCATTTTAGGTGGAATCCGAACGGTCGTCTAAACGCTGAGGGACGGTCATCCATCCAACTACTGAATAGACTCGGCGTCGCTCTCTCTCGCTCATCTAAGGGGAATTAGTCACGCGATGTGGCCACGACGTACGCTGATTTAGGGTGTAAATTACATTATAAACAATTTAAAATAAACATTTCCGTGATTTGCCGTAATATTCATGGAGATGAAAAACTAACACACTCGCAGCTTAAACACTGAAACCACACACACACACACACACACACACACACACACACACACACACACACACACACACGTACGTTACAGGTGCAAGTCGTGTATCAGGCGAGAATTTTTGTTATGTCGTGTGTCTGATAGGCGTGTGCAGTTATTGTAAGTGCATTTCCGTTACTCGTAAACTTGGAAATTAAATAAAGCAAAGATATATGCTTATGACATTCACTTCTGCATCATGTATTACACGTTAACATTTTTGTCTTATGCGTGACTTCGCGGCAGATTTGTGGAAAGTGGGCGCGTGGTCTAAGCTTCGAAGGATCGATAAAAGGACTTTCGGCGAGAAGATTTTGTGTGTGAGTGTGTTTTTAGTTTTTATTTATAAAACAAAAAAAAAACGAACCTTTTCTTATTTTTATTGAACAAGAATTTTGAAAGGAAAAATACGTTTCACGAAAGACGACACCCTTTATACAAAATTTGTTTTAAAATCATTTAAGCATTTATACAAAAGTATTGGGTTGTACAGCTTATTTCAGTAATGAGCTTATTTCAAACCCTTTGAAGACGTAATATCATTGAATAATATATTCATTTTGTAATAGAATTTGAATATTTTAGACAATGTATATTTGAAACGAACGTGTATTTTACACACACACACACACACACACACACACACACACACTTTTTTTCATATGAATCTATAATTGGGCATAATTTCGGCTTTTATATTCAGTAATTTATTCATCTCTCGTTCTTTTAAGAGAGTTGTAGAATTTGCGCCGCGAATATCGCACTTTCATCTATTATCTTTGATGAGACGAATTTTTTGGAAAGCTATTCCGGAAAATTGTTTCCTTTTGAGTCCGGAATCATCTTATCATTGTCTGCCAATCACTTAAGCGTCTCCGAAGGACTCGCTCGAGAGATTGGCCCATCCCCTTTTTCCTTCCAATTTATTCCACTATTATTATATTTCATACATTATTTACAGTGTATATATATATATATATATAAAATATAATTTTGAACACTGTATACGCTATATATAAAGTTTGTTCATTATATGCAGAGTGAGCAAAGTTTATGGAAATCGTAAATATCGTTAACGGCCTTTGGTTAACCCTTAAAAACCCTAAAAGGCTAACGTTAAGGCCTCAACCGACATTTTATGTGCCCTCCAGGGCCGCAATAGTTCCGAATAAACGCTTCTAGTGTTTCTCTCTCTCTCTCTCTCTTTTGTTCGTTCGTTTCTAATTGGCAAATACATAGTTAACCACTTACCAAAAATGCATTTTTATGCTAATTCAATTTTTCTAATTTCCATACTAGGACGAGAGGTTTATCTATACCGCATCTGCTTGCAAATAACCAATATATATTATATATATATAATGAAAATTATTTAGGAACTATTGGGAAATTTATTCAAGTTACCCAAAGAAGGTGTAAGAAAACGGGAGATAAGGCTTATAATGTCACTAATAAAAGTCTGGAAGGAAAAACGAGAGAGAGAGTTACAAGGAAAAGAAGCACCTCAAAAGGCCTTGCGGCCCATACCGAGGAGGTACCAATGGCAACGGGTGCCAGGGAAAATTTTGTACACACTCAAATAGTGTGCAAGATTTGGTCTAACCTTTTCTTGTACTGATCCACAGAGGAACTGTTCACAACTTCCGAAGGTAACCTGTTCCACGTGTCACAGATCTTATACGTAAAGTAATTCCCACACACACTAGTCCTAAACCGTTTCAAATCCAACTTCCAACCATTGTTTCGAGTTGGGTTATCATTTAAACTAAACATACTTCTAAAATCGACATCGTTGAACCCGCGTAAGAGCTTGAAAACCTCGATCAGTTGACCGCGCAGCCTCCGAGTTTCAAGCGAAAACAAGTTCAGGGCGCGTAACCGTCGATTGTAGCCCATGTGCCTAACGGAAGGGATTAACTTTGTGGCCCTCGCCTGCACTCGCTCCAGCCTCTCAATATCTTTCCTGAGAGAGAGAGAGAGAGAGATTTCAAAATGAACTTCACAGAGAAAATCTTTGTAACATGAACGCCTTCTTGAAAATGCCATAAACAATTTTAATTCGTTTTAATGAAGTTAAGTTTATTTTTAAAAAATTTTAAAAGTCTGCTTTTTTAAGTTACAATTTAGTCCCTTTCTTGGCAATATAAGGAGGACCAATGTATGCCAAATGTTTTTACTGTATTACGAGACAGTATTAATTGCGTATTCATGTTGACATTTCAAGGTAAAATGTGAAGGGCACGAGTTATAAATATCGTATTTCTTCCATATGATATTGTAAGCTTTTAAATTCCGCCTTTGGAAAATGAAATTCTGTTAAAGAACTGCAGTTGGGAATAGGGATGCACCGGATACCGGATCACGATGGTGATAGTGGTTAGCGTCTCTGACTACGAATCCATCGGCCCCGTGTTCGAGACCCGGTGATGGCAGCCAACGCGCAGCAAAACCCAGCTGTTCATCCTTCCACACAATAAAGAAAGTGGTTGGTAGATAAATGGGTACCCTGGGTGGCCTTGTGGTTAAGACGCTGGGCTGCTGGTGGGGCGTGGTTCGGATTCCACGTTAAACTGTAGGTCTAAGGTGGAGTGAAAAGCTTGACCTTCGTCAGAATGAACAATTCGGGCGGAAGCTAACCAAAGGTTATATATATATATATTATATATATATATATATATATATATATTAAATATATATATATATAAATGAAAATGAAAAGGTTTATTGGCAGACTATAGTCCATATGACAAATATTATTAATACAATGACAGTTCATATACTAAGGATAGAAATATATACAATTGATTAGAAATAATACTGTAATGTCTAAGTTAAGTGGAGCTACAGACAGACGTTTTCGTACCAAGAAGTCCACAGCTTAGACTTTAGAGGATAAATGGCAGGACTCATGGCTAGCTTGGATGATCGTGTTGGTTGATTTTTTAATTCTTTGCATTAGACTGTGTTGAGCACGTCTTGTTACCTCCGGGAAGCTCGGGACATTGCGGGTAGCAAACATTTGCGAAGCTGAGCATCTCGGGGGTAATTTATGTAAGTCTAAAAGACCTGTTGTACAGCAAATTTAGGGTTCTGCCAGAACCTTTTTTATAATTCACCCAGAGTTGCTGACCGTATATATTACTGCAGAAAGTACGAAAGAGTGTGTCTTTAGCTTCACTTGTACAGAAACGAAAGTTCCTTATGGTCATATTCGCTTTAGCACACAGGCTTCGAGATTGTTTTCTTATATCCGAGTCATCACTCAAGGAGCTGGTAATAGTTTGACCCAAATACTTAAACTCTTGTACTTCCTCAATTACTTCACCATTCATTTTAAACCTTATATCAGCTGGCTGATTACAGCTTTTAGGATGAAATTGCATAACCTTAGTTTTTGTAACATTAAAAAGAATATCATGTTTCTGCGAATACACTTCGCAGACATTTAGTAGCCGATCCAGACCTTTAACAGAGGGACTTATTTACACCATATCATCGGCATAAACTAAGTTATTTATCCTTGTGTTATCTATACAACATCCTACTGTTGCCTCATTAAGTGAAGCAATTAATCCGTCAATATACACATTAAACAGCATAGGGGAGAGCAAGGAGCCGTCTCATATATATATATATATATATATATATATATATATATATATATATATAAGTTCGTCTTATTTTTGGTTTATGGATTTTTTTATTGTAGTAATGCCTAGTTAAGAATATTAATTTTTGTTTAATTAAGATAATGTTTAATGTAAATCATTTACTAATATGAAATTACAAAAAAGTATGGTTGTTAGATTTAAATTGTTTAAAATGGGTAGAGTTGGCAGTCCTGAACAGAGGCCCAAAGAGCGGACTACCCCCTAAAGCGAGTCAGTCTTTTAGCGGCGCGTTAAGCGTGAGCTTGGCGTCATGTAACGTAAAATTTAATTAATTGTTTTGTGCCCCTCTCCCTCTCCGACGTAAATTATTATAATAGAAATTCCCTACTCGCATCCCCCTAAATTACTTAAGCCATTTTCGGAAGTAAATAAAAGAGTTAAAAAGTGTTAAAAGAGTGTTAATGAACCCCCCCCCCCTTTGTTTTGTAACGACTTTCATAGTCTCGGCGTGGCTACCATGAATATAATTGTAAAGTAGGGTTGAAATGAGTAGAGAAAGCAAGTGATAAATGAAATAAAGAGACGATAGAAGAGTAAATAAGTAAATTAAAGTAAAATAAATAAAGCGTGATCACTATATTTGGTGGCAGTTAACCTTATTAAATTGTTATCAATTTAATAATACGAACCCATGCATTCCGTTAGGCCTATGCATTATTTTTTTTCGTTTTCTGATAAATAGGAATTCAAAATTTGTGCGTGTGTTCTTTCGACTAATCACGATCGTTTTCACGTTTTCCGTATAAAGAAAATTAGTAGATATTCTGTTTCGCTACCCGTTTTAGAGTAATTATCAAATTAAACAAAAATTCAATGTAATTTCAAAATGGCGCCCATTGTTTTCCAAATTATTCTGAGTCACGTCGCTTCAAAAATTTTTGCGCGTCAAAATTTGTTGTTTGAGATCGAGTCTAGACTCAAAACTTATTTTAGTCGTTACAGGGTCGGTAGAAAAACTTGTCCGACTCAATATTGCGAGTCATTATTACGTTAAATTTCGTTCATTAGGTCGGAGAGGACATAGTTTTGAAAATTTATCGTGCTGCCTGAGGACTCAATTTTTCTTTTTTTCGTCTCTTCCACTTTATGCCTGTTCAGCTTACCTTTGTTTACTTTTTGTGTTTAAATTTTTGGATTAGTGATAATTGTGATCAGAATGATTAATAAATAAATTTTATACGGTCCTGTCAAAATTTCAGCGAAAATTTGTACGCATTTCTAGGGTTTTGATTATATTTCGATTGGTTGTACATAAATATAATGATAGGTTTATTTTATTGTTTATGTAGATTTACGGGCTTTTTGCTTTGCTTCGCTTCGCGCTATATAGGATTAAGTTACATTTTAAGGGACAGTCGAAAAATAATCTTAAACATAATAAATTGTCAGATTATAGCTGGCCGTATAGGATTGTGTTAAGACTTTAAAATAAGCTAAATTCGTTTAACTGAAATAGAGAAATTGTGTGAAATTTTCTATAAATTTTTGTTGGATTTTTTTTATATATTCATTAATTATACACTTACATATTAACTTATACGTATATATTAGTTATATATATAATTTTATATATTTATATACTCATAAAGTTTGGTAGGTAGGCTGATTATCTTTTTTTTTTTCTCCATTTCTTTCGTTCATTTTCATGACAATTCCGACATATTTTGTAAAATGGCTATTGTATTGTACTAAAGAAAGATTTCTTGTAGGCCTATCGTTAAATATTGTTCGGAGATTAACCGTTACTACGGTATATGTCTATTGAGTAGTAAATTTTTAGTTATTTAACAAAATTTTAATTGGTTTAACATAAATAATCATAGGATTTTTCTTTAATAAGCACAAATGTTATGCATTAAATTCTAAATTGTGCTTTCCACGCGTAACATTGAATTTATTAATTATAGGTCTAAAAGTGCAGCAGTAAATTTTATTTTTATTTCGGCGGCCAATGTGAGTTACGGTACATATTTTACGAAAGCTGGATATTATTATAATTATTTTTGAATTACAGAAATTGGTGTAGAAATTTTTCATATAGTTTCTTTACGTTTTATAAATGCATTCAATTTTATTTTTATAGGTAGGCCGATTTTTATTTTTATTTCTTCCAGTTCAATGACACTGGTAAAATTTTATTTGGGATTTAGATTGTATTCTAAAAAAGGATGTTTTGATTTGATATTTTAATTTGGGTATTAGAAATGAAAAATGTCCTTTTTTTTTAGTTAGAGCGTTTGCATAGAAAAAATTACAAAATTGTCAGGATATAATGCAGTTTCATTCGGTTACGCAGGGATATTTGTATAGAGGTTCGCTTACAAACAAAGCGACCGCTCTCAATTAGGCAATGTTTTGTGTTTGTTTACAGTAGGTTGTGTGTATTTTTGAGTGCATATTATCTATTCTTATTTAGTATAACGATGCAAATTTTTAGTTTCACTTGGAAACGATAAATTACTGGGATTTTTGTGATTTGCAAACCATACTGGGGTTTCTGTTGAAGGAGAGAGTTGTCTCTCATATGTAATTTGCGAATTGCGAGTTCAATTCATATTAAATTTGACGTTTCAAGTTGGAATTACTGTATTAAAATAATTTTTGGTAGTAATATTTAATTTTTTTTACTTTTTAATAACTGTTTTGGAAAATTATTATTGTTGAAACCTTCAGTCGGGGGTTAACTAATGCATTTGAAACATTGGCTCAAGTGTACACTCGGAAATGGAGCCTTCTAGATAGCCAGTAACGTTTTTGTGGCGTCTTTGTGTGCTCCTCCTCAAAGGGCAAGAGGGTTCATGATTGTCAGAGAATGGATGACATGAAGTTTCTGGGGTTCATTTTGTCTTTTGTATTTGAAAGTATTGATGTGATTTCTGACGATAGTTTGAACAATAATATTTCTTAAATTATACTAACAGTTACTATGTATGGGCGCTTTTATATTTATACTGTACAATTTTTTTCGTGCGTTTTATGACTTTTTTTATCTTCGCTGTAACTGCCATAAGTGACCTTATTGGTAGCTAGATTTGATTAAATTTTTGCGAAATTTTGAGATGTGTAATTTTTTTTTTCCGTGAATTTGGCCAGAGCAAATGTGTAGTTAGTATTTCGAAGTGAACTGTCGAGAAAATTCGATAAATTAAATATGAAATGATAAGCAGTACAGAAACACGTTTCGAATAAACTTTTTTTTCAAAATTTCAAAGGCTCGGTTTGGAGGCAACCAAGTTGAATCCGAGTTCCATCCAGTGAGTTTAGTCGACCGGATAGGTGATCGATCACCAGTGATGAGAGAGAAGAGAAACCAACTGCGCAGGGTGGTTTCGGAAGAGAAGAGATAGAAGAGAGGAACCGAATGCGCAGGGACTTGGCGCAGGACAGTTTCGGAAGAGAAGAGAAATTTACGTGTGCAGGGTCTTGGCACACGAAAGTTTCGATCGAAGATGGTCTACTGGTATTTTTCGGGCAGTAGCTGGTCACGCTGCTCGAATGCTTCGCTAAATATGTGTCGTAGCACGCGGTAGGCAAGCCACGTGAGCTTGAACGGGTGTTTACGACTGTACTGTCCATACAGACATACAGTAGGTTCGTTGGGAAACGGCCTACGGCGGAGTGATCGTTTGATTGTTGCCAGTAGAAGAGTCTTTCAGCTGGACGTAGGAAGAGCAGCGTTCACCGACAAAAGTGGAGATGAGACAAGGCGAGTTTCTTCATCGACTTCTAGAATTGCAAATTCCGTCCAATTCCAGCGCGTGGTCCCGCTTTCAGTATATCTCCCCCCTGATCCTTTTAGAATTGGACGTCTCTTGTTTTGTTTTTTTCGCCATTGGAGAGCGGAACCATTATAGCGTGCTGCCCTGTTGCATGTTGATTGATGCAATCCCTTGCATTCTAGCGAAGTGAGCAGGAGAGCTGCGATTGAAAATTGAAGTCCGTTGTCAGCGTGCGGATTGTGATCTAAACGTCCAGCAAATTAATGTACTGATTATTATGTAATGAAATTATACGTGAAAGGGTGCGATTATTGCCCATAATTGTTTTTTTTTCGTGAAATAGTATGTGCGCTCTTGGTCAGTATTTTATGTAAACTTTTTCTTATTTTTTCTATGTCGCCCTGATAGTAACTGTATAACTATACAAATAACTGTTTCAAATGTAAAGCGATCGTTGATGAGGAATCGCGGGAATAGATTGTGAACTTGAGATTTGTGTAGCCACTGTAAGAAAATTTTCCGTTATTTTTTTTGGCATGTATAGATTAGTTACAGGTTGTAATTTAATTATTAGTGTGAAATGTTATTTTATGCAAATGTGAAAATTATAAAGGTTTCGGTTTTAATATGATACAAAATATGTGTGTGGAATTTGTCATTCTAATTATTTCTTGTCTATCAACTTTGAAATTGTTAAAGAAAAAAAAAAAAAAATTGCAAAATATATAAATTTGTTGAATAAATTTATTAAATTTTAAACGATATTAATAAGTTTTACTAATGAAAAACTTATTTTCAAGGGGGTGATGCGAGTGTAGTAATGCCTAGTTAAGAATATTAATTTTTGTTTAATTAAGATAATGTTTAATGTAAATCATTTACTAATAATTATGAAATTACGAAAAAGTATGTTTTAGATTTAAATTGTTTAAAATGGGTAGAGTTGGCAGTCCTGAACAGAGGCCCAAGAGCGGACTACCCCAAAGGAGTCAGTCTTTAGGCGGCGCGTTAAGCGTGAGGTTGGCGTCATGTAACGTAAAATTTAATTAATTGTTTTGTGCCCCTCTCCCTCTCCGACGTAAATTATTATAATAGAAATTCCGTACTCGCATCCCCCTAAATTACTTAAACCATTTTCGGAAGTAAATAAAAGAGTTAAAAAGTGTTAAAAGAGTGTTAATGACCCCCCCCTTTGTTTTGTAACGACTTTCATAGTCTCGGCGTGGCTACCATGAATATAATTGTAAAGTAGGGTTGAAATGAGTAGAGAAAGCAAGTGATAAATGAAATAGAGAGACGATAGAAGAGTAAATAAGTAAATAAAGTAAAATAAATAAAGCGTGATCACTATATTATTGAATAAACAAAATTTGTAATTGCATTTTTTTAGGAGAATAATGATTTTGTAAAATTAGTAGGAAGCATAAAAGTTTATTAAACCACTATTTAATTGCATGTTTTAAAATTTTATGCCCTTGAGAATACATGATCCGGCCAAATATCCGGCAAAAATAAAAAGCCAGATATCCGGTATCCGATTATCCGGCTATATTGTGATCCGGTACATCCCTAGTTGTGAAGGTAAATTGCTGGATGAAGTCTTTGTCTGGTACAGAAAGAGTGTTGGATTATGGATTGGAATGTAGGTGAAATGTTGGCGTCAGCGATGATTTTTTTTATATTAAAAAGATTTGGATCAATGAAAGAAAGCCACCCCCACCTTCTTTAGTTAGCTTTATGAGGCTAACTAACGAAAATATAACGACTTAACCTAACCAGTCGTCAAGGGCGTACAGTTGACCTAACGATTGGTTAGGTTAGGTCGTGATATTTTCGTTAGTTAGCCTTATAAAGCTAACTAAAGAAGGCTGGGGGTGGCTTTCTTTCATTGATCCAAAGATTTATATAAAAGAATCGAAACATTTGTACTGTCGGGAAAAAAAGATACGTTGGTCCTGATTAGGTTAGTTAAGGTTTGGTTTCGTTAAATTAGCGAGTACGTCAAAATTTAATGAAAACAATGACACCGTTCGAGCACTCAACTGCCTCCGAAACACTTACTAATCCGGTTCGATGATATTCCGGTTAGGTTTCATTAATTAGTTTTGTTTAGATATGGATTTTGAAAAGTCAGTACCTCGCTCATGCTGAGAGATTCACACACACGTGTGTGTGTGTGTGCGCGCGCGCGCGCGCGTGAGAGAGAGGGAGAGAGTGCTTGTGCTCAAACTCTTATCTTCTCACCCATCTTGATTTTCTCTTTGAGCTCATTAACATGACATAAAAAAAAAAAAAACCTTCATAACACAACTTTAAATGATAATTTTTCCTCTTTTTCTCTCAACTTTTTTCCATGTCGTAAAATTTATTTTTGATAGAAAAGAGAAATGTTAAATTTTAACTGGTTTCTCTCTTGCCTTATTAAACATTTCCCTTAATAATTAATTATCTCTTTCGGGCAAAGAAAGGAAAGTTGGAGAGAGTTTTTCCGAGTAGAGAGAAGTTTCAAAGTTCTTTTCACTTCGTTTTATCCAGTGGCGACGCCAGGAATTCATTATGGGGTCTCTCTCTCTCTCTCTCTCTCTCTCTCTCTCTCTCTCTATATATATATATATATATATATATATATATATATATATATATAAAATTTTCTTTAGACCTTGTCGTTTGGAACGTGTCACTGTGTGCTTTTTCTCTCCCCATTAATTATTCGACCTTGTCATTGTGTCCTCTTTGCCCCCGTGTCCTCATTATCGTTAATAACTCTAATTTGATCCAGCATCGCCTGACGGCAATGAGAACGCATCAACAATGAGACGGTGGGGATAAGCGGGTCTGTGGCCTCAAACTGCAATATTATTTTTAATTTAAGTTTGTGCCCCGTTCATCAGATTACGGTACGATATTTGTTATACGTTTTATTTCCTTTCTCTCTCCCCCCCCCCCCCCCCCCCCCCCCGGACGGGACAGAAAACCCCGCCCTTCTTTATGCCGAAGGTCGTAAAAGGCTGGAATTTGCCCATGAACAAAGAAAGTTTAGAAGCGCCGTTTTCGTTAGGTTATAAATGTTTTTTGGGAATGGCGCTCCCGAGAAGCGAGGCAGTTCGTTTCGGCCTTTGTCGCGTCTTCCTTCGTCAGATAAGTTACAAGAGGAAAGAACAACGATAGTGTCATCCTTCAGTAGGAGAAAAGATGGCCGAATATTTTTTCTACGTCTGGGATTGGCTACGTTCTTTATGAGTACTACAGTATTTTTATGAATAGAATCGTCTCTGACAAATTGGGAATACATAAATTGTTTCATTTGAACCGCAATATAAGAACGAGACTAGTTTGCAGTGGGAGAGATTTAAGAATACAACAGTTCTGCCATATCGTCCCGCTCTTTGGCGGCCAGACATGATCCAAACTTTTCTCTTTTATTCCACTTGAGTTCCAAGGAATCTTATAACAAGTTGATTTGTTTAAACTTTCATATATATATATATATATATATATATATATATACTTTGAAAGAGGGTGAATTGATTGGATAATGGGATAGTGGGAGGAGTCAGCGTCAAATAGGCAAGTCATTCAACTCTTCTAAGGTCCGTTACCCACACCACAATTTTTCCCCCTTCGAGTGTTTTCACAATGTTGCCAATATTATTTTACGAGAGTCGACTTAAAATTACTACTTTTAATCTCTCCCTAAATTTAAACCTTACAAAAAAGAATAGAAAACATTTGATTTTGATTCTTCTGAACTGTAAAAATTTGTCTATGTTTTAAAGTATATACTATAATTAATCAGAGTATGGATTTATTCCCGGAGATCCATATAAAATCCGTCGGAGGTCCGGATTGGTGACCACGAACCCCTACATAGATTTTGCTGTAAAAGATATCTAATACGTTCAACCTTCTAAATTTTTAATAGTAAGGAGGAATCGGGTCCGAGAAAGTATGCCATAATCAAAATCCTAACCATACCATAATTGAAATACTTATTGATATGTATTTAATAATTGCTTTTTATCCTCAACTCTAGTCAATATGGTGCGAGGGGATGTATCCAAAGCAGGTTTTCTCTATTGATCTCTTTTTGAGGTTGGTGTTTTATTATGTAATCAAATCACATTTGAATGTAATTTTAGTCTTCATAATGTTTATTAAAAATGATAAATTACTCTCAGTATTCAACAGTAAGAGTTAATATTATCGTAAGATATGGCAAAATAAGTGTTTTTGTATAATTTGATCACTTTTGGGTTATTTTAAATAAATTAATTCTGAGCGGTATTTTACCCCCCCCCCCCGGTTTACAAAGGGTCGATGTCTTGCAAATTTTTTAACGACCCCCTTTAAAAAAAAACGTCGCTTTACTAGGTGTAGTGGTAAGAGACGCGCTCGGGACGTGGCCCACGCTACATGGAAACGAAACACCTCTATGCTCCACATTTTAATTTATTCTACATAATGATATAACATCAACCTATGGTTATTGTAGTCTTGTAATATATACCTTTCAACCTTTCAAATGTTCCGTGCGATGATTCTTCATTTCACGAAGGTCGCCCCTCCTCTCAAGTTGGCCTGGTGAAGTAGAGTTAGTTTCTTGTACTCTCCACCTCACATAGCCAGGTACGCCCGGTTCATATCAGATTCTTCTGAGCCAGGCGTCTAATCTTCTTTTGAAGATGTCCACCGCAACACCACTCGTGTTCCTTAGGTCTTTGGGTAGCTGATTAAACACACTCTTGGTTCTCTCACAACAAAACTATTTTCTTCCAGGGTTAAGGATGTTCCCTGTCTAGCCTTTAATTTGGGAACACGACACATTCTTCCTTTTCTACTTTCTACTATTGTTTGGGGAGTTACAGCGTTCAGAGTAAGATTAGGGGCTAGTTTCTCCAATATTTTTCAAGTGTAAATAATGGTGTGTGTGTCTCTTCTTTCCAGTGAATATACGTTTAATTCGCGGAACTTTTCCCAGTAATTTAGTTCTTTGGACCCATCGATCTTGGCTGTGAAGCTTCTCTGAATCCCTTCTAGCTGTCTGATGTATTCTGTTTTATATGGGCATTTGACCGAGCAGTATTCCAATTTGGGTATGATCAGTGCTTTCAGTAGAGGAATCATTATATTCTTATCCCTTCGTTTAAAGGTTCTCAGTATCTGCCCAGTTATTCTCTTTGCTCTATTTACTGCTATCTTATTTTGTGTTTCAAATTTCGCATCGTCAGCATTACAACTCCTAACTCTTGCTTTAGAATTTCTCTGAACTTCGTGTCCATTTAGGGTATAGTATTCCATGGTTTTAGGTCCTCCCTTTTTCCGTACCGTAACAGTTGAAATTTCTTGTAGATTCGGTTCATGTCTGTTTGTAGACATCCTATATCAGTGGTGCTCAAACTTATGGCAATCATGTACTATTTTATGCCATTTTTCCAAAATGCAGAACGTTATGTGCCACTATAACTATGTCGAATAGACCTAAATTAATTAATATAATTTTTATATTGTACAAATAAATTGCATTATTAGTAAAGCAATAAATGTCGTGTGTATTTTATAACTATATTTTACGTTTTCTTTACGGTACCTGCATTACAAAGCCTCGTGTACTTGCTTCCCTGCAGCCAATTTGTCAAATATGACGCACTTACCACATGAATGATTATTTATTTAGCAACTGAATTTTAAATCTTATTGCGCAAGCGCTCCAGGCAGTCTTAGAAGAGTTGCTAATTACCACTCCGAAAATTCTCAAATTTCTTGCTTACGCGAGGGCATTCTGAATTCAGGCTGGTGCAGCATTGTGACCATTGATTTTTTATTTGCCTTGATAAGTGTAACTGTCTATGTGCCATCGTCAGAGTCACAATGTGCCAGGGTTTGAGCACCCCGTCCTATATCCTCTGGGTTTCTTATTTTTCTACTGATCTTTGTGTCATCGGCAAAGGATTGTTACTGTGCTGTCTCTGGTAACGTCCTCATCTCTGTCACCATGATTATGAAGAGTAGTGGAGATCCTATTTATGTATATAACGCAAGAAGCTCATTTCCCCACGACGTGGGGGGTGGCCGCCTCAAGGGTCACCTGACCCAGAGCAAAAACGGTACACGGCCAGCCCAACTCCACCCGATGCCAGCGGTTGGGAACGAACCAGCGCCACACCGCTCCGAGTCCGCCACCGTATATGTGTGCGCGCGTGCGCCCCCGGTAGCTCAGTGTTTACTGCTGAAGTTGGAGCGACAATCCTGATCTTCGTCAGAATGAACATTAAGGTCGGAATCGAAAACCAGGATTAACGAGGGTAGCTTTGAAGAGATTTAAAAGTTAAATGTTAAAAAAAAGTATGAAAGGTTCAAAGTTGACGGTGAAAAAGCGGCTTTCAATTGGAATTACCTTTTTACCCTGAATTTAATTTTTTTTAAATATAAGTTTGCGTAATGTTCACTTAATTTTATATGGAATTTGCAAGATCTTCACATATTGTTTCTCTTGGCAAATTCTCCGCAAATTTCAATACATTTTGTATACAAGATGTCCCATAAGTCGTCTGGTCTCGTATGGAAATTTATTTTAAATTAAATTCACAAAAGTAGTACATTAGAACTAAAACAAATGTTCAAACTGATGTCTTGTTTTAGAACCTTTGTTTTTTGTTGTTGTAGGTAGAATAACACGCAGTGGCTAACGTGGAAGTGAGTTACTCTCTCCAGGGAAAGGCGGAAATTGACAATTTAGCTCGTTTCCACATTAGCCATTGCGTGTTATTCTGTCGAGTTACACTGGTGAGGAAAAGGCCTGGAGCTGCCTTTTCTTCAGAAGTGTAACTCGATATTTTGTCTTTACTTTTACGAATTTCTTCTTCTTCTTCTTCGTTGTTTTATGAATTTAATTTATGCTTAATTTTATTTTTATGAACATCTTGTTTCTAACTTCATATTATAGAAGAATAAAGCGATTATGTTTTATTTTATTTATTTTTTTGTTTGTTTATGGATTTTAGTTTGCGTGGTAAATCAAGTTTCATTGACCGATTGATCCTTCTCGTTCTTTAAAGAGATTATCAAAAACTTACATCCATTCTTTATCGTATCTGCTGGAGATAATTTTCCCATTATTTTGTGAAGGGACGTTATACGTATCTGAAGGGCACCTTTCGATGTCTTTGAGAGTGATAGACTAATAGGTCTTAAGGCGCCCTTATCGTATTTCTAGAATTGGAATCCGCGTCTCTTTTGGCATTATTCCGACTTATCCAAATTTAGAAAAGCCTTTTTTTTTTTAAATAGGATTTTGTTCTCGTTTTTATATTTGTCAAATTCCTCGCTTGATCGTAACTTTAACTACATTTTCACGCATCTCGAGTTGAGGATTGCGCTTGCTTGGATACACAAATACGACTGTAAAATACTGTAACGGAAGCAAATGTGTACAGAATTGATTCCGCTCACACCATTCCCGCGGATTCCGTTTAACTTCAGAGAACCGTTTCAGCCCATGAAATTCTATCTAAAGTAACGAATAATTTACTGGTATTGGAAATTGGCCAATATTTTATTCCGGTAGTCGAAGATGGCACGCTAAAGACCGAAAGAGGGGATACGATTCCCCTTTTAGGGAACGAATAGTGTCCTTTACACTAATTTATGGGTTTGATGGAAGGCTTAAGGGGATAAATTCTCGTCTTAGGTTTATACAGCTTTAATAAAAGATAAAATTATTTTAGTTAATAAGTAATAATTACAATATATGTTTTTCGAGGTTTCTCCGACCATTTTCATTTTAAGGTTTTTTGTTAACAATTTTTTTTTCTTTCTTTGAACTGAATAAACTTTATTGATAAAATAATTAGTTTTACATGTTTTGTTTTTATTTTAACAAATAATTGAGAAACTGAACTACTTATTTAATTTAGCCCTTGAGCTTTTTAGGCTTTACTGGGCTATTAAGAATAGGAGTTATTATTAATAATACATAAATCATGAATGAGAATTATTAATTAGAGTATGTATTAATCTTAAGTTTTTTATTATTATTATTGTAAATATGAATACAAAGTCATTATTGAAAGTGTGATACCAATACTATACAAAGAAATCAATATCAGACACGAGAGGTGAACAATAACGAGTAATGTACATTTAATCCTAGATTACGTACGAGAAATGAATAAGTAATAGATAATGTACATTTAATCCCAGATTTTTATTTGAATTCCATTATTAATCGAAATTTCAAATTGTTTTTAAACAAATTTACATATTTACATTGACAATAATCTTTACATCAGCATTTAAATCCTTCCATAGTTTCAGTCCAATAAAAAATGGGTAATTTTTGAGATGAAGACGACTTAAATTGAGGAATAACATACTTTGATCTATTTCTGGTCTGAAATGAGTGGATTTCTTGAGGAGTTACAAAATATCTATTTACCCATTGCAAATTAATGATTTTGTTCTTACACTCGTAAATAAAAATAAAATGTGCCAGTTTTATTATAGCTTTGATCTGTAGTAGTTTTAGCTCTTCAAATAATGCGCTAGAATGATCATGGAAATCAGCATCAGATAACCTCATCGCTCGTTTTTGGATGACAAAGATACTGTTTCGTATTGTCAGCGAAGTTTCCCAAACAAGGGTGCACTTTGTTATAATACTCGTATATAAGAAAGAACAAGAGTATGATAGAGAGTTAATAAAACCCGTTTAGGGACTACATTTCTAAGTTTAAACATTACAGCAGTGCTCCTTGAACTGTTTTTTTTTAAGATATAATTTACAAGATCACTCCACTTCAAACTCTCGTTTAGCATTACACAAAGAAATTTTGATCCAGTACACTCCTTTACAACAATTTCATCAACATTTAGTTCATCAAGATACACATTTTGTTTATTAGTAAAAATCATTAAATTTGTTTTACTGATTTAGGAAGAGTTTATTGGTGGTCAACCATATCATTACATTGATAAATTCTGAATTAAATATATTCTTAGTTGAATTAACATCTTTGCAAGAAAAAAACACACATCATCCACAAACATTTCTATGAAGTTAAGTAGTTCAAATGAACATGGAAGCAGAGCTGGGCACTTGCGGTTTTTTTTGCGGTACTGCGGTACTACCGCACTACCAAACCGGTACCGCATAACGCAGTACCGCAAAGGATCGCTGAAAGTACAGGCTGTACTTTCAGCGATCCTTTGCGGTACCGGTTTGGTAGTACCGCAGTACCGCAGTACCGCAAAAAAAACCGCAAGTGCCCAGCTCTGCATGGAAGGTCATTTTTTTTTTTATATAGGAAGGAGGGGACATGGGCAAATGCCACCAAAAACATCCCTCGCATAGAAGAAGAGCCAGAATCAAAGTCCAGGGTTTTTGAGATGCCTGGACAGTGGACACTCTGTGTTTGAAAGATTGGAGGTTAGAGACGGGAGAGGAGTGTTTGAAAGATTGGAGGTTACAGACGGGAGGAAAGATAGATTGTGGGAGATTGTTCCACAGTTGACTGGCTGAGTAGATGAAAGATTGGCAATATACATTTCATGAATAATATCATTAATAATTCATTATAATTAGTCTAAATTAGATGGTAATCGGCAAAGTTAGGAGATACTTAGTTGAGCTTAATAGCGTTACTGTAAATTGGGTAAGGACGGCTTAAGTTATAAAAGTTAGACCTTTTAACACGTTCAAGGTAATTGCTCATACGAACGGCAACTCCATGAGGCAAGTTATTCTGTCCCTCTTTTCTTCTCCAGTATGAACGTGGCTGCGGCGTTTTGTGGGAAAAGTTTTAAAAGAAAAATAAATAATTGCCCACCGGTGACGCATATTGCTTAATTGAATTGGAACCAGTGGCCCACTTTTTATTGAACGTCTTGATGACGGGGAGAACTGTGTTGGAGAATAGAATGCTTAACCAGTTATGATTTAGATTTACTTCCAGTTGGCCCATATTTAGTCTCATTGCATTTGGTTATTTCATTATACATGTATATATGCATGAACACGCGCAATTTTGCATAATGCGTCCGTGTTTATGCGTGATATTCCATTTATGGGTCCCCAGTGTCAAACCAAAGATTTGAATGAAATGTTGTCATTGCCTCGAGGACAGCTAGGGGGTTAGTACGGAAAACACCTTCGAGTGCGAAAGCGTTGTGCGTTCCCTCGTGTGTTTAAATGTCTACCAAGTTGTACTAGCTTTTACCTTGACGTAACATTGTGGTATCGCCCTCGTCTTTTACTCGAGAAGTGCTGAGTTCGAATCCTAGTGGGGGCACTTTTGTGTGTGTGTATATATATATATATATATATATATATATATATATATATTATATATATATATATATATATATATGTATGTATGTATGTATGTGTTAACGTCATTATTGAAACTGAGCCTTGTAAAATTTTAATTAATTCTACATCATACAAGGGATGATGAAAGGTTTAAAAATAATCTTTGAAACCAACTTTTTTGGCTGATGGATTAGGTATTTGCTAGAGAGCCGTAGGGAGTAGCCAGCCACTGCAGGAGTGGTGGAGGCTGCAGCTTTATAGGGTTGAGGGGTCAAACCCTCATTTAGTGTTGTCCACAATTCTGAACCCTATCACCTCGTAGTCTTATTAGCGAGGTTAATCCCATTATTATTATTATTATTATTATATTATTATTATATATAGATACCGAGATTCCCTTCAGCTGAGCATGCATCTTTATTCCTCATAATAATTAATATATATCTATATTTTGTATTGATAAATTTAAGTATTGGGAAGTAACAGACCAATCTTCTCGTTATCCAATTTCATATTTTGAGATTTGTTGGAGAGTATCGAAAGTGTGTAAATTGTGGACAACAGATGCTGATTTATCTATTGAATTAGTAGTAGTATGTTTGTGTAAGTATACAAAACGTAAGGTTGTGTTTCAAATTGCTCAAGATCTTGCTGTTTGTTGTAAAAGCTTTTTGCTTAATTGTCTCGCTGTTGACTTTTCACGGAAGAGCCCAAACTCGCTTTCCTGGCCAAAGGTGAACGGTGTATCCGCCAGTTTTTGGTTGTTTCCGCGCGTAATTATTAATTTCTCGGAACTCGTTGCGTGTTTGTTTATATTTTATGTACTCCGAAATGCTTCATTCGACCCTTGTTGTTTTGCTGTTTTATTTTAATATGAAATGAAACACGTACGAATAATGTAATGTTGGTATATTTCAAATAGTAACATTATTGCTCATATAATATCCTTATTGTTAGTATTGTTTTTATTTTTTTAGTGTTAATACGAGAGAGACAAGTTCCTTATATTTCATTTTGTATTTATCGTTAGATCGTGTAAGTGTGTTTATCGCATTATAATTACAAATAATAAAGCGTAAGCGCACTTATACCAGCATTTCCTTATTTTTTATAATTTTTTTTTATATGACCTAATAATAATGTGGCTCCCAAGTTGTTGTTGAAGGTTCTCAGCCCAAGGTCTTGGCGAACTAGTTATTAGGTTTTACCGTGTTTAGTTGTCCTCTTAAATTTTTATTATGTACGTTGAATGTTTCATCTCCCCTTACTAGTTTTTGTATTTACTGAAAGATAATGTAGTGTTCAGCAAGTTCAAATTTTTTTTTAAATTTAAGCTATTTATTCTATTTTCAGGGGTTTTATTTTATTTTATTTTTTTAATTTTTAAGCATCTGTCGGAAGAGTATATAGAAGAATATTAATCTTTCATTCTGACTCATTCATTTAATGAGTCTTTTCGAAAATGGAACGTGACATGTTTTTTATTTCGACTTTCTCACAAGTGAACTTCTCTGTCAGCACACTTTTTGTTTACTAAGTTTGAAGTAGGTTTGTTTAGAATATTGCGAAGTACTATTCTCATTGTTCTTGCGGAAATCATTATTATTATTTCTTTCTCTTCCGTTTTTTCATTATGGCTTCAGGCTTCGCTTTTCATCAGATCTTCATGAAACTTGGTGGGAATGTTACCACTATACCGATCTCTGGAATTTCCCTTCGCCCTTTAACACCGGGTATGGATGTGATCGATAACTCCACTGTACCCAAAAAAACAAAACGGGGAAAAAAAATTCAAGAATAATTTTGTAGTCATTTTATGAGTCATTTTAAACCTCATGAACAAAGGTGGGATAGGTAAAGCATCCATAGATGTTGACCGTCGTTTGTGGAAAAACCAAAAACATCAATTGATGTTGACCGGCGTTCTCGAAGAGAACATCAATAATGTCGATCGGAGTTCGAGGGTTAAGCAGCTAAATCGCACCTTGTCGATAACAAACTTGAAAGACAAATTCCTCTTCCATATAATAATTATTTTCTTATGCGTGTATGGTTTATAGTTTTTGAGTTAATTGAAATTATATTAACCCAGGTAGAAAATGTTTTTGTTCAATTTTCATAGACGGTTGACTAAGTCGCATGACGTATATATATATATATATATATATATATATTTTAAATCTCTTGAAGTTGTATCACATACATTAATTTAAAATTTAAAATATTTTATTAACTCGTAACTGTCCAAATATCAATCTTCAAAAAGAAATGGTCATAAAATTTTATAGTAGAACGCGTACAGCTCTACATATATGGTGCAAATTTCATGTTCATACCTTTGATAGTTATTGTTTCAGGGATGTACGTAGATTCTATTCCGTTTAATTAATTTTAAGCTTAAATTGGAATTTGAGAGAAAATTCACGGGCCAAAAGCAGTTAAAAATTATATAATTTTTTTAATTTTAAGGGTTAATATTTTTAAAATTAATTTTTTTAGAAAGAGTTTTGTGTCTAACGCACCATAATAACATCGTACCTATGTGGAGTAGCTGATCGAAATTTTTACTGCGTAACCCTCGTCTCTGCGTGTCAAATTTCTTCCACTTACGATAAATAGTTATTTTTTTATATGAAACGTGAAAATGTGTACAAACATCTTTACGCGTAACGCCCACAAAATGAAGTATACGGCAAGTTTGAATTACATTTTAATGAAACGAAAAAAAAGGAGTGATGTTTTCTGTTGTTATTAATTAATTATTAATAAATTTTCCATTCCCATGGCAACAGAGTAGCTTCGTTGGGCAAGAGAGATTTTGTGTCGTTTGATACAGAATTTTATAATTGGTCTCTCATGCTGGAATGGATGCGCGGGATAAATTAAAAATAGTTACATAACATTTAAACATTTTTTTTTTCTTTTTTAATCAAATGCGTTTAAAGATAAATTAAAAAAAAAAGTGAACTTGTCCGTTTTTTCGGAAGTAGGCTGGTATACGAATTAGTATAAAATCACTCGTAGAACATCAAGTACTTCACCTATTTCTATGATTCGTACATCGCTGGGAAGGGTGTAAAGTGCTCTAAAAGATGGAAATAGTGAGAAATAAATATATTCTTTTGTACGGGCGCGAGTTTCAGATAAACTTTTAATTTGGGAAACAGTTTTCTTTGTGAAGAATTCTGATTTTGTTTAAGTTGCCGTTTTCCCGCATGAAAGCAAAATCACTAATTTATCTAAACTTTCTCGTAGAACCCCCGTCTCACCCCCCGTACCTTAACGCAAGGGCAAGTGATTAAAAATTTTAAAATATAAAATATATAACCTGTTTGACCTACTGGGTAAAAGATGATCACAAACGAAAATTTACACAAATGTTCGACCAATTTTGGCATTTATGATTATGTACGGGTGATATATATATATATATATATAGATATATATATATATATATATATAATATATAATATTATATATATATATATATATATATAATATATATATAGGCAGAGTAGTACCTGCTTAGGGCGGCAAATTTTGTAGTATTTCAACCTAAATAGGGCAAAGAAAACAAATACAGAAAATAATACCTTACAAGCACTAACAAATTAAATCGAATCACAAATAATTTTTAAAATAAAAAAAAAAGAACAACAGCTTCCAATAGCAAATTAGCGATATCAAATGGCACAACTACATAAGCCACTGTGGTGACGATTTCCCTGCCTTGGGGCGGCAAAATGCTGAGTACGCCTCTCTCTCTCTCTCTCTCTCTCTCTCTCTCTCTCTCTCTCTCTCTCTCTCTCTCTCTCTCTCTCTCTCAGTAAGGTCATTGGCATCAACGAGAGGGTGCAAGACTTGTACGTCCCACTGGGCGTGAGGTTTATTGACCCCTTCGACGCATTTTCGGGTAGGTGGGACCTTTACCAGAGGGATTGTGTCCACCTCAATGACAAGGGTAAAGGTGTGCTAGGCGCGCTGCTCGACCGGTACCTATACAGAATGGTGAGGTCGAGCCCGGGGAGAGATGACGGGCCCCCACCGGGGAGAGATGATGTTGAGCCGGTGGCGGACGTACCTTCAGGTACAGGTACAGGTGGGTGACCCTACTTACCCGTTAGAGGGGGCTCAGGCTCCTGCGGAAGTTGCCCCCTCGTTGGTGAGGGGCTCTTCAACTCCCGACAGTCCTGGCTGTTCGGGAAACGGGTCGTGCTAGAGGGCGGTCAGAATAGGGAAGGCTCCCTCCGTGCAATGCTTTTTAATGCTAGGTCGATTAGGAATAAGTTTTGCGAGCTAAGCGCTCTTAGCATCAGAATACCAGGATATCGTTACTATCACCGAGTCCGGGATTCATACTGATCGTAGGGACTACGTTGGGTAGTTCGAAATTCCCGGGTATAGAATGTTTCGCAAAGACCGCACTCGTGGGGAGGGGGGAGGGGTACTAATATACGTGAGGGACACGTTGAGTCCGGTTGACTGCCAGTTCCAATCGGAACGGGAGCGGCTTGGCGTCGATCTGAACGTCAGAGGGACGAACGATAGTTTAATCGTGGTGTACAGACCTCCGCATCTCCTACTTGAGGAGGATACAGCCCTGTACACCAAACTCTGTAGTCTGCTAGGAGATAGGGTGTGTGTAGTTTTAGGAGACTTCAACTGTCGCGGCATAAAGTGGGAAGACAGGACTGCTGATGCTGAAGGGAGGGGGCTAGTTGACTTTGCTGATGAGAACTTCCTCACTCATTGGGTCACTGAGCCTACCTGAGGCGAAAGCGTTCTAGACTTAGTATTCACGACCGAAGGCAACCTCGTCACTGGCCTCACCGTTGACGAATCGTTGGGCGGGAGTGATCACGGTCCGATTAGGTTCCGTGTCTGCGTCCCTCGGGTGAAGCGTAGTAACTCGAGAGGCAGTAAGCTCGACCTACGGCGGGCGGACTTTGTTAGCCTCCGGGATAGCGTGGGTGAGATGGGGTTAGAGGTCGGCGGTGATGTTGATGGAGTGTGGAGTGCATTCCGGGACCAGTTTATGGTGCTGCAGTCTACTGCCATACCCTCAAAACCGGCCACCCCTGCTTCAACGCAGCCTAAGTGGTTCAGTCGTGACATCGCTTCGGCTATCCGAAATAGGAAAGTAGCGTATAGGAGGGCGAAGGCCAATCGTTCCCACGAGAACACTGAAGCGTATGTCCGCCTGTGTAGGGAAGTGAAGGCGAAGGTTAGACTAGCGAAACGTAACGAAGAACTACGGGTGGCAAGCCTCTACAAGGGGAACTCTATGGACCTCCGACGCGTTCATCGCTAATGTGCTGAATGAGTACTTTGCGGGAGTGTTCACCAGGGAGGACACCCGGGTCATCCCCAAGCCAGGCGTCAGGCACGAAGGTGCTGGCCTGGATAGTGTTCGGTGTACCGCGACTGTCGTTGCCGATAGAATAGACAAACAGCGCGTTTAAGGCTCCTGGGCCAGACCAGTTCCTCCCCAGAGTGTTGCGGGAGGTGCGCGACCATGTGGCTCCCCACCTGGCTACAGTCTTCAACAAATCGTTGGAGACGGGCCAGGTGCCTGGTGACTGGAGGGAAGCCAATGTGACCCCTATCTTTAAGAAAGGGATCACGAAAGTCCAGGGAACTATCGTCCCATTAATCTCACTTCAGTTGTAGGTAAATTATTAGAGGGGATAATAGCGGATAGGATCGTTGACCATTTGGATTCCTACAAGCTGCTTGGGGACTCCCAACATGGGTTTAGACGGCATAGGTCTTGTCTCACCAACTTGCTCGAGTTTTTCCACGTCATGTTGGGTGAGTATGATAAGAGTAGGGCGATTGATATACTTTATCTCGACTTTGAGAAAACCTTTGATAAGGTACCTTACCGCTGGCTAATGGCGAAAGTCCGCGCGCTGGGTATCGGTGGGGAAGTAGGTAGGTGGATTGAAAACTGGTTGAAGAATAGGCGGCAGAGGGTTGTAATTAAAGGGGTTAGTTCGGGTTGGTCCTCGGTCACTAGTGGGGTTCCTCAGGGTTCTGTTTTGGGGGCACTGTTGTTTATCATTTACATAAATGATATCGACGGTGGCATCGTCAGTCGGATCGCCAAATTCGCTGATGACACGAAGCTTGGGGCCAATGTTGGGACGCCCGAAGCGATCGAGCAACTGCGTGCGGACCTAGGTAGGATAGGAGAGTGGTCCGAAAAATGGCAAATCCCGTTTAACTTGGATAAATGCAAGGTGATGCACATTGGCTACGCCAATCCCAAGTCGGACTACTCGATGTTGGGGAGTAATATCGAGGCGACTGATTTGGAAAAGGACTTGGGTGTGTTAATTAGCAGCGACCTTAAGTTTACGAAACACTGCGTAGAGGTGGAAAAGAAAGCCCAGAAGCTGTTGGGTTATATCAGGAGGCAATTTCAGTTTCGGAACAAGGAGATTTTGCTCTCTCTGTACAATTCCCTGCTTCGGCCGCACCTGGAGTATGCTGTGCAGTTCTGGTCGCCCACCCTCAGGAAAGATATTGAGAGGTTGGAGCGAGTGCAGGCGAGGGCCACAAAGTTAATCCCTTCCGTTAGGCATATGGGCTACAATCGACGCTTACGCGCCCTGGACTTGTTTTCGCTGGAAACTCGGAGGCTGCGCGGTCAACTCATCGAGGTTTTCAAGCTCTTCCGCGGGTTCATCGATGTCGATTTTAGAATCATGTTTAGTTTAAATAACCCAACTCGCAACAATGGTTGGAAGTTTGATTTGAAACGGTTTAGGACTAGTGTGTGTGGGAATTACTTTACGTATAAGATCTGTGACACGTGGAACAGTTTACCTTCAGAAGTTGTGAACAGTTCCTCCGTGGATCATTTCAAGAAAAGGTTAGACCAAATCTTGCACACTATTTGAGTGTGTAGAAAATTTCCCGTGGCACCCGTTGCCATTGGTACTTCCTCGGTATGCGCCGCAAGGCCTTTTGAGGTACTACTTTCCTTGTAACTCTCTCTCTCTCTCTCTCTCTCTCTCTCTCTCTCTCTCTCTCATCTCCTCTCTCTCTCTCTCTATATATATATATATATATATATATATATATATATATATATATATACATATGTATGTATGTAAAGAAATTGCGTTACTACTTATGGTGTGCTATTTTGTATTAATTATGCCATACTTTTGGTAAGACATATTTGTATTTGGTGTTACAAAAGCTACTTTGATTGTGACAAATTAGTTATTTTATTATTCTTGTGCCAAACGTAAAGAAAAAGAAAAATCATTGTATTATTAATTAACCAATATGTCTATGAAACTACACAGGATTATTATGGAAGGATGCAAGGTTTTTTTAATTATTTTTTGTAGACCAAAAACATGATCAATGTGTCTTCCCTTCATTTCTTATCATGCCCTCCACATGCATTCTTTGGCCCAGTCTTTACTGACACAACAATAGGCCAAAATGGTTACCCCGTATCCTCCAGAAAGTGTTCATCCCTCTTCTTAAGTTTCCAATACGCTGATATGGGTAAAGTTTGGTTTTATTGACCCAGAGTTTTGTATAACTGGTATCCACGCCTTCATGACTGTGCGTCCTGCATGCCGTTTCTGTCATCTGACCTCAATCCTTGCGATATCTAAAGAATAAAGTGTTAAAATAAAATTAAAAAAATAATTAAAGCTCTAAAAGAAGCTTCATTTCTACCGAAACACCGGAGGTCATGATAAGAAGTTACATTGCCCGAATCGTAAATCATCACGTAATTTCACAAAAGGAAAAACACGTTGCGAGTCTTAAAAAAAATTCATCCTTCCACAATTGGCGTGTCAAGTTTTATGAACGAAAATCAATCATTGATTGAAGGTGTGGCGTTATTAAAGCATTAAGCTGTTCTTAATGCAAAACTAGATAAGGGTCAGTTTGGGCTAAATTAACCCTTTATGGACATAAGGTAGAACTTGGTAACGTTTCAGATACACGCATTCATAATTTGACCGTCCAAAATTTCGTCTTTAAAAGGTAAAGTTACGTTAGGTTACATTTGGCAACGTCGAAATAGGGGACAATACTTCAACGTTTCAGAGATTAATGGCTGCGAAGAGCTAAATTACTGGGAAAGATTATGCAAATTAAATCCGTATTCGCCGAAGAGAGAGAGAGAGAGAGAGAGGAGAGAGAAGAGAGAGAGAGAGAGAGAGAGAGAGAGAGTAGAGAGAGGAGAGAGAGAGAGAGAGAGAGAGAGAGAGAGAGAGAGAGAGAGAGAGAGAGAGAGAGAGAAGAGAGAGAGAGAGAGAGAGGAGAGAGAGAGAGAGAGAGAGCGAGATAGAGAGAGAGAGAGAGAGAGAGTTACAAGGAAAAGAAGTACCTCAAAAGGCCTTGCGGCCCATATCGAGGAGGTACCAATGGCAACGGTGCCACGGAAAATTTTCTACACACCTCAAAGAGTGTGCAAAATTTGGTCTAACCTTTTCTTGAACTGATCCACAGAGGAACTGTTCACAACTTCCGAAGGTAACCTGTTCCATGTCACAGATCTTATACGTAACCGTAATTCCCACACACACTAGTCCTAAACCGTTTCAAATCCAACTTCCAACCATTGTTGCGGTTGGGTTATCATTTAAACTAAACATACTTCTAAAATCGACATCGTTGAACCCTCGTAAGAGCTTGAAAACCTCGATCAGGTTGACCGCGCAGCCTCCGAGTTTCAAGCGAAAACAAGTTAGGGCGCGTAAACCGTCGATTGTAGCCCATATGCCTAACGGAAGGGATCAACTTTGTGGCCCTCGCTGCACTCGCCCAGCCTCTCAATATCTTTCCTGAGGGTGGGCGACCAGAACTGCACAGCATACTCCAGGTACGGCCGAACAAGGGAATTGTACAGTGAGAGCACAATCTCCTTGTTCCGAAAACTGAATTGCCTCCTGATATAACCCAATAGTTTCTGGCTTCTTTTCCACCTCTACACACTGTTTCGTAAACTTAAGGTCGCTGCTAATTAGCACACCCAAGTCCTTTTCTAAATCAGTCACCTCGATATTACTGTCCAACATCGAGTAGTCCGACTTGGGATTGGCGTAGCCAATGTGCATCACTTTGCATTTACCCAAGTTAAAACGGCATTTGCCATTTTTCGGACCACTCTCCTATCCTACCTAGGTCCGCACGCAGTTCCTCGATCGCTTCGGGCGTCCCAACATTGGCCCCAAGCTTGGTGTCATCAGCGAATTTGGCGATCCGACTGACGATGCCACCGTCGATATCATTTATGTAAATGGTAAACAACAGTGGCCCCAAAACGGAACCCTGAGGAACCCCACTAGTGACCGAGGCCCAACCCGAACTAGCCCCTTTAATTACCACCCTCTGCCGCCTATTCCTCAGCCAGTTTTCAATCCACCTACCTATTTCCCCACCGATACCCAGCGCGCGCTTTCGCCATTAGCCGCGGTGAGGTACCTTATCAAAGGCTTCTGAAAGTCGAGATAAAGTAATATCAATCGCCCTACTCTTATCGTACTCACTCAACATGACGTGGAAAAACTCGAGCAAGTTGGTGAGACACGACCTATGCCGTCTAAACCCATGTTGGGAGTCCCCAAGCAGCTTGTAGGAATCCAAATGGTCAACGATTCTATCAGCTTTATCCTTTCTAATAATTTACCTACAACTGAAGTGAGACTAATAGGACGATAGTTCCCTGGACTTTCGTGATCCCCTTTCTTAAAGATAGGGGTCACGTTGGCCTCCCTCCAGTCGCCAGGCACCTGGCCCATCTCCAACGATTTGTTGAAGACTGTAGCCAGGTGGGGAGCCACCTGGTCGCGCACTTCTCGCAAAACATGGGAGAAACTGGTCTGGCCCAGGAGCCAGAGAGAGAGAGGAGAGAGGAGAGGAGAGAGAGAGAGAGAGAGAGAGAGAAGAGAGAGAGAGAGAGAGAGAGAGAGAGAGAGAGACCCTAAGATCCACTCTAGGCTAGTCCAAGAAGAAAGTAGAAAAGTTAGAAATATAACAATGATAAAAAGAACACTGAGAACTTATACCATGCTTACACTTTTAGATGTGCGAAATTTTCACGCGGGAATAGTAGCAGTAGTAAAGTATAGAACAGACAAGGTTCTGTCCCTCCTTCGCCAGCCACTGCTGACAAAATGGTGGTGAAAGAAGATTTACAGGAAAGTAGGAAAAAGTATAATGAAAAGAAGAGCTCAGAGTTCATTCACATCATGCGCACACTTATCTCGTGTACTCAGTTACGTATTAGACAACAGCGAAAATAAAAGATAGCATAAATACTAAAGTACGACTAATCAAATGTATATCATAAATATTTTTTTTAAGAATTTTTTTATTTATTTATTATGTACAAGAAGTCATCATTTCGTTGTTGCATCATTTCTCCGTAACCTGCCAAAGAGAGAGAGAGAGGTACACAATAATATACGCTGGGAAAATAGAAAAACTAGTACCTAACCTCAAACTAAACCCTGTAACCATCCAAACAACATTGGAAAATCGGAAAGGAACAATGTGTCATGTTCTCAAACTAAAGGGTAGACAAGGGATATCCTCAACAATGACGTAGATATAGTCACGTTGTCAGTGGGCCAAGACTGTTTAACCAGCTACCCAAAGAAATTAGGAACGTCAACGATGTCGATATACGAGTCTTCAAAAGAAGACTAGACACCTGGCTCAGGACAATCCCAGGTGAGTTTGGTGCACCTGGCTATGTGAAATGGAGAGCTGAAGAAAGCAATTCTCTCCTTCACCAAACCAACTCCAGAGGCAGTTTTATATATATATATATATATATATATATATATATATATATATATATATATTGATGTACGTGCCCAACCCGTATATTTATTTATGGTACTGGTCACCCATTCTCTTACTTTAATTCTCTTATTTTCGTCCAGGATGATTCGGCCTACCCAAAACGGATGGCTTTTTAAATTGATAGGCTAGGTTCCTTCGGCTTTCCACAAGCCTACTTTGAACGTTAATTTTCCCCAGCTAACAAGAGGGGTCTATCACAAGGTATTTAAAACAACACACGCCCTCTTATAAATTTTATTAAATGTTACTCGACACAGTCCATGCATTTAATAGTTTATTCTGAATTACATCTATAAATTTTCCGACAATACAATAATCTTAACGTCAAAGACAAAGGTCAGTTATGTGAATTTAATAGTTTATATATCGAGGGGCTTTATATTTTAGGGCAACAAAAATAAATAACAAGAAATGAAGTGGTCGCAATTCGACCCAGATATTCAAAGAATTAATTTACTTACGACATACAGATGACAAATGGCTCTCAATTGTGCCGTGTACGGACCGCAGATTTACGGCCGCCCAAAACTTTCAAAACTACAATCTATCAAATAACGGGACTTGCTTCCGAACCCAAATTGACTAATTAAGGAAACTAGGGCCCAGACGTACCCTATTTCTTATTTAAGTGGAGCCAAATTAAATTAATGGAAAGTTCACAAAACTCTTGTTCCGTTGGTTAACCTAAATTAAGATACAATCAAGTTCTCGGTTAAGGTCGCTAACAATTAAATGATTATGCTCAAATTTCCGCGTAAACGAATTTCATGAACTATAAGTTCGTAATTTTAATTTAGTGACAATTGATACTTTCAGTTTTAATTTTTCTTACACCACAAGTCTACATGGGGTTTGTTTAGCCACAGTTAACTTCAAGGAGGAACGACTACAACTAACTTTTCAATTTTCGAATTTACTTTACAATTTTGAAGGACCCCGCCTTCCAATGTTCTGAAAGCCTATCAAACCCTTTGTTTTTCCTAAGATCGTCCCCCCAGAAGGCTACCCATACAAGAGGGAAAGAAGGCGTCTTTACTACGTTTCCCAGGATCCTGGGCCCCCTGATTGGAGCGGGACCTGATTTCCGAGTATAAACCCCTCCTTCTTCCCAAAAATACATTTAAATACCGTTAACAGATTCGAAGTCTTAAGTTTATGACCCCCTCGTGGTTCAACTTTAGCAGCGTCTTCGAATCTGTCTTACAAAAGTCACACCATCATGCAAAAGAGATATTAAAATCTTCGACCCAGCGAAAGAGGAAACCACGCATTTGCACGTACATCCAAATCCGTTGGATTACCCTTCTCGCTGGGGTCGGGTCTCGGTGATAAACCTCTGTCCCCACGTGGTTTGGTTTTATTACTTCTCTGATAATCCGAACTAAGATAGAACAACTTTAAACAATCTGAAACACTTCGGATTTATTCGTTCATGAGGGTTTAAAAACCAAACCACACTGCGTTCAGAGATGTACACCACGAAATCTTAAAAATAACATTCCTTCACTTATTTTATAAAAGATCTCTGCCTGCAACTTCATGGTTACGACAATATATATATATATATATATATATATATATATATATATATATATATATATGTGTGTGTGTGTGTGTGTGTGTGTGTGTGTGTGTTGTATATCAGAAAAAAAATTTAATATTGTTTACGTCGTGTGAGCTGTGGGTTGTTTTTCTTCACACGACGAATTTTATTGTTTTCAGGGCTCGGCGGTCTTCTCTTCCGAGCTGTAGATTCGTACCTCTTTCCAGACGTATTACCCCAAATGGTAAACCACTTTTTTTCCAGGGTTAAAGGTTTAAATGACTAAATCGATTTGCTATTTACATTAAGTTTTATTAAACTCGTACAATAAATATGATCGACCTCCGTGGCTCTGCTCGATCCTCAATGCGAGTATTTTACTCGCTCAAAATTTATTAATTTCGGAGGCTGCGGTGTTTCGATATTATTCATCGTTGGAATTGACATTAATGTTTTGGTGGGAGGGGGTTCTAACTGGATCGTCATTATATAACACTCCTTCGAAATAA
Source organism: Bathynomus jamesi (assembly GCA_023014485.1). Taxonomy (NCBI): domain Eukaryota; kingdom Metazoa; phylum Arthropoda; class Malacostraca; order Isopoda; family Cirolanidae; genus Bathynomus; species Bathynomus jamesi. The sequence continues at coordinate 824,688 of JAJOZX010000965.1, forward strand.
TAAAATAAAATAAAAAAAACGTTAAAATCCAATGAAATTATTTTAAGAATATTTAATTGTTCAATTAATCATTAAATCAAATAATCATATTAATGTTATAATGTTATAATGTTATAATGTTTCAGACCAACAAAGACCCTAGGATCCACTCATGGCTGGTCTACCTAACTGTGTTCGTGTATTGTGCATGTCCTCCGTGGTGGCGGAGGGGACCTACAATTTTACGTGGGTTCCGAACCACAAGAACATAAGAAATTTATGTAAAAACTGCCGGTAAATTGGCAACGACCAATTTTTACGAAACTAAATAATTATCAATTTAAAACTAATTAATTATCGATTTAAAATTAAAGATAGAATCTCTGATCCAGAGGATCAAGTCATAATAGACTACTATCCACAAATATGTTACACTCTATATCTATTTATAAGGGACATGCAAATATATCGGATCCAAAGAATCCAGTCAATTTCATTACGGTATCCATCAAGTCACGGTCCATATCGATAGCGGACCAAGTCAAAATTTACAATCATATACATTACAATATATACACTTACGAGAAAAAGAGTAGGTGTGGCTGTAAAGACTGTACAGTAATGTAGAAATGTGTGTGCACCCATTTTGGGTCTCCCATTTAAAGGTGTTTGTGGGGCAAGTGAAGATCATGAGTTTTTCAATACCTCACAGTACTATGGGGGGCACCGCTCGGCAGAGGAATCTCTTTAAATGGGGTGTGTAAGGACAGAGAGTATCCCCTAACCCAAGACGCTGCCTCCCTATATCCCACAACACTTGTGTTGAGCTGTGGGTATCTATCCCCAGAAAGCCTTAATTTTACTACCTTAAACTATACCCTTTCTATCAACATATGCGTCTAATCGATTTTTAAACATGTTTATAGACGTGCTACTAATTACTTCTACCGGCAAACTATTCCAGCTATTTACTATTCTATGCGTAAAAAAGTTTTTCGCAACTGCTGTCTCGAACCTTCTACTTGTCAACTTACACCCGTTATTTCTAGTCCTATTATATTGAGATATTTCGAAAAAGCTATCTCTATCTACGTTATCGAACCCATTCATAATTTTGAAAACCTGGATTAGATCACCCCTTAACCTCCTGGTCTCGAGTGTTGTCAATTTTAACTCCTTAAGCCTATCCTCGTACGACTTTGACCTAAGCGACGGAATCATCTTAGTTGCTCGTCTTTGAACTCTTTCGATTTTGTCTATATCTTTGCGCATATACGGATTCCAAAATTGGACCGCGTACTCCAAATGGGGTCTAACTAATGATTTATAAAGAGGAACTATAATATCGCGCGATTTGTACTCAAAATTTCGAGCTATAAAACCTAACACTTTGTTCGCCTTATTGACCGCTGCTGTACTTTGTTTCGCTACTTTTAAATCACCAGTGACTATAACTCCTAAATCTTTTTCCTGCTCTACGCTTGTTAAATCTTTCCCTGACATACTATACGCAAATTTACCGTTACGCGAACCTATATGCAAAATTTTGCACTTATCAACGTTAAATCTCATTTGCCATGTGACTGACCAATCAACGATTTTATTCAGATCTTCCTGAATTTTACCTCTATCTTCGTCATTAATCGCCCTACCACCCAGCTTCGTGTCATCCGCAAACTTTGAAACTGTACTGACTAGGCCGACATCTAAATCGTTAATATATATAAGAAAAAGCAAGGGGCCCAATACAGAACCCTGAGGAGACTAGAAAATAAACAAAGAGTAAGATTAAATTAGTTAAAGTAAGCTCGGCATTCATTTCTATTCGAAAAGTTACTCGAGATTCTATTCAATTCTATTCAATTAATTCAAAGTTAAAATTGAATGGAAAATAATTTTCGGAATAAATAGAATGTTTATAAAAAAAAAATTTATATACTGTGTATATATATATATATATATATATATATATATATATATATATATATATATATATATATATATATATATATATATATATATATATTATTTTATTTTATTTTATTTTCCTTTAAAAATCAATAAAAGCTTTGAAGTAAGACGTCAAAGTGTTACATCGTTGATTTCCATTCTTCCAATATAAAAAGTTGTTATGGATGCTTTTATTATTATTTCATATTGAAATCTTTAAAAAAAAACAGTAAAGGAAAATGGCAGCAAAAATCGAAACGCAAAAATGTAGAAACTATTTTGGTAAACTAGAAAATAAACGCAAAACTCATTTTATTTCTTATCTAATCAAATTATTAATGGAGCTTCAGTGGAAAATTGTAATGGATATATGTTCATTTGTGTTCAAAATATATACGTTTAAGAGTTTATATATATATATATATAAAACCTTTGGTTAGCTTCCGCCCGAATTGTTCATTCTGACGAAGGTCAATCTTTTCACTCTACCTTAGACCTACAGTTTAACGTGGAATCCGAACCACGCCCCATCAGCAGCCCAGCGTCTTAACCACTAGGCCATCTAGGGTACCCATTTATCTACCAACCACTTTCTTTTATTGTGTGGAAGGATAAACAGCTGGGTTTTGCTGCGCGCCGGCTGCCGTCAGGTCTCGAACCCGGGGCCGATGGATTCGTAGTCAGCGACGCTAACCACTACACCACTGAGGCGCATATATATATATATATATATATATATTTCTCGTAGTTTTACCTGATGTTCAAATATTATTACTGAAGAACTTGTCATGTATACTTCGAAAGTTACTTCAGTGATGACTTCATTTAAACTTTACTTCATGAGTATAAAAGCACCTCACTAATCTTAATTTCAAGTTTACTCCCCGCGAAAACCCCTAACACTATTTGGGCAAATTCTTGATATTATTTGGATTTAAAGCAATGCAAAAAATGACTCGACCATTCTCCAACTACTTTATGCAAAAAAGTACCACACATACAGTCAGCTGTTTTCACTTCATTCAGTTCGTGATCAACCATACTTTCATAATATGCATATTCGTATTTATAAATTCAATAGGATATTATATTGCTTTACTATTATCCTCAACCGGAGAATTCCCTCCTAAATAATGTACATCATTAACTCGATTCACATTAGCTATTACCTCGGCTACCTTTTCCGAAGGAACTTTGTAAACCTTTTTTCAATTTTTCAATTTCACTTTGACTAACCTCGTTAAATCTTTCTATTTTATCGTTCACAGTTCAACTGTTACACGAAATTGTCCTCCCACCAGGCGCTTGATAATCCCTATCAACCCTGGATTTTGTTCCGTACCAGCAGCTTCATAAACCATATGAACATGGATTTTTTCGTTTGCAGTTCTACTGCAACACGAAACATTCTCGCGATACGGCGCTTCCGAATTACTTTTGGTTAAATTACCGTTTTCAGTAAAAACATTCCAAACCGCATTATTTCCTGAAACAACGTTACAAGGAGCAAAAACTTTCCTAACTGCATTATTTCCCGAAACAACGTTACAAGAAGCAAAGACTTCCCTAACCACATTATTTTCTGAAACAACGTTACAAAGGGCAATAACTTTCCTGAACGCATTATTTTCTGAAACAACTTTACGAGGGTCAAAAACTTCCCTACTGCATTATTTCCCGAAACAACGTTACAAGGAGCAAAGACTTCCCTAACCACATTATCTTCTGAAACGTTACAAAGGGCAATAACTTTCCTGAACGCATTATTTTCTGAAACAACTTCGGGGCAACATCCTCCCTGAATGCAATAATTTTCCGACAAGGGATAAATGCATCTCTAATACCAGAACTCGGATTAGGAACTTCTCTAATTCCCCCCAAAATGTTTTTTTTTTACTTTTCTCTTTAAATTTCTCTCTCTGTTTATTCCCAACAAAGAGTATCGTTAGCAGGTTCGAAATTGCATTACCAAAATCATTATTTGTTTTCATATTTTTATCACGTAGAATAAAATTCAGAATGCTTCCACGATCACTCTTATATTGCAATGCTTATCAACATTCATCTGTGCAACATCATTAATCTTTCATTCCGTCTTACTCGGGGCATAATCATCATCGAAAACTAGACATTCCTTACTAAACAATCATTTTTAAATCCACTTTCAGTAAATATTATCTCTGTATTATTATAATACACATTATACTCGTTGCACCGCTTATAAGAAACTGAATTATACATTCTGATAATTTGTCTCGGAACACTTTTACTCACATTCGATATATGTGTCGTTAGGGCCCAAGTATTTCACTCCAGGCCCTGGTACTCCATCACGCTTCGGGCCCCTTCTCCTAGCTCTAAAGATAGACATTGTTTCTTCACTCAAATTATATGTTGTTAAACCAAATGAACGATAAATATCAAGTATTTTTTGGTATAACGTAGCAAAGCTGGGCACTTGCGGTATTTTTTGCGGTACTGCGGTACTACCGCACTACCAAACCGGTACCGCATAACGCAGTACCGCAAAGGATCGCTGAAAGTACAGCAGTACCGCTACCGCATTCAAATTTCCCGCGGTACTTTCCGCGGTACCGACAAACACGACTTTTCAAAAAATTAACACTTTTTTTGAAGTAAACCTTATTACAGGAGTACAGTAAGACGAATGCTGCGTGTGTTGCATCAGCCTAACTCTAGACACGTTAAGTTTTCGTTCAGAACATGTTACGTTGCCATCCTATCACGCCTCAGTGCAGTGCTTGCTTTTGAGCCGGTTGCACGTGTGTTACATTTCTGTGACAAAGATCGATTTTTAGCCATTATGGCAGAAAGTTCAGGTGCGAAATCGCCGATATGCAATTTCTGAAAATATGTGCTATTACTTGTGTTGTTCTTGTGCAGTACCGCAGTACCGCGGAACGCACCAGGGGGACCTGAAAAAGTACCGCAGTACCGCGTAACGCACTGGGCATGCTGAGGTACCGCAGTACCGCGTAACGCACCCCCAAATTTTGGTACCGCGCCCACCACTGTAACATAGTACAACGCCTTCAAATTTAAACTACTACTACTAGTAGAAGCAAATTTATTGACGTCAACATACGATAAATGAAAAAGAAAAAAGGGAAGAGAAAGACAACACGAACTTAACGAATATATCGAACCCCATTCGATTACACTCTGGTCAACAAAGTTTTTGTTATAGACATATTTTTACTTGAACTGTGTGTGTTATTTTTCACGTTGATTACGGAAATTAAAACGGAATTTTTCTGTCACTCGCAGTTTTAGAGTGACGCACGAATTTACATTACTTAGGATTTGAGTCAGAATAGGAAGGGGACGGTGTCTGCCCCTTGCTCCTCCTCTGCTTATAATTTGCTGCACGTCACTGTTGACTTTCATTTGTCAGTTACTGTGATTTCGCTCAGTGAACATTTTGTGAGTTCAATACGCATTTTCCACTTTGATATTGCTATTACGTCATTAAATTAGTCCAAATTTCATTTTCGATTCACTCAATATTGGTAGGTGATAGACAAATTTTGAGGTAATTTTCGAACTCAAAGGGTAAAAAACCTGTAAGATTCACCCATATTTGTTCGTGATAAAAAAGAATTCTTTTTGTCCAGTGTTATCAAAAATATATTTAAAAATTGGCTTTTCTTGCCTTTTTTTTTTTAGTAGTCTTTAATTATTTATCGAACTGAAATCAATGTTCTTCGCAGTTGCACCCCCTATTGATAGAAGTGAAAGGTATGATAGTCGCTCTTGGCCTATTTTTGATCTCGTGCATTTTTTTTTTATCCAAACCGATTTGCTGAAACTTCGTTCAGCCTCAGCAACAGTGACTGGTAGAGAGCGAAAAAGAAGAAGAGCGAAAAAGAAGAAGAGCGAAAAAGAAGAAGAGCGAAAAAGAAGAAGAGCGAAAAAGAAGAAGAGCGAAAAAGAAGAAGAGCGAAAAAGAAGAAGAGCGAAAAAGAAGAAGAGCGAAAAAGAAGAAGAGCGAAAAAGAAGAGCGATGCAAACTTCACTGAATACTGGCTGCAGCTTTTTGCCGTAAATTTGATTCAGCAAAATGAGAGGAGGTAGTTCAGTGTCTTGTTGGAATGTAGACCTAAATATTTTCTTCAGGTGCAACATTTCGATGGCAAAGTTGCTTAAAAGATCTATTGAGTACTTTTGGGCTAAGGTCTTTGATGCAGCCTCAAGTTCAACGTTATCTAGAGACACATAGTTTAATATTGACTTAACTGTGACGTATATGTCCTTGGTTGCCTTAAACCGATACTCCAAATCATTCACAACAATCTAAAGTAGCATAAAAGATATTTATTCTAAATGCAGATTCATCATCTGATTCAGTTGCCACAGATAAACTTTATTTTTCTGTGAAGTCCAAAACTTCGTCACGAAACATTTTTCGCTTCTTCACCCTCTTCTCTGGGGTTTGTTGTAATTCCCATGCTGTTTACAACATGACGAGCTTCTGACAAAATGTCCATCCATTTGTCCCTCATTTGCCTTAGTTTTTCACAGACATTTGCGATGAGAGCTGATGCCGAATCAAATGATATTCCACATGATTGTATAATCTTATTTCGTTCATCAATGTTTGAAAGCACCTTTACCCAAAAAGAAGCGGACACAATGCAAGGAAATGAGTTGAAATATGTTTTCAATGACATTACTTCTGAACGAATATCAGGTGTTAGACTTGAAATTTCTAAAATGTACTCTAATGTTTTAAGAATGCATTGCTATTGGATGAATAGCATCCACACGCGCACTCCATCGTGTGTCGGACTGACAATAGAGAGAACTTTGAATTTCATCTTTCAAAATTTTCCACCGTGATGACTACCACTGAAAAACACACGCAAACGCTGAACACAGCCAAAGAATGTAACACTTTCAGGACAATGCTGCTGCGTGAACTCCTATAAGATTTAGTGTATGAGCACCACAGGAAGAATACTCGGCAAGTTTATTTTTAATGCATGCCTGGACACCTTTTACTTTTCCTGACATGGATCCATTGTCGTATTCCTGCCCGCTACAATCATCCAGAGGAATTTTATGATATTCTAATCTTGAAACCAGTATATCACATATCTGTTCTCCAGTTTTCTTATTAAAGTATATAAACTCCATAAACCTTTCATGATTTTCAAATTTGTGTTTCTTGATCTTGAACCACAAACCTTAGAATTAGAACATTTTGCTCACGATGAGAGGCATCTGGAGTTGAATCAACTACTGTATAAGAGAATAGTATAGGGTGTCCATAAATGATTACCCTGATTAAAGCATGCTATAACTTTTAAATAAACACTCGTATTCAAACACAGTTTTAATCATAAGTAGATAAACATACAAAGTTTTGATACATAGTTAATGAACTTAATAAGCTTCCACATGTGCGCCCCTAGTGGCACGTAAAATGTCTAAACGGTATTCACACTCACGCCACATTTTCCAACATTTGTGGGTTAACTGTTGCGATTGCATCCGTAATGCGTTCTCGCAATGTCCTGATATCTGGAACAACTGTTGCATAAACCAAATCTTTAACATGACCCGAGAGAAAGAAATCCAGCGGGGTAATGTCTGGTGATCTTGGGGACCATGGGATTGGCCCGTCCCTGCCAATCCATCGATTTGGAAATGTTGCGTCGAGAGTTTCACGAACAACATGCGCCCAATGAGGGGGTGCCCCATCTTGTTGGAAGATGACAGTTGGCTGCCTGTCCTGCAGCTGGGGGATGGCGTAATTGGTGAGCATATCCAGGTACACAGTTGCGGAAACTGTTCTCAGCGAAGAAGAAAGGACCAATTATTTGGTCATGCATTAGTCCACACCAGACATTGATCTTCGGACTGCCCCGAATATGCTCCCTTACGGCACGTGGGTTTTCCGATCCCCAAATACGCACATTGTGTCTGTTGACTCTACCACTAAGATGAAACGTAGCCTCGTCTGAAAAGCAGACACGTAATAAGAAGTCATTATCCTCGTCAATGCTGTTCAAAATGTCAATAGCGAATTGTTCACGTTTTGGACGGTCATCAGGCTTCAGTTCTTGAACAATTTGCACCTTGTAGGCGTGTAACTTCAAACGTTTGTGTAACACCTTGTGCACCGTAGACTTCGGTATCTTTAGTTGGCATGAAGCTTGTCTCACCGATTTCCTTGGTGACCGCGTGAAAGCAGTTTGAATGTTTTCACCGTCCCATCGGAAACTGATGATCTACCACCGCTCTTTCCCTTTTCCACGTTTCCAGTTTCCAAGAATTTTTTCATCCACGACTTAATTAACTTCACATCAGGTGGATTCTTTCCATACTTTGTTCTGAACCTTCGCTGAACACTGACAGGAGATTTTGTTTCTGCAAGCCACACAACACATTATGCCTTCTCTGTCACAGACGCCATCTTAACTGAACAGCTACTACAGCGCTCATAGCGGCGAATGCGGTAGACGAAACACACCAGCACAGAAACTCTGTGTGTGTACGAGATTACCTGTAAAAAGAAAACGGATGTAAGATTCGTCATTAAAACATGAGAGCATACTGTTTTCAGGGTAAACATTTATGGACACCCAGCTTTATCTCTTTCGTCTAAAATTGCTTTTAGCACAGCCTTACCACATAATTCTATGAATTCATTTTGACTCTGTTATGATAAGTAATGAGCGTGACCTTGCGTGCTTCTTGCCTTCTGCTTGCTTGTTTTGAACTTTGGCCAAATATTCATGAGTCACTCTGCCATAACGACCTAGCAACTCTAGAGTCCCCAGAAAGTTGCCATTGCTGTGGTCACCTATCACATTATTATCACCTTGAAATAATAAACTTCTTGTTGCAAGATGTAAAGTGACATACAACAGTCTCTTTAAAAGCACTTTCCATTCTTCAGCTTCACTTAGTATTTGTTTTTTAATCTCGCTGTCAATTCCATGTCCTAAAAGTGACTGTTCAAATGCTTTTACACTTACAGTAGCCCAGTTTATGATCCACGATTTTTTCATGTTCAGGAAGTCTTGCATATAATTTTCTCCATCGTTTCATAGATGGTGAATAGCCTTCCCTTTTTGCAAGTACACTGCTATATTGCCTTAAGTTTTCTTCCGAAGGAGCAAATAACAAGCGTGGAAAGTAGTGCAGAACATTGCTTGTAGGACTCCAAACAAGCTAGTCTCGATGGTGTTTTTTCATGATTTGTTGCACCAGCGGACATTATTTTTTTTTCGTAAAGAATCTGTAATATGGTTAGGCCACAGTCCAACATCGTTTAATTAAATCCTGTTCCTGAGCAGCAAAAAGAAAATCTTTATTTTACCCATTTATTCATTCAGCATGAAGCCTCTCAGCCACAGAGTCCCTTCTGTCCCCCCTGCTTGGGCCCTGTGTGTCGTCTGCATTATTTTCATCTCCGTGCATAAATACATCACAGATTCGCAGTTTTCCATATCAGAATGAACATAACAAAATTAATTAATAACTAATTTAATTTTCTATGTTTTCAGTGCACACATACTACACTAAGGAATCGTAAATTTCTACTTCCAAATCAGCATAACATAATTCATCATATTTGTTCTCGTTTACTCTCTCTTGAATGGATGGATATGCGTGGTTGAGAGTGCTCTCTTTCACTAACAACAATCAATTTAGAGAAAAGTGTAGTAATTTCTACATTTGAATTAACATAACGTAATTCATTTTCTACATCAAACCTCAGACACAGACTCGTGGAAATATAGTGTTTGACTTTAAAATTTCGAGACAAAATCGAAATATTTTTTTCTCAAAATAGTTCGTATAGACATGATCGTTCGGTTTTATTTCAAGGGCTAAATTTTTCCTCTCATATTCCATTATTTTAGCCAATTTTAATAGTTAAAATAACAAAAAGAAATTTTACACCAAATTCAGTGCGAGTCCCTCGGAAATTAATGACAAAGAGCTATCGATTGGAATCAGTAATGTAAATATTCTCTTTCTTTGTTATGGTAAAAATTTATGTATACTAGTATGACTTTTTTATTTAATCTCGTATAAATTTATCTAATTTTTTATGTCTCCGGCAGTGGCGGCTCGTGATAATTGAAACTAGAGGGACTGCATGATGTGTAAAATTGACAGTGATAAATTAATAATAATAATAATAATAATTTATTTATTTAAAAAATTAACATTATCACTTACCATTTCCAAAAATATGCAACCTATTGCCGGTGTCAGCTCACTACTTAAATATAAATTCCATACGGCGGCTCTTTGAAGTAGCGAAGTCATTTATAACTTTCATATTGAAATCTTTAATTTCTGTGATTATCTGGTTTTCAATCGAGATCATTGCCAAGGCTGTCAACCTTTCGTTCGTCATAGTATTTATTACGCAAGATCGTTTTAATTCTTTTCAAGGTTGAAAAGCATCTTTCTGCTTCTGCTGTTGTCATTGTTGTCGTTACGAGAATCTTAATAAGCTTTACAATTTCATAAAATGTCGATTGTAAATGGTTATCACGTATCACTTTCAACAAATCTATCAGATTTTTTGTGTTGCATAAATCCTCTCTAGTATAGAGTACACTAAGTTCAGTCTTAAGTTTATCTTTTTCAAGCATTGGATAAGCTTCAACAGCTTTATTGAGCTCATAACTAGGGAAACTTTTCGCATATGATGGAAAACGTTTTGTAAAAAGTAGCTTGCTTGCTTCCAAATTATTAATAAAACTAAATCGTTCCTTACAAAGAGATAAAATCACATCGCAAACTTCTTTTGCAGCTGTTGTACCACCTCCAAGACATTTTCTTTTTTATATTGTGGGCCTATTTCCGTGATTTCATCGCACTCCTCTCATATTTTTTGAATGACAGAATTAAAAGCTTCTAAAGAGGCCTTAGCCATAGTAGCGTTTGTTTTTAAACTGAAACTAAGAAAAAAGAATATCTATACGAGACATTATTTTAGAGAAAAAGTTGAGTCAAAATCCAAATTTGGGATCATTCAATGTCCTTTTAATGCCTGCAACTGCACATCTTCATTTACAGCATTGACTGTTCTGCTTTTAAAATTCCATCGAGTGACAGATGGCTTCGGAATTCGAGAAGCCACGTTATCGAATACTGTCATTCTTTGTGGATATTTTAAAAAAAAGCTGGTATTCCTAACAAACTGTTGAAAAATACTCTAACACTAGTATTCTGTGATGTTGCTTTTTGTACATTCAAATTAAGCTGGTGTGCGTAACAATGAACAAAGTGAGCATTTTTGAAAGTTTCTTTAATTCCTGCCTGAACACCTGTTTTGGCTCCACCTAGAGCAGCTGTACCATCATAAGTTTTTCTGGGCAATAAGTTTTTCTGGGCAATTTGGAATTAAATTATTGAGCTCATTTTGCAAAACCAGGCTGTAGTTTCTGCTCTTAGACTAAGTGGATGAAAAAATCCCCATAATCTTTCAACAGGCCTCCCTTGTAGTTCATACCTCAGGACTATTACCATCTGTTTTATCATAAACATCTGTTGTTTCATCACACATTACTGCTAAATATTCTGCATCACTTCTTTTTTTAATCTTTCCTGACATACAGTTAGAATACATTCCAAAAGTTCATTCTGTATTGTTTTAGACGTTCCCTTGAAAACTTTTGCTCTATTGAAATGAACAGGAAGACTGGAGTCTAGTTCGCTGGCAAAATCAAGTAAACCAAGAAATACTCCTAGAGTTTTCGAGCTTTCAGTTTCATCATGTCCTCTGAGTGGCAACTCAAACTTTCCACAGAATTTTATACAATTTATAATTTTAGACAAAATATCTATTTTTTCTCACTAATTCATTGTGCTTTGCCACTGAAAGTTTATATGCCGAGTCAATTTGGGTTGCAATATTAACTCTACCCAGCACTGATAAGTCACTCATATTATTCATATGCTTACTTGATTGTTCATGTTTTTTGATTTTCTGTAGCAGATGTCTCAAGTCTCTAACACCAGTCTTTGTCCATGATTCGTCTCCACGATAGAGTAAGCATGGAAAGCAGAATAACGATTTCGTTTCATCACGTCCACAGATCCAGTCACATTTTTCATAAATTTTATTATTAAACTGACGTACATATTCCTTACTGCGACTTGTGCTACTTTGCTGAATATTTAAGTTAGGTGTTGGTCTCCCCTTTATCCTTAACTGCAAGTTTTTCTTTTCGTGTTAATCTGTTGAAGTTTACATTTCGCAAGTATTTCACTTTGTTTTCCATGGGTTCTCGTTTCACCAAAATTGTTACTTTAATAACGAAAATAATGCACGACAACTCTTCTCAACAAACACGCCTCGGTAACTGACGAGCTGCAAAAATTGCAGCTCTGAATCGAGTTTCGCAGTGTTATTTTCACGTTACGCCAGTTAAGATTTGCAATGTTTTGTTTGAAGTGGGTCTTAGTTTTATTTTTTGAAAATATAATCTTTTTGTTTAATAAATAATGTATCACAAAGTAATTTTTAGACATGGGATGAAACAACTTTATTTTAGCTTCAAAAATACATTTATCGTAGTCGCATCGTACTTTTGGCAGCTCAGTTCAGGAAGGACTGTAGCTCTGCGGCACCTATAGACCAGCCGCCACTGGTCTCCGGAATGTTTCTTTCACGCATGCGAGTGCTCGGGCTAGAACACATTTGCGTGTTATATTTTAATGATTGTAATCGTGTCGTCGTTGTTCCAATACGAGTAGTCGTGTAGTCGTTAACTGCTTCCAATTCTAGTAGTTGCGTAGTCGATTCCCACGCGTAAAGTTCAATTCGACGTTCTGGTAGCTTTCGTAGTCAAAGGATGTTGTCGTTCTTTGATGTTTTCTTCTTTTCTTCAA
>JAJOZX010000965.1:840000-1025000 GCA_023014485.1 Bathynomus jamesi
TGAATTTAAAAAAAATTTTGATCCTTCGCTTTTGCAGAGGTGTGGTGTGTGTGTGGTGTGTGTGTGTGTAATCCTTAAGATGGTTTAATAACCTGCGACAAATATTCCTGTATTTGTTGTTGTTATTTTTTTTACTAAGTATTTCAAACGGTAATTTAGCTCATTTGTATACAATTAATACGCAGAGGATTGACAAAAGTAAATAGACACCTTTGGTTTTTCCCTAGTGTTTGATTTGACAATAAAAACCAATAAATAATAATAGATTTATTGAATAACTATATTTAAAATGGTGTTGCTTTCCCCTTTCCATTATGCAAAACTGGCACACATTCTAGCATTAGAACTTTGTCGGTTGTATTTGAGGACAATCACCGGAGTGCTCATTTACTTTTGTTCAACCCTTTGTACGTATTCGCTGCTTTTCATTTTTAATTTGATGGTTATGTAATTGTTGATGAAAACCTCGGATGAACTATTGGATAAATTGTCTCTCAATGAAGTTTTGCCTTTCTCTAAAAGACGCTTTATCCGAAATCAGATTTCTCTCGAGTGAAGATTGATTTGGTGAATTTTGGTGTCCACTGACGACGATACATTAATTTCGAAAGCCGACACCAAATTCTGCAAAGCTACCGAAATAGTCCGATAGTTGAGCTGTTGTTGTGAACTCGCTGTGAATTTCCCTCCCTGTTGCTGAAAGTCGTGATAGAAAATGTGGGTCCATTAGTAACAGACGATGCGAAAATGGAGTTTATACCTTTCAAATAATCTGAAACTTGCCCCCAAGTATTAGCAAGCTCAGTCCATAAACCTTCGGAAAAGCCTCAGGAATTTAAAATATTTTTACATATTTATACATATTTATACATACATACTTTTTCTCCTTTTCTCTCTGTCTTTTGCATCAGAGCTGTTTCTACCATCTCACTCCACTTAAATTTGAAACTATTTTATATATATATATATATATACACACACATTATAACTGCAAACACGCAGTATAATTAACGTAAAGAACGACGCTTTGTATAGGAGAATTATCCGCGCAAGATGAGAGCGAAAGAACGAAACAAATGAAAAAATGAGGTAACCACCCGGGAATCGAACCCGGGATCTTCCGATTGCCGGTCAGATATGATAACCATTACACCACGGGCCTCACCCAATCAAATGTAATTCCTCTACATGCGCGCAGAAACCAATGCCCCAAAGGGGCACCTCCCGCATGCCGTAACATTATATACATTATAACTGCAAACACGCAGTATAATTATCTGACCGGCAATCGGAAGATCCCGGGTTCGATTCCCGGGTGGTTACCTCATTTTTTCATTTGTTTCGTTCTTTCGCTCTCATCTTGCGCAGATAATTCTCCTATACAAAGCGTCGTTCTTTACGTTAATTATACTGCGTGTTTGTAGTTATAATGTATATAATGTTACGGCATGCGGGAGGTGCCCCTTTGGGGCATTGGTTTCTGCGCGCATGTAGAGGAATTACGACATTTGATTGGGTGATGCCCGTGGTGTAATGGTTATCATATCTGACCGGCAATCGGAAGATCCCGGATTCGATTCCCGGGTGGTTACCTCATTTTTTCATTTGTTTCGTTCTTTCGCTCTCATCTTGCGCGGATAATTCTCCTATACAAAACGTCGTTTTTTACGTTATATATATATATATATATTTTTTTTTTATTTATATTTATTTCCTTGGCCGCGATTGCATGTGCATAATTACTGAATTTGTTTTAAGAGCAGCTGTTGATATAAACCTTGGATTACGAAAGCAATGAAAATGAATGGACCAATAGACAAACATGTTTTTTGACTGAAAATTGCCACAGTCAGTTTTGTTTTAACATTGATCAACTGAAAATGGGGACAACTGTAATAAAAATAGCATCGCATTATCCTTTACTCTTATTTGCGCGGATAATAACGAATTTTGCACCTTTTTTTTTTATGTACCATCGATAAATGCCGAACAAATTGCATTTCGGCCACGTGACGCTGTATCGACAAGTCTTTTGGAATCTAAACTAAGTTAGATTAGGTTATAAAAGTGTTCACCTTATGTGTCTAGACCCCTAATTCCCTGTGTTCACTTTGTGTGTCTAGGTCCCTAATTTCTACCGAGAATAAAATTGCGAGAAAAATTAGCGAACAGGCGCTTTTCCCCATTGATATTGCTTTTAGGCAGGAGGGAGGAGCCAAGGGCGAACGACCACTAAAACGTCCCTACAATAGGAGGAGGAGAAGAAGAAGAGAGCACGATGCCATGTTGTCTTTTTTATTTTGAAAAGATTGTGTGGTGTGCAAGATGCATATGTGTGTAGTGATGAATAGAGGAAGAAGCGTGTGTTTGAGAGCGTGTTGAACTGCTCGCAAGGTAGACGAGACACGGAAAAAGATCAGCTGAGGACGACAATGACAGGAGAAACGGGAGTTCCAGCGCTCCCTTCCCCACGGAGTACTTCCCTGGTCGATTGGTGACTCAGGTCGGCGTAAATTTTTGGGTTAACCCTTTCTATAGCGTTGAATCCTACAAACCCATCGGAAATAAAATAATAATAATAATAATAATAATATAACTCCTATTACAATACAACTTTTCTATACTTTCTCCTACATGTTTATACAGGTTTAGCTATTGGAAAAGTAACTCAAAATGTGTCACATTTACTCGTAAGTGTCCGCTTACTAAAAAGTTTTATTCTGAATAACAATGTCATACTCTGTCATGTAGGTGGAGGGAATTCCAGAAATAAATGATTGGCTGAAGGGATCTATTTGCCAATTCGATAACCTAGAAAAGCGGAAAGCTCTGCTTAATGTCGATTTTTATATCATTTATTCTGTACATAACCTGGTCTTAGGCGAGTTATATATATATATATTAGTGATGTAGGTCACATCCGCATCCGCATCGCGGAACATCCGCACATTTTCTCGCATCCGCATCCGCACTTTGGACTGCGGATGTCGTGCGGATGTGGACCATTGAGATAAAACGTCATTAATAAGCGGAAATTATCAAATTCTACTATATTAATAGAACTAGTTCATTGTGCGCAAAAGTGATGCAAGCGACAAGACGAGAGGCTGTTCTTGTATGAAGTTACTCTCTTGCAACCTACTTAGATCCACGTTACAAAGCTAAGTTATTTTCACCTAGTACATTAGAACGAGTTAAATCATCACTTGGCAAAGCAGTTGAAGAGCTTCAATCTCTTGAATCTGTCGCTTCGCCACCCACCAAAAGCATAAAAGTTTCAGTGACAGAACCAACACCTTCAACAAGCAAATCTATCACAGAATCTGTCTCTCAGTTTCTTGAGTCAAGCAGCAATGACGAGACCTACGCGATGTCAAAAGATGTAGTAAAAATGATCGAGAGCTATCACCAAGAAAAACGCCTGGCTGCATGTGACAATCCTATTAGTTGGTGGAAAAATACGCAGAATATCTATCCATACTTGAGTAAACTTGCGAGGAAACATTTAGCCTGTCCTCCAACAAACGTACCAAGCGAGAGATTATTATTTAGCAGTGCTGGATTAATATATGATGAAAAGAGAAACAGACTGGCAGCAGAAAAGGCGAGAAAAATTAATGTTCCTTAAGCATAACCTTCCTATAATTAAGTTTGAACATTAAACGATGAACATCTTAGTTTACTTTATTTTAATTACTCATTTATAAATATGCCTAATAAAACTTTAAACTTAATATAAATAGTTATCAAGCTAATTAAAGATCTCTTTCTATAAGGGTGGAGGAGGAGGAGGTTGGGGAAAGAGGTCGGTGGGGTGCATTTGAGTTGGGTTCACGTCCCGCATCCTGGTAACACAATTATGGTTTCTAATTGTGGCTGAAACTCAACAAAATATAACGAATTTATTTGCAGACGAATTCACTAATTGATTTCTATATTAGTTAGATGCTTGATATTATTTTATATGTTCAGAGAAAAGTACAGCAATTATTGTACAATTAATCAATTATACTACATTATAGCTACAGCTCTCTCTATATAATAACTTATTATATACGTTAAACACAACAAGTCGAATATATCCTAAAAAATAACGAAAATGTAGACATCCGCATCCGCGGATGTTGAAATCAAACATCCTCATCCGCATCCGCGGATGTGAAAAAAGTGACATCCGCTACATCACTAATATATATATATATATATACATTCAACTGCAAAGAACACGCAGTATAAATAACGTAAAGAACGACGCTTGTATAGGAGATATTCCGCGCAAGACGAGAAAGAGAAAACAACAAATGAAAAAATGAAGTACCACCTGGGAATCGAACCCGGGATCTTCCGATTGCCGGTCAGACGCGATAACCACTACACAATCTGACCGGCAATCGGAAGATCCCGGGTTCGATTCCCAGGTGGTACTTCATTTTTTCATTTGTTGTTTTCTCTTTCTCGTCTTGCGCGGAATATCTCCTATACAAGCGTCGTTCTTTACGTTATTTATACTGCGTGTTCTTTGCAGTTGAATGTATATAATGTTACGGCAAGCGGGAGGTGCCCCCTTGGGGCATTGGTTTCTGCGAGTATGTAGAGGAATTACGGCATTTGGAAGAGTGGAGTCCATTGTGTAGTGGTTATCGCGTCTGACCGGCAATCGGAAGATCCCGGGTTCGATTCCCAGGTGGTACTTCATTTTTTCATTTGTTGTTTTCTCTTTCTCGTCTTGCGCGGAATATCTCCTATACAAGCGTCGTTCTTTACGGTATATATATATATATATATATACGTGTGTGTGAAAATATTGTCCTTCCTTTCATCAATATCGGAATTGATTTTTATTTGGGGAAGGGGGAAAGTCGATAAAATCTAAAGAAATTGTCCACCAAATTAGAGGAACGACGACACCCCCCCCACTCCAAATCACGCGGAAAACGTTGACTTTTAATTTTGTTGAGGATATAAAATATAAAATTAATTTTTGGGTGAGTAACTACTTTATTATTATTATTATTATTATTATTATTATTATTATATTATTATTATTATTATTATTTCAGAGTAGTCACGTGACAATAGGATGCATATGAGTATAGCGTTAATATAGAGACTGTATTTGTTGGCTAAATTTTATAAAATTCGGAAATGAAGCGTATATTGGATTATTTGAAGTACAGCAAACAATATATTTCCGAATTACTTTCAACGGATTTCTGAAAAGGTCTTTACTTTATCTGAGCTGAAGTGCTTTACTATATTTATGCAGAGGTTCTCATCGTGGCTTTTTGATGAAGAGGTTTATTTTTGGCTTCCGGAATATGTGGTAATTAATCATCTATGAATTCGTGTAAATTAGTTCATTAATCGGATGATTCGCCCATCACGGTATTCTTTCAATGGAGGTTTAATAATAAACAACTTAAAAGGGAGATATTAAGGAGTGTGATTGGTCTAAAACGAATTGACCAAATGGGGAAGACCCGTGTGGAGTGAAAAAGTCATTGGAGTTGAGAATATGTGAAGTTGGTATGGTCATGTGGAGAGAATGAGTCATGATAGAATTGCAAAAAAAGGTGTATAATTGTGTGTGTAAGTGAAAAAAGTAGAGGAAGGAAGACCGCGTAGAAGGGTGTATTTAGTGAATGTGTGATTAAACGTGAAATTGATATAAATGTAAAAAGTTAACGAGAAGCCGAGAAGAATGAAAGCGTTTATGAGGTGCGCGAGTATGGACGTTGGTCTTACCTGACGTACCACCGAAGATATATATATATATATATATATATGTATACACACCCCTGATCTCGTCATGAAAGGTGATCTTGGATCCCTGAGTAGCTTTTTTTTTTATGGTGATTCCTTCGTATTTTTTTGTGTAATTTGATCGAGTGTTTTTCAGTCCCGAGTTCAAGAGTCTTGTCCATTCCAGGGGAAGTGGATTCCAAGATATTTTATTTTTAAATAAATAAAAAATAATAATTATTTAAAAAAAAAGCTGCGACTCTACTTTGGCCTTCGATAAATAAATTATTAATTACTAGATGTTGATATCTGTATGTACAATTTTTTTTTTTTTAAACTCTTGTACTGTATTATGAATTTTTTTTACTATTTTTGTTCATCGTTACTTTACGTCATTCAGTGCCGAGTTTGGCTTCGCTATTCATATTGAATCTTTATCGGAACCTCTTCAACATAATGGCATTCAAAGCCCAAAATGTAAAACTAAAGTTAAATGTATTACGGAGAGCGTTTGAGGTTTTCTTACATATTGATCGTGAGGTTATAGTGCCTATAAATAATTTATTACCTTCCTTGCTCTTGTGTGTAGAGATTTTTTACACACACACACACACACACACACACACACACCACACACACACACAGCTTGGTTTTTTTTTATAAAACCGAGACACTTTACAGTTTCAGTTGTGGATTTAACTCAATCTTAATAACCTGATTAATCTAACCTAACCTAGCTTGACCTTCATTGAATCCCCTTTTTTCAGGATTTTTGATGTTTTACATTTAAAATGTGAAATTAGAGCGACACTACTAATGTCGCGGTTCCGGAAGGTAGCATATAGAATACACACACACACACACACACACACACACACACACACAAAATTGATAAAAAGAACTTGTTTCTCGTATATTCAAAAGACTTGGATTTTTTTATAACATTAATGAAACTTTTGTAAACATGTTGATTTCCTTTATACTCACACAGCCTTTTCCAAGGTTTTCCTTCCGTGCGGGAATTGTGACATTATATTTGTGTTCCAAATATAATGACATAATTGTTAGTTGGTTTTGGTAATAGTGCAAAAAAGGCCTCGTATTCTTTTTAATAAAGTAAAGTTTTTATCTTTTTTTTTAACAAAATTAGCATTAAGTTATATTGTCATTGTTCACTTACTGTAAATATTTAATTTACACAAATAATTTAATGGAATTGTTGCTTAATCGAAATTTGCGGTCGTAAAACAAAAATGATTTGCACTTCTAATTGACGTGACGAAATCGACAAGTTATTGCGAGTTAGATTACGCTCGGTTTAGTTTAACTTAGATTTTTAGAGTGACGTCGACGTTATAACCAGTGGTGTAGTGCTAAGTAAAGAAGTGAGGGAATGCATTTTGAAAGTGTTACTCAGATGCGGGGGGGACAATGGCGAGCGCGGCGAGCCTATACAGCTGGGGTCCGGGGCACTGTAAGCCACCCGGGAAATCTTTTGAAATCTGACCAATTTCAGGGATATTTTGAGGTCATACGCGCTGGATATTAGGATATATTCCGAGGTTGAAGATGCAGTATTTCCAGTGTCATTAGATATACGACATCCAGTACGATCAATAAAAATAGCTAACAACTGGAATGATTAACTAAAAAAAAGTTAACAACTGGTACGCCGTGGTGACTGTTTCACCAGATCTTTATAGGCTAGCATTGCCTCAGTCGAAGCTAAAAGAAATGAAGCAGTTAATGATTCTTTCTCATATTTCTTCTAGGGGTGGGAATTAAAATTTCATGACGTTAGAGATTTGTAAGTTCGGATTTATTTGAAATAGTGAGGGAACGCCGTTCCGTCTAACAAAAAGTAAGGGAACGCCGTTCCCACGCGTTCCCACAGCACTACACCACTGGTTATAACTCGTCGTTTAAGTGAGTACAAGTACAGGTTACGAGAAACGCCGTTAATGTTCCATAACACGAAGACCACACACACGCGCCGATGAGCTCTGAATAGAGCGCGGATTTCTCTTCTAAATTTCAATTTGAAACACCGTCAAATCAGAAGCGAATTTGACGTACGTGATTTGAGTGCCTGATTGGGGCTAACGTATCAACATATCGGACCCGTATTCATTGATTATTGAGCGGGAATCGAGTCGGATGATAATTTTATCTGGAAAGAGATGCGCTTACTGCATGCTGTTTCTCGCCCACCATCAGAGACCGATTGATGAAATTACTCAAAAACCACGTTGCGCAATCTGCGTCACCGATCGTGGCTGGATTTCAGGCCAACTAAAGGCTTTCACGTTACTTTGGTGTACAGTTGCAATTGGAACCGCAAACAGGTTTCAAGGATTCTCACTCACTCACTCACTCACTCACTCACTCACTCACTCACTCACTCAACTTCATTTAGTTTTTTTAGATTCTGATGAGGTTATATTAGTTGAACACCGAAATTAATTAATTCTTTTATTGAAACTCTTTATATATACAGTATATAAGCACACCGGACAAAAAATTAGTCACCCCTCTCAGAATGTACCTAATAACGTGTGACGGCGCCTCTGGTCTTGATAACCGCACGAATCCGGCGAGGCAGAGACTCTACGAGGTTGTGCATGTACTGAACATCGATTTGCTGCCACTCGTTCATCAGCCGGTCCCGAAGTTCCGCCATCGTCCGTGGGTGTCTATTCCTGCGGTTCACTTTCTGTTTCCAGCCTGAACAACACCTTCGACGCATTCAGGATTAAAGGCTTCATTGGACCTGCGATGTACTCGTCGCCTCCCATCATTGGAGAACAAACAAAAACGGGACTCATCGGA
This sequence comes from Bathynomus jamesi, assembly GCA_023014485.1. Lineage (NCBI taxonomy): Eukaryota > Metazoa > Arthropoda > Malacostraca > Isopoda > Cirolanidae > Bathynomus > Bathynomus jamesi. Next base: position 848,572 of record JAJOZX010000965.1, read on the forward strand.
CCAAATTACACGTTTCCAATCTGCCGCAGTCCAGTTTTTGTGCCTCTGAGCCCATTTATAACGTGCCAATTTGTGACTTGCTGTTAACAGCGGCCTCTTCCGTGGTACCCTGCTCCAGATGTCCATCGCATGCAGTTCCGTTCGGAAATTGGTCGCTGGAGAACCTCATTGGTTTCTTGGAGCAATTGTTCTCTGGTTTGAAAACGATTTGCAGTTACTAGACGAGAAACATGGCGGCGGCCCCTATTGTCGAGAATTGTTTTCCGGCCACAGTTACGCCGTCGATTGTCAGTTGATTGCGAACTACACCACTCTTTGTAAACTCGCTGGACAGTACGCGTTGACACCAACAAATTGGGCTACTTCAGACATTTTGTGTCCGTGGGCTCTGCCAAACACGATGGCTCCTTTTTGCCACTGAGTAATGTCTGCCTCACGACCCATTTTGCAGACTATATCCAACACACACACTGTTCTTCACCTCACGAAACAGATCTGATCCTGTGTGCTACGTCACCGCTACTTGTCACTTACCAATGCTACATCAGCGCCCTCTGTGTGACCTTGAACTTCCTACTATCGGTGCTATTAGGGGTGACTAATTTTTTGTCCGGTGTGCTTATAATTATATATACACAGAGGGTTGACTAAAGTAGAGAGACTACGATGATTATCCTCGAAAACAAATGGCAAAGCTCATCATTGGAATGCTAGAACGCGTCACCTTTACATAATGGAAAGAGGAAAGCAACACCATTACAAATATATTCATTCGATAAATCTGTTATTATTCATTCACTTTCAGAATCAAATAAAAACTATGAAAAAACCAAAGGTGTCTATTTACTTTTGTCAACCATCTGTGTGTGTGTGTGTGTGTGTGTATATATATATATATATTAGGGTGATGCAAAAAAGGGGTCAAATTTTTTTTTTTTTCAATTTTCAGGGAGACACCCTCCTATTTTATTCATATTCCTAAGAAAGCATTGTATGCGAAATTTGGGGTTGAAAAAGAGAAAATTAGAGGTTGCTACCAAGCTTTAAAAATAAATGTATATCAGTTTGTGCTAAAAAATATTGTTTTGTTGATATTTTCGCCGGAGCCGGTTTGATATGTACCTAGTTAACCTAGTTTGAAAAAAAACGATGACATTCTAGACTATAGTACGTAGTGAGCTCATAAAATAGTAAATAATAGGCACGCTGATTTCCGCACCACCCTCTGAGGTACAGCGTATAGCGCGTTAACTTTTTTTTATGTGGAAGTTTCCCCAGTAGGCATATCATAACCACTTATGTATGTTTATTTTCGTTTTTTGTGAAGCAAGAGTAATGTTTTCTTGTTTTTGTTTGAGAGTGACGACCTGTAACTTTTAACAATTTGAAGAAGGTATTGTTTCTGCTCTTCATCATTGGTTATCAGTTTGTTGTATTCCTCCATCAGTCGTACACCTCTTTCCGCAATGTCGTTTACCACTTTGAGTCCATATGCGATATCTCTTGCATTCGCATAACTTTCATCATCATTCCATTCTTCAGCATCTTTTTCAAGAAAAGTGCAAGGCACCTCTAGGATTTCAAAGAATCTTTTTGTGTTCGCAGTAACGAAATCCTGCAGTTGTTTCTGCCCAGCTGATTCAGGATTTATTGATGCTCGTTTGCTCGGTTTTGAGTCAACTGGTTTCTGCAGAGCATGCTTCATTTTGTTTTTTGTCTCATGCGAAACAGCTGAATCAAAAAATGCAAGCGCCACAAGCTCCTCAGAGAGGTACCACAAATGTCTCAAAAACTTATTGAGTGCAGCACTTGCAATTTTGTCATCCTTTTGCTTGTAGAGCTGCAGACTTTGCACAAAATGCAAATCTGAACGGGGGGCGCATGAGGGTATGGGTGCCAGGTACCACGATCTGATGTATATCGCAGCTGAAAAGCAGCAAACATCTCTCAGTCCTTTTTCCTCTCTCTCAGTTAGTTTAAACTGAGATTTAAACATCCAAATTTTAATGCAGTAAATTAGCTTGCCCATCCATCGTGCTCTGTGATAAGCTCCGGGTGCTTTAAAGCTGATTCCTGACTTGGGGGCACTACCGATGAAAATGAGCGTTAGCTCGAGCAATTCCTTGTAGTCATCACGAGGCTGCTGTTCATCAAGCTGAGCTTGAGCAAATTGAATGAGTTCTTCAGCATCTGAGATTTTCTCTGCAATGTTAGGGTCATCTGTTGCTGTTTGGTAATTGTTCTTGTCAATTTCCACCCACTTTGCTTTGAATCTCTTAAACAGTTGTATGTCAGGGCCACTAGAAGATGGCAAGGAGACAGAAACTGCAGCTTCTAACACTATTTCGAAAATATGATGTCGGCAAGCCAGCCACAGCATATCTTTATCCAATCTTTGCTCTAGTAACATACAAGCACCACTCTTAGAACCTGTGTTGGAGGCAGTGGTGTCAAAACACATGCCCTTCACTTGGTCAGATATATTCCACTCCAATACTAACTGATGGACAGCATCTGCAATGTTTTGACCAGTTCCTCTGGCAAGTTTGGGAATACCAAGAAGCTGATCAACTCCTTGGCCGGAAATTAGAACTGGCAGTCGATCAACATTTTCATGACCAGTAATATTATGGAAAAACCACAACATGGTATCGTATGTGATACCTTTATTTCATAATTAAATATAAATTATTAATTAATTGAATTAATTATCTATACAAAATTGGCTCGGGATTGTTGACATAGCCTAATGGAATGAAATGATTGCCATACATACATGGAAACTGTATGTAGGCGTCGGTCTGCATAACCACGTGAAACCTTCATTTATTTCACGTGAAACGAAATCTTCCATTCGCTAACCCATGCAAAAACAAGGGAGAAAGAGTCAACAACCTTTGCAAAATCAGCAATTTATACAGAAATATGAAGATATATTAAAGGAATAGTCTCAGGGCTGTTTATGTTACAGTAAACGCTTTAAACGGGAGGATGTCTAAAGTCCTCCCTAAAGTTCTGTGTGAATTCCTTATAATATGGAACCTAATGACTGTAAAAGGGTAGGCCTATTCCTTCAGGGGTAAATTAGTGATTGCCTATATTAGTAACAAAGTGTTAATTCGTCGTGTAACTCCATCGTGGCGGCCCTACACCGAAAAAGATCGTAACGCCCAACATCGAAGTAAACTATGATCCATCAAAATTAAGGTGAGGTAATTTCATTTTCATTTTCATTCTAGGGCGTCTAAAATCCCGACGCTAAAATTACCATAAACAATTAAATATAAAGAGGTCCTTTAAAGACCTACATATTCATAACTCTCTAACGAAAATATATAGGGCTTTTGTCGTTCACTCTCCACTGAAATCTGCTGGACATTTCCAGCGGATGAGGGTAACAGGCAATCAACCCAATGCCCTATACAGTTTTTCACATGGTGGTCCGTATGTGGGGAAGGGTTATTTGCTGTGAAAACCTTAACCTTGAATAAAATAACAAAACAGAATTAAAACAAACAAATAATAAAATTACGCCTTATCAAACATTTTGACATCTGAACAGAATTTATTCCATGTTTGGCTTTTTCATTAAATATAAATAATAATAAATTACGAAGCCTACCTCACAAAGTAGACCCTACTCTTTACACTCAAGGCCTATTCTAACTAAAAACACTAAATTTATAATTCAACCTGTGGTGTAGGTTATAAAGTTTATTTCAGCAATTTTACTTATAAGACTCATTAACATCACAAAAATTAAGTGCAGAACTGTAACATCACAAAAATTAAGTGCAGAACTGTAACATCACAAAATTAAAATCATACATACAGTATATAAATATATACAAAACATTGTAATATTTCCTATGGAAAATAAATTAAATTGCAACACCCTTTCATTTTGGAAAGAGTGAGGACTTTATAAAATGCTACACCTTTTATATTAAAAAGTGAGGAAAAACAAAAATGAAATAACAAATAAAACGTAAATTAATTATAGGTAATCTAAGATGGGTTTTGTGGCCTTTCCTTGGCCACAGCTCAAACTATTACAATTACAAGGGTTTTGTGGCCTACCTTGGCCACATCCCAAACAATTATAAGGGTTTTGTGGCCTACCTTGGCCACAACCCAAACAATTACAAGGGTTTTGTGGCCTCCCCTTGGCCACAGCCCAAACAATTACAAGGGTTTTGTGGCCTACCTTGGCCACAGCCCAAACAATTACAAGGGTTTTGTGGCCTCCCCTTGGCCACAGCCCAAACAATTACAAGGGTTTTGTGGCCTACCTTGGCCACAGCCCAAACAATTACAAGGGTTTTGTGGCCTCCCTTGGCCACAGCCCAAACAATTATAAGGGTTTTGTGGCCTACCTTGGCCACAACCCAAACTATTACAAGGGTTTTTGGCCTACCATGGCCACAACCCAAATTATAACAAGGTTCTTGTGGCCTTCCATGGCCACAGACCAAACTATTACAAGGGTTTTGTGGCCTACCTTGGCCACAACCCAAACAATTACAAGGGTTTTGTGGCCTCCCCTTGGCCACAGCCCAAACAATTACAAGGGTTTTGTGGCCTACCTTGGCCACAACCCAAACAATTACAAGGGTTTTGTGGCCTCCCCTTGGCCACAGCCCAAACAATTACAAGGGTTTTGTGGCCTACCTTGGCCACAACCCAAACTATTACAAGGGTTTTGTGGCCTCCCCTTGGCCACAGCCCAAACAATTACAAGGGTTTTTGGCCTACCATGGCCACAACCCAAATTATAACAAGGTTCTTGTGGCCTTCCATGGCCACAGACCAAACTATTACAAGGGTTTTGTGGCCTACCTTGGCCACAACCCAAACAATTACAAGGGTTTTGTGGCCTCCCCTTGGCCACAGCCCAAACAATTACAAGGGTTTTGTGGCCTACTTTGGCCACAGCCCAAACAATTACAAGGGTTTTGTGGCCTACCTTGGCCACAACCCAAACAATTACAAGGGTTTGTGGCCTCCCCTTGGCCACAGCCCAAACAATTACAAGGGTTTTGTGGCCTACCTTGGCCACAACCCAAACTATTACAAGGGTTTTGGCCTACCATGGCCACAACCCAAACTATAACAAGGTTTTTGTGGCCTTCCATGGCCACAGACTCAAACTATTACAAGGGTTTTGTGGCCTCCCCTTGGCCACAGCCCAAACTATTACAAGGGTTTTATGGCCTCTAATGGCCAGAGACCAAACAGCATAAAAACAGTACAGGATTCAAAGCCCCAAGCCCTCCAGATCTACCTGTGGAGGAGTAACATTTACTCCACTAAAACTACGGGTATTGACTAGTCTGAAGTGGTAGGAGGTTTGAATACAGTACAAACTCTTTCAAACAACATAACAAAGAAGTACAGTACATTTCAATTAACTCACCAACGTAGAAGTCATTTTAATTAAAACATAAATCATTAACAAAACAAAACATGACGAAACTCCAAAACAACATTAGTAAACCAGCATTTAAAAATTGGTGACATAAAATTTACACAGATAAATAATGAGCAAAAGTTAATAACTTTACTTAAATTCCATAAATTTCCTATACCTAAGGGGAGTCGAACTGATTGAAATAACTTTAACCAAACTTGAGAAGCTAACCTCTTGAACTTTTATATTTAAATAGGTCTTGAGTAACCTTTCTCTTCCTAAATTCCTATTTCATTCTTTTCAATCCATTTCACATGGTTTAAAAAACAGTTTATCAAAAAATTTGATCTATAACAAATTTTTCTCCGGCCCCCCCCAGTATATGGAAAAACCACAACATGGTATCGTATGTGATACCTTTATTTCATAATTAAATATAAATTATTAATTAATTGAATTAATTATCTATACAAAATTGGCTCGGGATTGTTGACATAGCCTAATGGGAATGAAATGATTGCCATACATACATGGAAACTGTATGTAGGCGTCGGTCTGCATAACCACGTGAAACCTTCATTTATTTCACGTGAAACGAAATCTTCCATTCGCTAACCCATGCAAAAACAAGGGAGAAAGAGTCAACAACCTTTGCAAAATCAGCAATTTATACAGAAATATGAAGATATATTAAAGGAATAGTCTCAGGGCTGTTTATGTTACAGTAAACGCTTTAAACGGGAGGATGTCTAAAGTCCTCCCTAAAGTTCTGTGTGAATTCCTTATAATATGGAACCTAATGACTGTAAAAGGGTAGGCCTATTCCTTCAGGGGTAAATTAGTGATTGCCTATATTAGTAACAAAGTGTTAATTCGTCGTGTAACTCCATCATGGCGGCCCTACACCGAAAAAGATCGTAACGCCCAACATCTCAGTAAACTATGATCCATCAAAATTAAGGTGAGGTAATTTCATTTTCATTTTCATTCTAGGGCGTCTAAAATCCCGACGCTAAAATTACCATAAACAATTAAATATAAAGAGGTCCTTTAAAGACCTACATATTCATAACTCTCTAACGAAAATATATAGGGCTTTTGTCGTTCACTCTCCACTGAAATCTGCTGGACATTTCCAGCGGATGAGGGTAACAGGCAATCAACCCAATGCCCTATACAGTTTTTCACAAATATCTTCCAGTAGTTTGCCGTCCCAATGTATTTGGAGAGGGCAATTTGTTTCGAAATCCTGCTTCAAATTTTCTGCCATTGTCTTGCGGTTCCTTTGTCTTGCTCTCCGTATCGATGAATAGCTAACACTGTATTCTTCAGGGTTTTGCCCAAGAGCATTGATTGTTGGGATCAAGATTTCCGAAGCAGCTCTATCACTTACTTTTGCAGCATCAAGAGATACAAGCATTGAAGAATCCATAAGCTTTGCACTCTTAGACTTTGATCTACTTTGTCTCGAAGTTGATGGCTGCTGAGGGTCAGCAACAAATTCTTCTTCTGATTTTGAACTATCTTCATTCAAACTTGAAGGGCTTGAACTTGAGAGCACTGCTGCTTCGAAAACGGCTGTTTCCCTCTTTCTTTTCTTTTCAAGCAATGTTTCCTTTTCTCTAGCAATCTCTTCCATTTGTGAAAAAACTTTATCCACTCCAGACATTTTGCCTTTTCTTCCTTTTTGTCGTTGCAGCATCAAAAACTCACGATCTTCATCTATCTTTATCATGTCAAGAGCACTTGCATGTGCAATGTCAAACAGATCTTGCAAGTCATTTTGCCAGCTCTCTTGTTTTGAAGTAGTGCAGGTGATTGCTTCTTCTTATTATTTCTGTTCTTCTTTAGTTTCTCCCACTCGTTGAAAAGTTTCTTTACTCTCTCCACGACATGACATTTCAACACTGTTGGGATGCGTGCCTTTTCCCACACATCCATAACATCTCTAGCAGTCAACAAAGCCGCTGTTTTCACCTGTTGCTTTTTATTGATCTTGTAGTTCATAAACAATGCTAATGTTTCCCTTTTAGATGGAAGCTGGGTTTCTTTGAAGGACTCTATAGGATGTCCTATGAGCCAAACAACTGTTTTGTGACGCGTATGCCGCTCCATGAGTGCAACTCAGCAACTGCTATACAACCACTCTCAGCGAAGGCAGCAAAGATACTGAGTCAGTGACGCCGCACTTACACTGACGCGGCCGCCACAGTGACGTCACAGCAAAGAAATGATTCTAGAATGTTCGGCCACGGCGTCTATAGCAATGAAAGGGATGAGAAGGTTTACGGAAAGAGGTTCAGAGTCTGTTATGACTGCTATATGTTGCTGACTACCATTTTTGATGAAATCTTCAAAATAAATAAATGTACAATAAATACAAACTGAAAAATAACAATATACAAAATGTTCAATGGATGGTAGCAACCTCTAAAATGTCTTCAATTGTGCTGAAATTTTGCATGTTCAGTTTTTACACTAAATTAAATAAAATTAGAGGGTGTCTTCAAGTTTTTGAAATGATAAGTTATTTTGCATCACCCTAAATATATTATATATAATTATATATATATATATATATATATATATATATATATATATATATGTGTGTGTGTGTGTGTGTGTGTGTGTGTGTGGAAAAGTGTTTCTACGAGAAAATAAGTTTGTTAAAATTTAAAGACATTCTGTTTGTATAAATTAAAATATTAATCCTTTAAAAGATATTATTCTGCTCGTATAAATTAAAACATGACTCCGTTAAATTCTTAATATCTGTATAAATTGCCTCCATGCCCAGTAGATCCTCTGGCATCCTTTCGATAAGCCTAACGATGCTCTCCACAGTTGCCACATCTAGAATCTTAACAGAGATTCCTAAATTCTAAAAAATGTTCTTTTCAATTATTATAAATCACATAAAAGAGTTAAGTGTAAAACTACAATTGTATAAACTCTTTTGCTAATGTCTAATTATACCAAATCTCTTGTTAATATCATTATTAGAGTAGGATTTTGCAAGTTTAATAGTCTTCTGTAACACGTGGCAAACATGGCTGTTTCTCCAGGACAAAAGGGAGCCGTTTGAGGAAGGCAACATGCCTCGTCAGTCTAACGCTCGCCTCAGCTTCCAACAGAGGGAGTAGAGTGTTCCGCCCGTGGGCCAGCCGGGTTTGGCTGGACCCCTCAGCTTATTAAAATGTAATCAGTTGTTGTAACTCTCTATCAAGTATTGTGTAAAGAATTTCATTTATAATATTCTGCGCAAATAAAGAACTGACAAAGGGTGATGCGTCATTTATATCCTTCAACGTGAGGGAAGCATCCCACTCCCTCAACGGTCGGAGGGAAGGGACGCCATAGAAGCAAAGGTATAAAGTATTGTTCGAAAATCTTCGCAGTCAGATTAATTAATTAAAATGGTATAAACTTCCTTGTTGTTGCGAGGAAGCGACACTGAGAATACATAAAATCGGGGGAGATGATGTAACGAAGCATAACAACAAAGCATCATCACATTTTTCACCCCCCGACATATATATATATATATATTAGGGTGGTCCACAAAATGGAAGTATTTTAAATTCTTCCTCCCAGGGTTTCATTAGGTTCCTTTTCCCAAAAAACTTCTCTGAGCAAATTTGGGTTCAATCGGTTAATATTTAGAGGTGGCTCAACTACCCCCAGAAGTCCACATTTGGCTTCTGGGTCCCCCCCATATATATGGGTATTATCCGCTTGTTGGCGGGGTATCATGGCTGACCAGGCCACTCATTGTTGCCCAGCTAAGATTGTGGACTTGTTAGAATCAGGAAACCTCTTTCGGTGCTCATCCACCACACTTAAGAGAAACTGGAGTTGATCTTCTCCTTTCGTCAGAGTTCCGCTGAAGGTCTGAATGAGAGCTACTGCCCTTTCAGCATGATCATTAACTACTTTGATGTTTCCTATGATTCTTTTAGCTTCTGGAAGTTTTCATTTCTCCCAGGTGCTGGGGTCATCATCAGAAAACTAATATTGATCGGTAGGGCCTTAAGAAGCTTTAATGAGTTCTTTGTGGCAAGAGTTTCTAATTTCAGTGTTGCTTTGCATCCTTGAGTCTTCCCTCTTGAGAAGTCTAATGACCCCTCCTTTTCCCTCATACACTGGACCATGATTCTCTTGGTGTCTGGTGCAACAGTTTGATCGAAGAGAGCAAGGGCCACCAGCTCTTCTGATAAGTACCATAGGTGGTTTTCAAATTTCTTGAGAGCTGCTTTGGCCACTTTCTGGTCATGATAGTCCTTTAACTTTTGGATAAGATCCAGATCATTCTTCGGAGCTTGTGATGGAATAGGAGCAGTGATCCAGCTTTTTAAGTAGATTAGGACTCCAAAAAGGGTAAGGGTTTTCAGGTCCTTCTCTCGAGGAGTCAGGGTGATTTGATTTCGAAAAAGCCACATTTTGATGGCATAGATAACTTTAGCCATCCACCTTGCATAGTGCGTGCCAGCAGGACGTTTGAAAGATCAAAGAAAGTTCCAAAAACTCTATAGTCATCTCGAAAATTTCCAGTGGCCAGATGTTCTTTGGCAAAGGCAATTATTTCATTTCTGAAAGGATCAACTTGCTCCTTCATCTCATCATCATCCTGTGATGTAGAGAAGGTTTTTAAATCAATGTAGTCCCACATAGATTGGAACCTTTTGGACAAAAGTGGCTCAGGGGCAGAAGATGAACCATGGACTGCTTCAAACACTCCTCCATACATGACTTCCATGCAATGATGCCTACAGGCAAAATAGAAGAGTGGTCGACCAAGTTTCTGTTCCAGAAGAACGCATGCTCCCCTGTTTGTTCCTGTATTTGATGCTGTAGTATCTGATAACATTCCGATTATTGACTTATCTATGTTCCATTCAGAAAGAAGATTATACACTGCAGCTGATTGAGCTTCCCCTCTTCCACTTGGTAGTTTGGGAACACCAAGCAGTTTTGAATCACCTGATTCAACTGAAGAGACAAGGACTGGGAGTCTGTCTACCTTTTCATTCTTGGCAAGTAGATTAGGGATCAACTTCCCATCCCAGTGGACAATCGAAATACTTGGACTAAAGCTAGCTTTAATGGCATGGGTTATTTGCCTTCGATGCGCCTCTCGGTGCCTTTTGATTGAAGAACGAGAGATGTTCACCTCTGAAAGATCTTGACCAAGGCTAGATGCAGTTTCAGCTAATACAAAGGTGGCCCTCCTGTCACTGATGCCAGTCCTGTCCAGAGCAGCAGCCAATTCAGGAGATATGATATTCTTTGCTGCCTTTTTCTTTGGTGGAGTTGGTCCGCTGGTAGATGGGGGATTAATAAGGTAATCTTCATCTTCTCTTTCTGACTCACATAAAGACTCATAAGAAGAACTTCCCTGATCTAGCATAACTTCCTGTGAAGCAGCATATTTTTCTTCTTCAGCTTTCCGCTTCCTATTTACCAATTTCATTTGCTTCTCAGCAGCTCTCTTTTCTGCTTTGTCAGTCACCATATCTGCAGAGACCATTGATCCCACTCGTCCCGCTTTCCTTTGTTGGATCAAGAACTGCCGGTCTTCTTCATTTTTGATTAAGGTAAAGGCATCATCAGCATGGGCGACATCAAATAGGTTCTCCATTTCCTCCTGAAAGGTTTTCTCTTTTTCTAACTGAGAGTTGCTTTTCCTCCCAGCATTCTTCTTAATCGCTTTCCACTCCAAGTGTAGAGCCTGAATTTTGTGAAGAATGTGGTCTTTCCTTTGAGTAGGGATTCGGGCTCTCTCCCAGAAGAGACGCAATTCTTCAAAAACAGCTTCTGAACTAGGTTTGATCTCCTCCTTCAAGACTTGATGATGGTGGAGGAACATGCGGAGGACCTGGCGACGGGAAGGCAGCTTGGCTCCAGTGATTGTTTCCTCTGACTTTTTCATTAAGTAAAATGTACGTTTATTTGACATTGCAAAACCTGTAAATTTAATAAATCTATCTGAAAGAAAAATAATCATTAGTTAATGTATCTGTAAATAATGTTTCTTTTAATTATTCACTATATTAATAAAGGGCATAATGGTATACAAAAAACAGCTTTGAGCCACTCCTAAAAGTTATTCGATTTGCCTTAAATTTTACATGAAATATTCTTTAGCTAAAAGGAACCAGATTATAGCCTGGAGAAAAGAAAATTGAACTTCGATTTTTACCCATTCTGTGGACCACCCTAATATATATATATATATATATATATATAAGGGCGTTTGTAATTAATTATATAAGAGGTGTTGATTTGATAAGGATCCATAGCAATGGATGTAGGCTAACAAATGAACTGACGAGACTGAAGCACTTCCATTTCTGTAAAACTTCCCAACCGAAAACTATTCAGGCGCAGTGCCACATCGCTCAATTGATATTAACTTGTGTTAGCAGGTTTTTCCATATATATATTATATATATAATATATATATACACAGTATATATATATATATATATATAATTTGTGTGTGTGTAATGTGAAAGTCTATCCAGAGAAGTTTCGATATTTTCTCGTGCCACCATTAGTGCCGCAAAATGAATTCTTGCAACGACAGAACATGATCAAATTACACACACTAATTTAATTTACACGAATAAGGTTATCATGAATTAAAAAACTGGAGCTGCTTCTTAAATGCTAACTTATAAAAAGGAAAAATAAGCCAACTATTGAATAGAGACTCAAATTTAATGCAGAATAGTTTATTGATGTTTGAGTTCAACCTGTGTGATGGAAGTTGATAATTAAATGGTAGTTATTACTTATTATAAAGTTCAAAGAATGAAATTTGAGAGAAAAACAGTAAAAGTGTAAAATAAGGGTAGTTTTACCGAGGTGTTAATAGGAATATGTGAAGTGAAATTTTACAAAGTATAAAAATAATGATTTTAAAAATAGGAAAAAATTAGTTTTGGCGTAAGTGATGAAAACACGCCCGAAGTCAGAGACATGATAAAAATTGGAGAGGTACTGAAACGAATATTGAAGTGGTTTGGAAGTGACGGTCCCTCAAATAAAAATATTAGTGGTCTGGTATCTTGGTTGTTCGTATCGCGTCTGGTTGGACGGTTATTAATGAGTGTGGAATGTGATACTCAATTGAAGTTCGGTCTTGTGTCGAAAATGCGCGCGAATGGTCCCAAAAAGAGATTGTTATAGTTGTTTTGAAATTGTTTCGTTTAATACGATGTTCTCATTCGTAAAATGCCGAGAAATAAGAAGGATTAGACTTTGTTATTAGTGCACTTGATTAATCCCTCGAACTCATCATTCTGAACTATAATCATCAGTTTTGCGTGAAAAGCTTTCATGCCTCCAAACACCGTACTCAGACGCTGTTTTGTGCCAAATATATAAATTATTCGTAAAGATTCTCTCTCTCTCTCTCTCTCTCTCTCTCTCTCTCTCTCTCTCTCTTTGATAAGGTACCTCACCGCCGGCTAATGGCCGAAGTGCGCGCGCTGGGTATTGGTGGGGAAGTAGGTAGGTGGAATGGAAACTGGCGAAACTGCCACAAAGTTAATCCCTTTCGTTAGGCATATGGGCTACAATCGACGCTTACGTGACGCGGGTTCAAAGATGTCGATTTTAGAAACATGTTTAGTTCAAATGATAACCCAACTCGCAACAATGGTTAGAAGTTGGATTTGAAACGATTTAGGACTAGTATATGTGAGAATTACTTTAACACGTTGATAGTTTAAGATTAAAACATATGAAAACTCTGCAGGAGTTCGCTTGCACGGTGTCTCTGTGAGCAAACTAAATATAGAGCTATTTATATATTCTCCACTTTCCTGTAAAGTTTCCTTGGCTACTTTTCCAGGGTCAAGGTATTTTCTTCAACCTTTTTCCGTACCTGCCTCTGGCAGGGAGGGAGCGGAGGGTGGGGAGAGAGCCTTCTACTTTTCAATCCAGTTTTCTACTACTGCTAGGATAGTTGAAAGAAAAATAAACTTTCACAAAATTTTCCCTGGCACCCGTTGCCATTGGTACCTCCTCGGTATGGGCCGCAAGGCCTTTTGAGGTACTTCTTTTCCTTGTAACTCTCTCTCTCTCTCTCTCTCTCTCTCTCTCTCTCTCTCTCTCTCCAGTGACCACGCGCTCATTAAGGTCATTGGCATCAACGAGAGGGTGCAAGACTTGTACGTCCCACTGGGCGTGAGGTTTGTTGACCCGTTCGACGCGTTTTTGGGTAGGTGGGACCTGTATCAGAGGGATGGTGTCGACCTCAATGTCAAGGGTAAAGGTGTGCTAGGCACACTACTTGACCGGCACCTATACCGTATGGTGAGGTCAAGTCCGGGGATTGATGATGGGCCCCAACCGGGGAAAGATGATGATGAGCTGGTGGCGAACGTACCTTCAACTGAAGGGTGCCTCCATGTACAGTTGGGTGACCCTCCTTCCCCGTTGGAGGGGGCTCAGCCTCCTGCGGAAGTTGCCCCCTCGTTGGTGAGGGGCTCTTCAACTCCCGACACCCTTGGCTGTTCGGGAAACGGGTCGTGCTAGGGGGCGGTCAGAATAGGGAAGGCTCCCTCCGTGCAGTGCTTTTTAATGCTAGGTCGATTAAGAATAAGTTTTGCGAGCTACAGGCGCTCTTAGCATCAGAATACCAGGACATCGTTGCTATCACCGAGTCCTGGATTCATACTGATCGGAGGGACTAAGTTGGGGAGTTCGAGATTCCCGGATATAGAATGTTTCACAAAGACCGAACCCGTGGCGAGGGGTACTAATATACGTGAGGGACACGTTGAGTCCGGTTGACTGCCAGTTCCGACCAGAACGGGAGCTGCTTGGCGTCGATCTGAACGTGGGAGGGACAAACTATAGGTTAATCTTGGTGTACAGACTTCCGCATCTCCTCCTCAAGGAGGATACAGCCCTGTACACCGAACTCCGTAGTCTGCTAGGGGACAGGGTGTGTGTAGTTTTAGGAGACTTCAGCTGTTGCGACATAAAGTGGTAAGACAGGACTGCTGATGAGGACTTCCTGACTCAGTGGGTCAATGGGCCTACACGAGGCGAAAGCGTTCTAGACTTAGTATTCATGACCGAAGACAACCTCGTCACTGGCCTCACCGTTGACGAATCGTTGGGCGGAAGTGATCACGGTCTGATTAGGTTCTATGTGCGCGTCCCTCGGGTGAGGCGTAGTGACTCTTGAGGCAGTAAGCTCGATCTACGGCGGGCGAACTTTGTTGGCCTCGGGGATAGCGTAGGTGAGATGCAGTTAAAGGTCAGTGGTGATCAGTGGCGATGTTGAGGAGATGTGGAGTGCATTCCGGGACCAGTTTATGGTGCTGCAGTCTGCTGCCATACCCTCAAAACCGGTCACCCCTGCTTCAACGCAGCCTAAGTGGTTCAGTCGTGACATCGCTTCGGCTATCCGAAATAGGAAAGCTGCGTATAGGAGGGCGAAGGCCAATCGTTCCCATGAGAACGAACGCTGAGTCGTATGTCTGCCTGTGCAGAGAAGTGAAGGCGAAGGTTAGGCTAGCGAAACGTAACGACGAACTCCGGGTGGCAAGCCTCTGCAAGGGGAACCCTAAGGAGTTCTTCAGTTATGTTAATGGTAGAAAGCCCATTACAAGCATGATAGGTCCGTTAAAGGACCCCAGCGGCGTCCTGCGGACCTCCGACGTAGACATCGCTAATGTGCTGAATGAGTACTTTGCGGGAGTGTTCACCAGGGAGGACACCCGCGTCATCCCCAAACCAGGCGTGAGGCACGAAGATGCTGGCCTGGATGGTGTTCGGTGTACCGCGACAGTCGTTGCCGATAGAATAGACAAACAGTGCGTTTAAGGCTCCTGGGCCAGACCAGTTCCTCCCCAGAGTGTTGCGGGAGGTGCGCGACCATGTGGCTCCCCACCTGGCTACAGTCTTCAACAAATCATTGGAGACGGGCCAGGTGCCTGGTGACTGGAGGGAAGCCAACGTGACCCCTATCTTTAAGAAAGTGGATCACGAAAGTCCAGGGAACTATCGTCCCATTAATCTCACTTCAGTTGTAGGTAAATTATTAGAGGGGATAATAACGGATAGGATCGTTGACCATTTGGATTCCTACAAGCTGCTTGGGAACTCCCAACATGGGTTTAGACGGCATAGGTCGTGTCTCACTAACTTGCTCGAGTTTTTCCACGTCATGTTGAGTGAGTATGATAAGAGTAGGGCGATTGATATACTTTATCTCGACTTTGAGAAAGCCTTTGATAAGGTACCTCACCGCCGGCTAATGGCGAAAGTGCGCGCGCTGGGTATCGGTGGGGAAGTAGGTAGGTGGATTGAAAACTGGCTGAAGAATAGGCGGCAGAGGGTTGTAATTAAAGGGGCTAGTTCGGGTTGGACTTCGGTCACTAGCGGGGTTCCTCAAGGTTCCGTTTTGGGGCTACTGTTGTTTATCATTTACATAAATGATATCGACGGTGGCATCGTCAGTAGGATCGCCAAATTTGCTGATGACACGAAGCTTGGGGCCAATGTTGGGACGCCCGAGGCGATCGAGCAACTGCGTGCGGACCTAGGTAGGATAGGAGAGTGGTCCGAAAAATGGTAAATGCCGTTTAACTTGGGTAAATGCAACGTAATGCACATTGGCTACATCAATCCCAAGTCGGATTACTCCATGTTGGGGAGTAATATCGAGGCGACTGATTTGGAAAAGGACTTGGGTGTGCTAATCAGCAGCGACCTTAAGTTTACCAAACATTGCGTAGAGGTGGAAAAGAAAGCCCAGAAGTTGTTGGGTTATATCACGAGGCAATTTCGATTTTGGAACAAGAAAATTGTACTCTCTCTGTACAATTCTCTGCTTCGGCCGCACCTGGAGTATGCCGTGCAGTTCTGGTCGCCCACCCTCAGGAAAGATATTGAGAGGCTGGAGCGAGTGCAGGCGAGGGCCACAAAGTTAATCCCTTCCGTTAGGCATATGGGCTACAATCGACGCTTACGCGCCCTGAATTTGTTTTCGCTGGAAACTCGGAGGCTGCGCGGTCAACTGATCGAGGTTTTCAAGTTCTTACGCGGGTTTAACAATGTCGATTTTAGAAGCATGTTTAGTTTAAATGATAACCCAACTCGCAACAATGATTGGAAGTTGGATTTGAAACGGTTTAGAACTAGTGTGTGTGGGAATTACTTTACGTATAAGATCTGTGACACGTGGAACAGTTTACCTTAAGAAGTTGTGAACAGTTCTTCTGTGGATCTGTTCAAGAAAAGGTTAGCCCCGATCTTGCACACTGTTTGAGGGTGACAGAATTTTTCCGTGGCACCCGTTGCCATTGGTACCTTCTCGGTATGGGCCGCAAGGCCTTTTGAGGTACTACTTTTCCTTGTAACACACACACACACACACACTCTCTCTCTCTCTCTCTCTCTCTCTCTCTCTCTCTCTCTCTCTCTCTCTCTCTCTCTCAAATATATGGGAATAACAGGAAAACAAGGAAATTATATAATTTCTTTAATGAGCGGCGGCAAGTCGTTACAGTACAAGGAATATCTTCATCAGAATCAGAGGGCCTCAGCTCAGGACCACAAGGAACAGTATTAGCTCCACTACTTTTCATGATCATGCTAACTGACATAGATGTGGACAGTAACATCCTTTGCTGATGACACAAAGATCAGTAAAAAAATAAGAAACCCAGAAGATATAGGATCTCTACAAACAGACATGAACAGAATCTACAAGTGGACGGAAGACAACAATATGAAGTTTAACACTGAGAAATTTCAACTGTTACGGTACGGAAAAAGGGAGGACCTAAAATCCATGGAATAATATACCCCAAATGGACAGGAAATTCAGAGAAATTCTGAAGCAAAAGATTTAGGAGTTGTAATGAATGACATGATGCGAAATTTGAAACACAAAATAAGATAGCAGTAAACAGAGCAATGAGAATAACGGGACAGATATTGAGAACCTTTAAACGAAGGGATAGGAGTATAATGATTCCTCTACTCAGTCTACTGAAAACACCGATCATACCCAAATTGGAATACTGCTTGGTCCAAACATGCCCATATAAAAAAGAAGACATTAGACAGCTAGAAAGGATTCAGAGAAGCTTCACAGCCAAGATCAATGGGTGCAAAGAACTAAATCACTGGGAAAGGTAACGCGAATTAAACCTATATTCACTGGAAAGAAGAGAGATACATCATTATTTACACTTGGGAAAAATTGGAGAAACTAGTCCCTAATCTTACTCTGAACGCTGTTAACTCCCCAAACAACAGTGGAAATTAGAAAAGGAAGACCGTGTCGTGTTCCCAAATTAAAGGCTAGACAGGGAACATCCTTAGCCCAGGAAGAAAATAGTTTTGTTGTGAGAGGACCAAGACTGTTTAATCAGCTGCCCAAAGACCTAAGGAACACGAGTGGTGTTGGGTGGACATCTTCAAAAGAAGATTAGACGCCTGGCTTAGAACAATCTGAGATGAGCCGGGCGTACCTGGCTATGCGAGGTGGTGGAGAGTACAAGAAACCAACTCACTGCTTCACCAGGCCAACTCAATTGGAATCATCGCACGGAACATTTGAAAGGTGTACCGTATATATATATATATATACAGTATATATAACTTCGTAAAAATGAAGTATTTTTCTGAGTAAAGTTTTGAGAATCTGGAATTTGTGTTTATTCATGCCAACACAGTCATCACGGGTATATTCTTGAAAGAGCGAGGCGTGAGAGGAGATGGAAATTTTGTCTTTTATTTTGAAGGTGGCTTGTTTTTCTCTGGCTTGTTTTTCTCTGGCTTTGGGTGAAAATGCATTTCATTTTGGTCTCAAAAAAAAAATAATAGTTTGCCAAGTTTATAAGTTTGATTTCGACGTAAAAAATCTTTATGATTATCATAAGGGATCAATAGGAGTTTAACCCCTTCAGTACCAAGGGTAATAATATTTTTTTTTAATTCTTATGTTGTTTTAAAGAAATGTCTCGAGACACTGAAGCGCTGAAGGAAGTGCCGAGCATATAAAACACGCGTAGCTGTCCCAGGAATCGGAACTTTAGGCCACTAAACTAACAAAAGTCGAAATACATTTTTATTAATTTTTTTTACTCTCCACAAAATGTCCCCAAGGTACTGAAGGGGTTTAAAATAAATAACCTTTTTATGTTAAATAGAAATGGCTGCATTTGATTTATTTATTATTATT
Source organism: Bathynomus jamesi (assembly GCA_023014485.1). Taxonomy (NCBI): domain Eukaryota; kingdom Metazoa; phylum Arthropoda; class Malacostraca; order Isopoda; family Cirolanidae; genus Bathynomus; species Bathynomus jamesi. Next base: position 867,195 of record JAJOZX010000965.1, read on the forward strand.
AAATATAAATCCATTTGAATAGTATTTATTATCAATGAAGTGAGAGGGAAAACCGCTGCCCAATAGAGTTTTTAAGGTCCTGACAAAGCTGGGCACTTGCGTTTTTTTTTGCGGTACTGCGGTACTACCGCACTACCAAACCGGTACCGCATAACGCAGTACCGCAAAAAATGCGGTAGCGGTACTGCTGTACTTTCAGCGATCCTTTGCGGTACTGCGTTATGCGGTACCGGTTTGGTAGTGCGGGAGTACCGCAGTACCGCAGTACCGCAAAAAAACCCGCAAGTGCCCAGCTTTGTTTAAGGAAACCCGATTTCAGTATGAAATAAGCGCAAACGCGAGCCAATATCGCGCAGAAACGATTGTTGTCAGTACAACTTTTGGAGTTAACGGATGGCGCCGCGGAGCTCAGGATCACGCATCGCTCGACTTTTTTTCCCTTTACCTCTCCTCCTCGTTCAAAGTATACTGTTACCCACCGAGAAGAAAAATAGTCTCTCCATTGGCTGTTTGTAAAATGGGTCGCAATTTTTTAAAACGAAAAATGAGGAAGTTACGAGTCTGCGAAAGTTGTAAACAAAAGGCGGTTGTTTGTTCGAGGTAAATATTCATAAATGGTGATACGACGTCAAATTGTTTATCGTAAAGAGTTTGGTCGTGAGGATTTCAGCAAATTTTTTAACGAACAAAACGTTAACTTTGGTCTTAAATATAATTAAAAGTAGGAAAGTTTACCTGATGCGGTTTTTTTGGTTTTTTTTTTTTTTACGAAAGCCGTAAATATTTCGAGTTTAGAAACTGAAAAATATGTAAATCAGATTTTTGGTGTTTGAAAAGTTTTCCCAAATAACTTTTGACGACGAAAATTAAAATTTATTTAATCATTATATTAAGTAATGTTTATTATTGGATTGGTCGCGCTTTTCTATTTCGTTTTGGTTAATTTTAACATTTGAAATTGTAGTATTAAAACGGTGATCGAGTGATTGCATTAATATTATCAATAACAAATCGGGCAACATTACTTAAAATTTTAATGAAAGAGAAGACTGAGAAACGCTGCACGGAGGATTAACAAAAGTAAATAGACACCTTCGGTTTTTTTTGGGTTTTTTCATTTATTCGAGAATAAAATTTAATTAATAATAATAGATTTATTGAATCAATATAAGCACACCGGACAAAAAATTAGTCACCCCTAATAGCACCGATAGTAGGAAGTTCAAGGTCACACAGAGGGCGCTGATGTAGCATTGGTAAGTGACAAGTAGCGGTGACGTAGCACACAGGATCAGATCTGTTTCGTGAGGTGGTGAAGAACAAAGTGTGTGTTGGATATAGTCTGCAAAATGGGTCGTGAGGCAGACGTTACTCAGTGGCAAAAAGGAGCCATCGTGTTTGGCAGAGCCCACGGACACAAAATGTCTGAAGTAGCCCAATTTGTTGGTGTGTCAACGCGTACTGTCCAGCGAGTTTACAAAGAGTGGTGTAGTTCGCAATCAACTGACAATCGACGGCGTAACTGTGGCCGGAAAACAATTCTCGACAATAGGGGCCGCCGCCATGTTTCTCGTCTAGTAACTGCAAATCGTTTTCAAACCAGAGAACAATTGCTCCAAGAAACCAATGAGGTTCTCCAGCGACCAATTTCCGAACGGACATTGCGACGAGAACTGCATGCGATGGACATCTGGAGCAGGGTACCACGGAAGAGGCCGCTGTTAACAGCAAGTCACAAATTGGCACGTTATAAATGGGCTCAGAGGCACAAAAACTGGACTGCGGTAGATTGGAAACGTGTAATTTGGTCCGATGAGTCCCGTTTTTTTGTTTGTTCTCCAATGATGGGAGGCGACGAGTACATCGCAGGTCCAATGAAGCCTTTAATCCTGAATGCGTCGAAGTGTTGTTCAGGCTGGAAACAGAAAGTGAAGCGCAGGAATAGACACCCACGGACTCTGGCGGAACTTCGGGACCGGCTGATGAACGAGTGGCAGCAAATCGATGTTCAGTACATGCACAACCTCGTAGAGTCTCTGCCTCGCCAGATTCGTGCGGTTATCAAGGCCAGAGGCGCCGTCACACGTTATTAGGTACATTCTGAGAGGGGTGACTAATTTTTTGTCCGGTGTGCTTATTTAGAATCGTTTTGCTTTCAATTTTGCATTATGCAAAGTTGACGTATTTTCTGGCATTCCATTGGTGAACTTTGCTACTTTTTCTTAAGGACAATCATCGTGGGGTCTTATTTACTTTTGTCACCCCCCCCCCCTGTATATTTTATTCCGACTAAAACGAAAGTTTATGAAAAGATAATGATATCACCGCTCTGTTTATCAACCTTCCTTCTTTCCTCGCATAAAATATTCAAAACGGGTGACCTTAACGTCCTTTTACCTTCGTTTTGAGGGAGTGCCTCGGAGGGGAATTAATCTCTTTTGAGAACGCAGACCCCTATTCTTCAGGGAAAGTAAGGGGAAGAGGTTATTCTTTCATGAGCAGGATACGGAAGTGGGAATAAGACTGGGGACATCGTTAGATACACTTTTTATACATTTGTACAATTTCGAGAAAAAAAACTCGCCAAAAAAGTTATTTTTAAAAGCTTAAAAAATTACAAAATGGTCATAGTCTGGTTTTCTTTGGAGGTATTTTAGTATTTTTAGTGACAGGAATATATATATATATAGTATATATATATATACACACGAGTTTTTTTTCATTATTACTGATAAGTAATTTTTTTGGTTCTTGAATATTTTATATTTCTAGGCGAATTTTTTTCGAAACTGTGTGTGTGTGTGTGTGTGAGTGATTTATCCTTAAAAAAAATTGATCATTCGTGTGATGATCAAAATCCTATTTTGTGGCTATCATTTAATGATCCTTAATCAGCCCTGAAAATCATTTTATATAAAAACAATGTTGGTGAACGTCTCTCTGAAAATATTTTTCAGTAAAATTTTGCACGAGATTTTAGTAAACTGATTTTTTTTTATGCAGGAAGGAGAGGCCAAGGGCGAATGCCCGCCAAAACGCCCCCTTCCCCTAGCACATTTTGGCGACATTGGGCTGTTACGCGTTTTGTTATTGACGTAGAAACTGAAGTGCTTTGGTATTATTAATAATTAATTAAGGATGGAACGATTAATCGTTTGGTAATCAATATAATCGACAATATCGAAGATTATCGACAATCGCGCTTTTCGATGATTAATGAAAGGGATTATCTAAAATTTTGTCTTGTTGAACATACATACTTCGCTTCAGAGCGGTACGTCTTAATAAAGACAACTTCATGCAGTATTTTTGCCTTCATATTTTCGGACAACGCACCGATAATTTGCTGAAAAATGATAGATGAAACAAAATAAAAGCAATCCTTTTTTAATTTATTAATTTCTTTGCAACATTTGTTGCTATATTGGTGCAACGATGCAAATAATAATAATGAAGTGAAGGTACCTATTTTTAGGCCAAATTTGATTAATTTCATATTCAATTAATTTGACAAATCCTCGCGAGATTTCTTGATAAATAAAAATTAAAAAATAGCAAAAGTGCATATTGTGTACGGGTCTAGGAAAGTTGATCGCCCACAATTCATCGCTCATACATTTCACCGCAACACAATTCATCGCCCATACAATTCACCGAACATATATATATATATTAGTGGTGGACCGGATGTCAGTTTTTCAACATCTGCGGATGCGGATCTTTAATTTCAATGATAAAAGTAATAACTTTCTCAAGAGTTTCAGCCACAGAAAATTCAATGAAACAAGTTTCATTCAATTTTCTGTGTTACCAGGTACTATTTATATTTTGAGGTATATATATTTGTTTGTTCATTAATAAATAATTAATACTTTACATGAAATGTGCATGACTGGGCCTTATAAGCTACTTTACAAACTAATTTAATTGTAAATTGCATAATTTATTGGAGGTAATATCCGCATAACATCCGCAGTCAGAATTGCGGATGCGGATGTTATATATATATATAAATTATTTCACGAAAGTAATACGTGAAAAATATTTATGATGAATAAAACCACGAAAGAAAGGAAACACAAAATGGTGCTCAAGCGCTTTCGTCTGACATCCTCAGGAACACTGAAGTGCATACAGAATTACAGCCCATATATAGGTTACAGAAAAAAAATATATATATATTCAATAAACTGAGAAATAAAATTAAAAATTAAAGGATTGTGGGAGGGGCATACAAATTTGTAAGGAAAAACTATCGATTTTTAGCACAAGATCAAATGAATTGTTTCCAACCAATGTTATAAAAAAAAAAAAAATACAAATTTATACTGGAAATCTGCCCGGGTTTTAGCACTCGGCCCATCTTGTATATAAAAATAAATTGAAAAATAAAAGTTATTAGAGTGGCATACAAGTTTACCAAAGATTTAGCGTTCTACCCTTCTTATCTAAATCTGTTCTGAAGGAATTCAAAACAACAGGATCGAGTTGAAAAAGACCTTTGCTTATGTTGAAGTTATTTGTACAAATAACAAATAACTTCAACATAAGCAAAGGTCTTTTTCAACTCGATCCTGTTTTGAATTCCTTCAGAACAGATTTAGATAAGAAGGGTAGAACGCTAAATCTTTGGTAAACTTGTATGTCACTCTAATAACTTTTATTTTTCAATTTATTTTTATATACAAGATGGCCAGAGTGCTAAAACCCGGGCAGATTTCCAGTATAAATTTGTATTTTTTTTTTTTATATAACTGGTTGGAAACAATTCATTTGATCTTGTGCTAAAAATCGATAGTTTTTCCTTACAAATTTGTATGCCCCTCCCACAATCCTTTAATTTTATTTCTCCGTTTATTGTGTATATATATATATATATATATATATATATATATATATATATGTCGGGGGGTGGAAAAATATGATGATGCTGTTAAATTCTCTCGGACCAACAAGGAAGTTTATACCGTTTAATTAGTCTGACTGACATCCACGGTTCTTCTTTTCAACTTTACTTTATCTGACTGCGAGTTACGAAGACAACAATTTATATCTTCGGTTGATGGCGTCCGCTCTCTCTCAGTCCGTTGAGAGAAGGGAATGCTTTTCTCCTTTGGAAGGATATAAAATGACGAGTCTTCCTTTGCTCAGTCCTTTATTTTTTACAAGGTCGAAATCACTTTTAAAATATTAGAGTTTCTTAGTAATTAGAAAACAATGAAAACCTTTTCACTACACTTGTTTAGTGAGTTATTAACGAGCAAATGTTTACATCAAAAAGCTAAGGGGACCAGCCGAAACGGCCCGGCCCAAGGGCGGAACACTCACACCCATCCGAGGCCGAGGCGAGACTCTAACTCTGTCTCAAATCTGAGGCAGACTCTCTCAAGGCGTGTTCATTTCCTCCTTGAGAAACCCTGTGGTGCCACGCTTACCAAAGCTTTATTTACTTGTAAATTCCTACTCTGATAATGGTACTAACAAGAGAATTGGTATAAAATGATATTAGCAAAAGAATTTATACAGTTGTAGTTTTATACTAATCGAAAAGAACATTTAGAATTTTAGGAATCTCTGTTAAGATTATAGATGTGACAACTGTGGAGAGCATCGTTAGGCTTATCGAAAGGGTGCCAGAGAATCTGGGCTTGAGGCAATTTATACAAATATTAAGAATTTTAACGGAGTCCTGTTTTAATTTATATGAACAAAATAATATCTTCTAAAGGATTAATATTTTAATTTATACAAACAAGAATATCTTTAAATTTTAACACAAATTTATTTTCTCGTAGAAACACTTTTCTACATATAATATATATATATATATATATATATATTTTTTTTTTTTTTCTGTAACCCATACAGGGTGGGCGGAAAGTAGCTCCCTATTTTGGATTGGTAAAAAAATACGTATATTATCCATTTATTTCAGAAGAAATAATATGAAAAGGTAGGCATACATGGTAGGTTTTCTCTAAAATTCAATGTGGGCTCCAACTCTTTCCACCAGCTTCTGGAGCCGCCCAGGAATGGCGTCCACTGACTTTAGCAGGAACTCCGGCGGGATGGAGGACATAACTTCCCGAATTCGGTCCTCCAGTTCTTCCAATGTCCTCGGTTTGGTGCGGTAGACTTCTTCCTTTACCCACCCCCAAAGAAAGAAGTCGCACGGTGTCAAGTCGGGGCTCCTGGCTGGCCATTGATGTGGACCACGACGACCCATCCAACGCCCAGGGAAGTGGGCATCCAGCCACTCACGGACAACAAGAGCGAAGTGCGGAGGGGCGCCATCTTGCATAAATATCAGATCGTCGATGTTCTCCCATGTGCTGACAACCGGCCAGACCTCGTTTCGCAACATAGCAAGGTACCGCTCAGCATTCATGGTGTTGCGCAGAAGGAACGGGCCCACAACCTGATCTGAGGTCATACCACACCACACCGTTACACTGAACCGATTCTGCCGTTTTTCAGCGGTAACCGTGCGACTTCTTTCTTGGGGGTGGGTAAAGAAAGAAGTCTACCGCACCAAACCGAGGACATTGGAAGAACTGGAGGACCGAATTCGGGAAGTCATGTCCTCCATCCCGCCGGAGTTCCTGCTAAAGTCAGTGGACGCCATTCCTGGGCGGCTCCAGAAGCTGGTGGAAAGAGTTGGAGCCCACATTGAATTTTAGAGAAAACCTACCATGTATGCCTACCTTTTCATATTATTTCTTCTGAAATAAATGGATAATATACGTATTTTTTTACCAATCCAAAATAGGGAGCTACTTTCCGCCCACCCTGTATATAGGCTGTAATTCTGTATTTACTTCAGTGTTCCTGAGGATGTCATTAGACGAAAGCGCTTGAGCACCATTCTGTGTTTCCTTTCCTTCGTGGTTTTATTCATAATATATATATATATATATATATTTTATATATATAATATATACATATATATATATATATTTATATATATATAATATATACATATATATATATTATATATATATATATATTATATATATATATTCACCCCAACAAAATAAGAATGAATAAGAAAGTGTTTGAAACAATATTTATTTAGTAAAACCCCAATAAAGAAATGTGTGAAATATTTATTTATTAAAACGATACTCAGTAAAAAGTATTTGCGAAAAATATGTTTATTATCGTGGTTACTTTTTTCAAAGGTATTTAGGTCTAAGCCCATCTCTCTGCATCTTTTAACGAACCTTTGTTTACGAAAAAGTTGATTTTGGTACTTACGTATTATCGGGACTACCAAACTGTTTATTATGTATTTTTGCTCTCGTCATTTTCGTTTAAACTAACGAAAATATCACAACTTAACCAATCATCAAGGGCGTACAGTTGACCTAACCGGGCATTCAGTTGACCTAACCGTGCATTTTCCGTTTTATTTTGTCTAAAGCACATTTTAATATGAAATATTATGAGCTATCCCTCTTATATATTCGACAATACAATGCTCTGAATCGTAGCTTTCGACGAGTCTTCGAATTCGTTCAGCACAATTGCGATATTTTCTTTTTTTCTTTTGAGGTTCGTGGCCACCTATGTACTGTTCATTTCTGATTTTACTTAGTTTGTTCTTTCTTAAGGCACTCCAGAAATTTCCAAATATTTGGATGATGGGCAGCAATCTGTTCTTCTGGGCGATGAATTATCCTGAGCGATGATTTGTTGTGGACGGTGAATTGTGGGCGATGATTTTTCCGGATACCATTGTGTATTAAATGCAAATAATACTCTGCTTTATGTGAAATATAGGCAACTTTAATTAAAAATACTAAATTTAATGAACCTTTTTTCATTAGGAAAATTGAAACTATAATTTTTGGACAATTTCCTTAATTGTCACGTAAGCAAACATCGTTGTATCTATTATTATTATTATTAAATTAACAATAAAAATGAAATGCTTTTAAGTTATAATGCAAGAATATCAGGTTTTTCCTCATTTTTATGGACATAGTCTGTTCCTGGTTGGTGTGTGTATATATATATATATATATATATATATATATAATATATATATATATATGCGCCTCGGTGGTGTAGTGGTTACCGTTGCTGACTACGAATCGATCGAGACCCGGTGGCGTCAGGCGGCGCGTAGCAAACCCAGCTGTTCATCCTTCCACGCAATAAAAATTGCTTGGTACATAAATGGGTATCTTAGTTCGCCTAGTGGTTTAGTCGTTGTGCTGCTGGTGCGGCGTGGTTCGGATTCCGCGTTAAACTGTAGGTCTAAGGTGGAGTGACAAGCTTGTCTTTGGTCAGAATGAACAATTCGGGCGGAAGCTAAATCAAGGTTACACACACACACACACACACACATATATATATATATAATATATATATATATATTATATTATATATATATATATATATATATATTTTTTTTTTATTTATTCCCACGTATTGAATGACGTTTCAGTTTCATTTGATGAAGGTGGTGAGGAGAAATATTTTAATGGCATTTTTTAAAGAGTAGGAAAACTTTGTTCGTTGTTTTTCCGCCTTTCTGATGGATTTTCTTTTCTTTGTAATGGTTTTCTCTCGAAAGAGTTTGAGCTCTCGCTTCAGAACTTCGAGTTTCCTGACTTTCTTCGTTCGCATTGTCTCTCGAACAACTTTTTTTGGAAGCTTATTGAGACTCGAAAGCTTTTCAAAATAGTTACTTTAGTTTATCCTTTTTATACTTCTTACGGTTGTTGGCCGTGGATAATGATGTCTCTCTCTCGTTCACTGTCGAGGGACGGTTCGGAATCGGTACTCGTTACCGTAGGCTCGTAGATTAATTTTTCCGCAACTTCGGTTGTCCTTTTAATTAAAATATTTTGCTCGACATCTTCGAATCTGGTTTTTAATCGTGGATCCAATCCAAAAATGAAGTTCTACGTAACATTCAGCTTCCTAGAAACTTTTTAAATCTTTTATTTCCACTGTTTGACGCTTCACTAACTAAAATCTGTATTCTTCGAAAATCGCCGCTTTCATTGTTGATTTTCTCTTTGATTCGGAGAAAAATATACTTTAAAAGAAGAAGAATTGGAATGACCACGGATGCTGCTGCGTCCCGTTTGCTATATTCAACTGTAATTTTTTCAAAAGGTTATGGGCTTTTCAATCTTATTCCTTTAGGGCTGAGCAATCGTTTTATTGGTGCCATATGATCGGTTCGTAGTGCGATATTACAAAAGATCAATAATCGATCGACATTACCTTCTCGATGATCAATAAATAATCGACAAAATTTAATAATGATCATTCTTTAATAAAAATGTTTAGGGTGGTTTAACCTACTTCGTAACATATATTATAAAGGTGGTATGACGAGGTGGGCCTTCAGCCGTACGTGGAATTCAACCTCCCTCTTCCCAACCCCACCTAAGAAGACCCCAAAAAGTGCTTTAACTCGGTTCGGTAAAATTTGTAGTTCGAGCCGAGACTCGAACCCAAGACTTTTAACAGTCCCGCGCTTTAACACGAGGCTACCCCGCGAGTTTTGTCATGCCCTCCTCCCCCCAAAGGGCTATTACCCAAGGTGTTATCTTTATTTTTAAGTGACACTACAAAAACTGGGTCACGAGCCTGAATTCCGTACGATAAGGGGTCGAACCACGAAATTCCAACTAGATTACGAAGTAGGAATTAGGAGGCTAAAACTTAAATTTCAATATGAACCGTAAGTTTCCTACCTCCCTTCGAGCAGAACAGCGCTTGGTGCATGGTGACCTTAGTTAAATGAAACCGCACACATTGGTTACATTCATAACTTTAGGCAGTTGAGGAACATTTCCCCCACTCCCTAATTTTCATTTAACGATATGCACACACACACACCACACAACACACACACACACACACACACACACACATGGTAGCTACCTTACGAAACCGTGATATTTTCCCATTTTAAATTGTGGATGGCGTCATTTAATCTGTGATTAATTTATGTAACCAAATTTAATCTAACGTTCATCACATCTTTTTATTTCATATTTAATGATTTTCGATAAAATAATATTAATCTGAATTTATGGTAATACGGCAAATATCGCTATTCGAACGTTCGTGTGTATATGCATCATGAAGATTGTCGCGGTTTCGCAGGGTAGCCAAGAACACAAAAGCAATATATATATATATATATATATATTAACAGTTGTTAAAAATAGACTTGATTTTGACCTCTTTGCAACACCCTACTCTCATGGCTGGTAAGGGATTTTACGCACGAATTTGTTAAGTTCATTGAAATTATTGAAACTGGTGTTGTGTGGAGGATCCTCAGTTCTTTTGGCAGCGCATTAAGGAGTGTGACTCCGTATTTCGAGAGTATTTTCGATGTTCTTTTTCATGGCACCATGTTCCACCGCAAATGGGATATTACAAAATCTGATTGTTCTCATTCCAATGTTTTTATTTCATTTCTAAAGTTTGGGACACGCGCATCCCTCGAGTATTTCCCATATGTGTTATTATGTATAGCTCACTTCTTTCGAATGAGAAGAGTTTCAGGGATTATATCGTGATTAGTAGTCGTTGCCGTCGTCTTTCGTTTCTTTCGTGGGCTACGTCGTTGTCGTCGTCTTTCGTTTCTTTCGTGGACTACGTCGTAGCCAATGTCGTAACACCGCTTCCCGTTGATCAGCGAAGTTAAGCGACAATGGGTCGGATAGTAGTTGGATGGGAGACCGTCCGCTGCGTCCAGACTATGTAGCGACCCGTGGTTCGGATCCCACGTAAAGCTGTAGGTCCCCTCCGTCTTATGACCTTGGATGTTGCGAAGGAGGTTAGACAAAACCAATCATTATTACCGTTTCTTTTATAATATATATATATATATATATATATAATACTTCTTCGTTTGCATAAGTAAAGTAAATGAATACAAACTTTCGAGGAGAAGTTCAATAAGCAATTTCAATGAGAGGACTGTACACACAAACGGATCGGCTAATGTGAATTCAGAAAAGAATGGTCACCATGGAAACACGTTTCTGTTTCAGCCTTGAAATACTGTAGGTTATTGTCTTTAATAAAGTATGAAATTAGTTTCTGTGTATACACACACACACACACACACCACCTTTGGTTAGCTTCTGCCTGAATTGTTCATTCTGACGAAGGTCAAGTTTTTCACTCCACCTTAGACCTACAGTTTAACGTGGAATCCGAACGACGCTCCACCAGCAGCCCAGCGTCTTAACCACTAGGCCACCCAGGGTACTCATTTACCTACCAACCACTTTCTTCATTGTGTGGAAGGATGAACAGCTGGGCTTTGCTGCGCGCCGCCTGCCGTCACCAGGTCTTTATCCCGGGGGCGATGGATTCATTGTCAGCGACGTTAACCATTACACCACCACATATATATATATGGGCTACGTCTTGGCCGATGTCGTAACACCGCTTCCCGGAGATCAGCGAAGTTAAGCGACATTGGGTCTGGGTAGTAGTTGGATGGGAGACCGTCCTCTGCCCCCAGATTATGTAGCGACCCGTGGTTCGGATCCCACGTAAAGCTGTAGGTCCCTTCCGTCATATGACCTTAGATGTTGCGAAGGAATAAATGAATAAATTATAATAGTGTAACTGTAAATGAATTTGATCATAAAAATACCCTCAGCCTACCTTACCATGTAAATTTTCAATATCTTCCGACCTTACTGAAAACAATTGGCATCAACGTCCTCTTTAGGTATAATAATACGGTTAAATCTCGCCCAAGAAAGAATAGTCCCGATAATGGGGTTGGTTTTGTGTATTCAATCGGATGTACACAATATAACTCAGTATATATAGGTCAAACGGGAAAAACTTTACATTGCAGGGTAAACAGAATAAATATGCGTGAAGAACAGCGAATAATTCTAAAGCATTGTTTAACCATATGTACGGATGTAATCATAGTATCAAGCAGGCATGGGCAATTACTTGATCAATGTAATTAATTATAATTACAATTACTTGACATTTTCAGTTACAATTACAGTAGATGGTGAACTACTTGATTAAAATTACTTAGTAAAGTAATTAATTACAATTACATTTCCAAAAAATTCCATCTTTTTATAAATACATACTATTTGATTTATGTCATGCTTTTCTACCTACGTATTTCAACTCCATTTTCAGTTTTGGCCATCATCTTCAATGAAAACTAGATAACATTAGGTCGATAAAATGTACTTTTTTTTTAACATTACACGTAACTATTTTTTATCGAGTAGTGCTTGCTGTGGACAATTGGACATTGGAAAATATGTATGTGACATGGTCTAATCTAATGAAACCAAAGATAAGACACTAAAAAAAATACTGATATAAGACAAAAGAATTGGCATATATTTTATCAAAATAATAAGGGGAAAAAACTAGCTCTTTAGTTAGGAACATTTTATTTCAAATAAAAAGAATAAGATTTTATTTTTAAAAAAAAGCTCCATGAGACATGATGGGCAAATAGTTTAAACTATAAGTAAGACTCGTTAACTTTAATATTCATCAGTCTTTCACACGTACAGTCAGTCATTCTGCCTCTGTCTGGCCTGAAAATTTTACCCCCAATATTAAACACACGTCCCACACGGGCAAAAGAGGCAGGAATGCCATTGTGCTGCTGAGCAAGAGCAGCAAGACAGCGTAAATTGACTGTAATTGTATCAATTACCTCGGTTTTCCAATGTAATTAATGACAATTTAGCTAGTCATTTACAATTACTTACCAATTACATGAAAAAATTTAAATTAATTACGATCAAATGCAATTATAAATTACTCCACGCCTGGTATCAAGTGGGGTAGTTCTAAAGCGCTCGTTAAAATCACAAATATAATTGAAAGGAATATTCTTGAATGTGCATTCATTCATTTTGAAAATAATTTCAATAAACAGTGCCGGAGTGTATAAAATTGACAATATCTTGTTAAAATGTCTTTTACCTTAAATCAACGCTTGTTAATCATGTACTATCTTTTATTTCTCTGCTCGTTGTACATATGTATATATTTTCGTCATCTCGCTTTCTCCCTTCATTCCCTGACGAAGTGTACTGCTGAGTACACGGAAGGCCTTAGAATAATTTTTTCTTCTTGTGGATTTGCATCATATACACTACCAGTCAAAAGTTTAAGTACACCCTGAAATATTCATAAATTTCAAATTTTGTTTAAAGTTTTTCATTTACAGTATTAACTAAGTTATCATGACACAAATTCATAAGTACAAACATGGGAACTTAAATAACAACAAATCAGAACAATTTACCAAAAGCAAAGTCTAAATTTTAGATTCATCAAAATAGCCTCCTCTAGCAGCAATTACAGCAGAACAAATTCGAGGCATGCGCTCAACAAGAGAAAGAAGATAGTCTGGTGAAAGCTGCTGCCAGCACTCTTGTAAGAGTTCCCAGAGCTTCTGAGCACTGGATGGCTGCTTGACTTTCACTCGTCGATCCAGTTCATCCCACACTAGCACGATGGGGTTCAGATCCGGGGACTGTGCTAGCCATTTCATAACTGTGAGCTGACGTTGCCGTTCTTTCTACTTCAGGTAATTTTGACACAGCTTCGAAATGTGTTTAGGATCGTTGTCTTGCTGCATTATGAACTGTGTGGCCAACTAGTCGCAGTCCAGATGGGATGGCATGGCGCTGTGGAATGCTCTGATAGCTACGTTGGTTCAGTATTCCAGTGACTTTGTGGAGATCTCCAACTTGCTCCCCTACAAAACATCCCCAGACCATCACACTTTCTCCACCGTGCTTCACTGTTGGCACAACACACTGCCGTGCCGTTCTTTCACCCGCTCTGCGCCGCACAAATACTCTACGTTTGGATCAAAAAACTTCGAACTTTGATTCGTCAGTCCAAAAGACAAATTTCCACTGCTCAACAGTCCATTTTTGGTGTTTTTTAGCCCAGGCTAGCCTTTTCTTTTTGTTCTGGAGTCTCAGCATTGGTTTCTTTGCTGCAGTTCGTCCTTTTAATCCTGCCTCTCTTAGTCTTCTCTGAACAGTTGATGTTTAAACTGTTGTACTTCTGGAGTTGTTGAGCTGGGCTTTGATTTCAGGTGCTCTGAGGCGTCTGTTGCGCAGACTGGTGACTCGGATATACTTATAGGTGTCCTCTGACTCTGTTGTGGTTCTTGGTCGCCTTGACCTTTTTCTGTCCTTATTTTGACCAGTTTCTTCGTACCGTTTAATGGCACAAGCAACCGCATTCACAGAAACTTTTAATTTTTTTGCAATTTGCCTCAGTGATTGGCCCTCATTTCTCAAAGTTACAATCGACTGTCATTTTTCTGTTGTTAACTCAGGTTTGGCACCCATTTTTGCTTTCTGAAACACAGAAATATACCTTAAACTACACAGTTAGCTCCTCTGCAAGGATTTTTTATGTAAAGACCCGCAGCGCATGTTAATAACTGAACATATGTATTAACATACTCCTGAAGAAACACACTACCCAAGTAAAGACTTTTAAACTGTTTTTGGACCTACGTATGTGCAGAGCTAATGGCATTAATTTTAGGTTGCATGCTAGACGTAAATTAAAACATTTTGAAGGCTATTTTGAAGAAACTTCTGTGTCACAACACACTGCATAAGGCAGATGCACTGAAGCATACAATATGAAAGCCAGGTAAGCAAATTCATCTCTAGTACCTGTTAAGTTTATATTTGAAATTTATGTCATGAGCTAAGCAGCAAAACATTGGAAATTAGTAGGTGTACTTAAACTTTTGACTGGTACTAATATATATATATATATATTATATATATATATATATATATTATATATATATATACAGGGTGTTTGAAAACTTTCTGTACAAATTGTAATGGGGGATAGGCAACACCAAGACAAACCCTTTTCGTCTATAAGTGTATGTCCGCTGACGTCACCATTCGGCGCGAGAGGGCGCCGCTGCAATTGGGTAAAAGGTAAAGAGGGCTAGACTCGCGCTTGCCGCGGGCATTCTTAAATCGGACGTAGTACGCGTAACATGGAGCGCTTCACGACTGCTGAGATGACTGACATGCATATGGTGTATGGGGCTGCCAATTTTAAACGGATGAGCTGCTGTGAGTTTGTACCGACAGCGCTTCCCAAACAGACGTGTGCCAAACCACCAAACGTTTGCGCATTTGCATCGGCGACTGCGAGAAACTGGAACATTCCATGCAAACATGCATGACACTGCTCGGGAGAGAAACGTGCGCACTCCTGACATGGAAGAAGAAATCCTACGGCGATTTGAGGACAATCCAAGCGCAAGCACGCGAGGTGTTGCACGTATCCTCGGTGTGAACCACGACCTGGTCTGGAGAGTGTTGCACGAGCAGCAGTTACATCCGTTTCATCGTCAGAGAGTCCAGGCATTACAAACCCGTGTAGCATGTGGATTTGCGTGCGCCCACACGTGAGAATTGTGCGTGTTAAACACACCCTCACGTGTGAAACAGGCCTCATCTGAGAACAGCATATAAGCCGGAAAATTAGGCTGCACCGCTGTCTGCTGCAGAAACCAGCGTGCGAATTCCACACGAAGAGGGTAATCCCGAGGTTGTAATGCCTGAACTCTCTGACGATGAAACGGATGTAACTGCTGCTCGTGCAACACTCTCCAGACCAGGTCGTGGTCCAAACCGAGGATACGTGCAACACCTCGCGTGTTTGCGTTTGGATTGTCCTCAAATCGCCGTAGGATTTCTTCTTCCATGTCAGGAGTGCGCACGTTTCTCTCCCGACCAGTGTCATGCATGTTTGCATGGAATGTTCCAGTTTCTCGCAGTCGTCGATGCAAATGCGCAAACGTTTGGTGGTTTGGCACACGTCTGTTTGGGAAGCGCTGTCGGTACAACCTCACAGCAGCTCTTCCGTTTCCATTGGCAGCCCTATACACCATATGCATGTCAGCCATCTCAGCAGTCGTGAAGCGCTCCATGTTACGCGTACTACGTCCGATTTAAGAATGCCCGCGGCAAGCGCGAGTTTAGCCCTCTTCACCTTTTAGCCAATTGCAGCGGCGCCCTCTCGCGCCGAATGGTGACGTCAGCGGACATACACTTATAGACGAAAAGGGTTTGTCTTGGTGTTGCCTATCCCCCATTACAATTTGTACAGAAAGTTTTCAAACACCCTGTATATATATATATATATATATATATATATATATACACGGTGAACCAAATGTAGGTGGACAGTAGGTTGAATACGGTTTGTGTTATATTATATTATAACTATGGTGTTCATTATAATTATGGTGTTTGTGTTATATTATATTAATATATAACTAAATTTATTTAAATTTTATTTTGTATTATAGTATACAAAAAAATTAAATATGTATTCTCAAAATAAACGTTATCATTTACTGTCCACCTACTTTTGGTTCACCCTATATATATATATATATATATATATATATATATATATATATATATATATATATATATATATATATATATATATATGTGTGTGTGTGTGTGTGTGTGTGTGTGTGTTGTGTGTGTGTGGATGATGATATCTGTCAGTCCGTTTATACACGCCTAATCGGCTCGGGTAATCTGGCTCAAATTTAGGATAGACATTAAGTGAGAACCATTGAAGGTTTTAATAACACATCCGCTCCTTCCACTTACCCCCCCCCCCTCTCTGGGGTGTGGCCCCTAGACGACTAGGATAATCTGCACTAGATTTATTGTAAATATTGAGGGAGAATCAGGAAACATTTTCGTAACACATCCTCCCCTCTCAGGACATTCTTGTAATAGAAGGTGCCCGAAATATTCCAATCTATTTTGCAGAAATAATGGGACTGTGAATGGATAGGGACTTCTCGGACACTGTGTATATATGAGGGTAAACTGAAAAATTAATTTTTATCATTTTGGGGGAATTTTAATTGATTGTATTGTTTTCACACGGTTATCGTGTATGTATGAGGCCCTCCTCGGAAGAAGTGGCTAAGCGACAAAAGTAAAAAACGCCAGAAAATGCTGTTGAAGTTGTACCAAATTTGAAAGAGACATGATTTTGGAAGATATTTCGACACTATGTCGTTTGGATTGGCAATGGGAAATCCCCTTTCACCCGTATTAGCTAATTTATGTATGAAATTTTTTGAAAGCAAAATTCTGCCTACTATTGTTAATTTTAACTTTGTTTGGTACCGGTATATAGATGATGTTTTATGCCTCTGACCTAACAATTTGGATGGTGACTTATTTCTTGGTAGGCTCAACAATTAATCCTATTTATTAGTTCACTGTTGAAAAAGAAAATGATGGATGCTTATCTTTTCTGGATCTAAAAATTCGGAGATGTTTGAATCAGTTCAAATTTGAAGTTTTTCGTAAGTCTACTAATAATAACACGTATGTGCTTTTTTATTCTGACCATCATCCCTCGATTAAATCTATTTTCTCTGCTATGTTTCTTAGAGCATTGAGAGTTGTTATTCCTGAATTTTTAGATTCCGAGTTATGCAATATCATGAATATTGGTAATAAATTATGTTATCCTATTTTATTTCTAGATAACTGCCTTAGGAAAGCTAAGATAAGGTATTATAATAGTGGAACTGTAAAGGAATTTGAGCTTAAAAATATCCTTACTCCTTAGCCTATCTTATCATGTTAATTTTAAATATCTTCCGATTTTACTTAAAGCAATTGGTATCAATGTAGTCTTCAAGTATAATAATACTGTTAAATCACGCCAAATAAAGAATAGCCCGGTTAATGCGGTTGGCTGTGTGTATTCGATCGAATGTACACAATTTACAGTAACTCAGTATATATATATAGGTCAAACGGGAAAAACGTTAGATATCAGGGTAAAACAGCATAACAATGCGCATAGAACAGCAAATAATTCTAGTGCATTGTTTAACCATATGTACAGATGTAACCATAGTATCAAGTGGGATAGTTCTAAAGCGCTTGTTAAAAACAGATATAATTGAAAGGAATATTCTAGAATGTGCATTTATCCATTTTAAAAATAATTTCAATAACAGTGCGGGAATGTATAAAATTGACAATATCCTGTTAAAATACCTTTAACCTTTAATCAACTCTCGTTAATCATGTGCTAATCTTTTTATTTTTCTCTCCCGTTGTACATATGTATATATTTTCGTCATCTCGCCCTCTCCCTTCATTCCCTGACGAGGTGTACTTCTGAATACACGAAAGGCCTTGGAATCATTTTTCTTTTTCCTTGCGGGTTTGCATCATCCATTCATTTCACGTGTTTAATTGTGAAATTCATCCCATATATATATATATATATATATATATATATATATATATATATTATATATATATATATATATAATATATATATATAATGCGCCTCGGTGATTACGAATCCACCAACCTCGGGTTCGATTCCTGGTAATGGCAGAACTCAGCTCACCAAGCTATTTGGGAACGTTAAGCTGTAGATGTAAGGTGGGGCAACAATCTGGATCTTCATTAGAATGAACAATTGTGGCGGAAGCAAGCCTAACATTACTAAAGCATATATATATATATATATATATATATATATATATATATATATATATATATATATATATATATATATATATATATAATATATATATATATATATATATATATATATATATAATATAAAATTGTTTTTTCGATTTTATATAAATCATTTGTGAAAAGAGTGATTGAGCAGAAAACAGTTGCGATCCAAATTGTGTAAATTGGATTAAAATTCGCCCAAAATGAAATTCAAATCGTTTTAATTAAATTTTTTGAAAAAATGTTAACGTTTCTCCCTTTATTAAATTAAAGTAATTAACGTGTATTTTAAGGATATAATTGCGTTTTGAAGGAATTTCGTCACGTTATTAACATTTTAATTCTTTTAAAATATGTTACTATATTTTGATGTTTTTCTTTCATTATTTCGTTGGTTGGGTTGTTGGGTTGATAGTTTCGAACCCTCAATCCCCCAAGTTAACCAAATTTGTCGCGTCGTTACGCTATGTGACGTCATTTAAGGATAAATAATGTACGAGAACTAATGATAAGTTCTCATTTAAATGAGAATTAATTGTAATTTAAAAACAAGTCATATATATATGCGGGAATTGCTTCAGAATTGTGATTATAATCTGATGAAGTGTTTCATTAAGTTTGTGATAAAATAATCATTTTAAAGTAATGAATTACACTTTTATTGATATATATATATATATATATATATATATATATATATATATATATATATATATATGATATGGAGGCGCGTCGCGAGTACGAGGGGTGAACTCGCCAAACCAGTTTTGAGATAGACGCGTTTAAACTTTGTGACTATTGATACAAGTGACACATAGCGCAAATACACGCATTGAAAATAACTACCTAACTACATTTTGAACGTACGAGGTAGTATTTGGCTACTGAGATATGTGTGGATGGAGGGAGGGTTGAACTTTTCATTCGTAGAACAATCGCAAAATTGCCAATGTGGCGAGTTCGCCCCTCGTACTCGCTAAGCCTCGTATATGCTTCCGCCCGAATTGGTCATTTTGACGAAGGTCAAGCTTGTCACCCCACCTTAAACCTACAGTTTAACGTGGAATCCGAACCACGCCGCGGCAGCAGCAGCAGCAGCAGCAGCAGCAGCAGCAGTAGCCCATCGTCTTAATCACTCAGCTGCCCAGGGTATATAACCTCGTTAACCTCGTTGCTGTTCCATATTTTGGTCTCTCTCCACACGGTCAAGCTGGTGGCCCTGCCTCTAGGTCTGGTTTGGTGGAGGAACGAGTTGCTTTCTCGCGCTTTCCACCGTACATAGCCAGGTACACCCGGCTCATCTGGTACCGTCCTGAGCCAGGCATCTAGTCTTATCTTGAAGACTTCAACTTTGACCCCTGTAACGTTTCTGAGGTCCTTAGGAAGCTAGTTAAAAAGACGGGGCCCCTGACAACCAAGCTATTTTCCTTCAGTGTTGAGGAGGTCCTTTGTCGGGCCTTTAATTTGGGAACACTACACATCCTGCCTTTCCTATTTTTCACTGTTGTTTAAATGGTAATTGGGTTTAGTTTGAGGTTTGGTACCAGTTTTTCGATCATTTTCCATACGTAGATTATGGTGTACCTCTTTCTTCTTTCCCGTGAGTACAGATTTACTTTACGTAGTCTTTCCCAGTAGTTGAGTTCTTTGGTGTGAAATGTCTCTGAGTTTCTTCTAGTTTATTAGTTTCTTCCTCTCTGTATGGGGATGTCAAAACTGAGCAGTATTCAGGTTTTGGTATAATCAGTGTTTTTTAGCAGGGAAATCATTACTGTCCTGTCCCTTCTTTTGAACGTTCTTAGTACCTGTCCCACTACTCTTTTTGCTTTATTTATCGCTATCTGATTTTCTGTTTCGAATTTCGCATCATCGGTCATTATTACCCTGAGATCGATCGCTTTCGTGCTTCTCTGAATTTCCTGCCTATCTGGAGCATAATATGCAGTCTGTTTAAGTTCCTCTTTTGTACCATATCTCAAGAGCTGAAATTTCTCGGTGTTAAATGTCATGTTGTTGTCTTCTGACCACTTGTATATTTTGTTCGTGTCCCTCTACAAGGCCTCCACTTCATTTACATCGCTGATTTTTGTATCGTCTGCAAAGGATGTTAGTATACTGTTGCTGTTTACTCCGCTGTCTATGTCTGTTCGCATGATAATGAACAGGAGTTGGGCCAGTACTGTACCTTGTAGTACTGAGCTGCGTACTTACGATTCTGATGATATACCTTGAATTTTGACGACCTGTAGTCGTTCTCTGAGGAAGTTGTAGATCCATTTTCCCACCTTACCTGTTATTCCCATATATTTCATTTTGTGTTATTATACCGTGATCGCATTTGTCGAAATCTTTAGCAAAATCCGTGTGTGTGTGTGTGTGTGTGTGTGTATATATATATATATATATATATATATATATATATATGAAAAATTCCAACTTCTAAGATATGGTAATAACAAAGAGCTACAGAAAAAAGAGTACAAAACTTCGCAAGCCAAACAGATAACACCAAATCCACAAGTCAGGGATCTTGGAGTAATAATGTCGTCGGATGCGGAATTCAGAGAGCACTATAAAATCAAAATCACAACGGCTAGAAAAATAATGGGAATCATCTGGAGGAGCTTCCGCAGCAGAAAAGCAAACATCATGCTCAAATTATGGAAAGTCTAGTCCTACCAATAATTGAGTATTGCTCAGTACTCACAAGCCCACACAGAAAAAGAGACATTGCGAGCATTGAAGCTATACAAAGGACTTTTACGTCTAAGATAGAGGAAACGGAAGGTGAAGACTACTGGTCTCGAATACAATTCCTGGAACTACTCTCTTGAAAGAAGGCGAGAGCGGTACACAATAATATAAGCACACCGGACAAAAAATTAGTCACCCCTAATAGCACCGATAGTAGGAAGTTCAAGGTCACACAGAGGGCGCTGATGTAGCATTGGTAAGTGACAAGTAGCGGTGACGTAGCACACAGGATCAGATCTGTTTCGTGAGGTGGTGAAGAACAAAGTGTGTGTTGGATATAGTCTGCAAAATGGGTCGTGAGGCAGACGTTACTCAGTGGCAAAAAGGAGCCATCGTGTTTGGCAGAGCCCACGGACACAAAATGTCTGAAGTAGCCCAATTTGTTGGTGTGTCAACGCGTACTGTCCAGCGAGTTTACAAAGAGTGGTGTAGTTCGCAATCAACTGAAAATCGACGGCGTAACTGTGGCCGGAAAACAATTCTCGACAATAGGGACCGCCGCCATGTTTCTCGTCTAGTAACTGCAAATCGTTTTCAAACCAGAGAACAATTGCTCCAAGAAACCAATGAGGTTCTCCAGCGACCAATTTCCGAACGGACATTGCGACGAGAACTGCATGCGATGGACATCTGGAGCAGGGTACCACGGAAGAGGCCGCTGTTAACAGCAAGTCACAAATTGGCACGTTATAAATGGGCTCAGAGGCACAAAAACTGGACTGCGGCAGATTGGAAACGTGTAATTTGGTCCGATGAGTCCCGTTTTTGTTTGTTCTCCAATGATGGGAGGCGACGAGTACATCGCAGGTCCAATGAAGCCTTTAATCCTGAATGCGTCGAAGGTGTTGTTCAGGCTGGAGGTGGTTCCGTGATGTTTTGGGGATGTTTTTCGTACCACGAAATGGGCCCTCTCGTTCCAGTGACGATGAATTTGAACCAGCAGGCGTACCTCCGCATACTAAACTCGCCGGATTCGTGCGGTTATCAAGGCCAGAGGCGCCGTCACACGTTATTAGGTACATTCTGAGAGGGGTGACTAATTTTTTGTCCGGTGTGCTTACATATGGAACATACTTGAGGGCTCTGTCCCTAACCTCAGAAATGAAATAGAAACAAACTGGAATGAGAGAAGAGGCAGATTTTGTACAGTCCCAGCTGCGGTGGGACAAGGAGCCATGAAAACGAAGATGGAAAATACCCTCAGAATACGGGGCCCAAAGCTTTTCAATGTCCTTCCAAAAGAAGTGAGGAATCTCCAGCACACCAACCTGAATAACTTCAAGAACCAGCTGGACAGATTCTTGTGCAAAGTCCCTGACCAGCCATGCGTGGCTGGCTACGAGGGCAGGAGGCGATCAGAGAGCAATTCCCTCCTTCACCAAGTCCCGCAAATGAGGCGGGATGCTGCAGAGGGGTCGACCGCAGGTCGATCCTGAACCATCGTTCAAACAACAAAAGTAAACAAGTAAATATATATATATATATATATATATATATAACTCTTCGAAGCATTCTTCTATAGCAGGGATTCCTGCAACCTTTTCTGGATTTTCGTCCTCCATTGTTCAACATCCAAATCCCCCCCACCCCCACCCCACAAAAGAAATACGAAGAAACTTCAAACAGCCAATTCGGCTTCCGTATGAACGTAATAAATCACTTTTTTTAAATTTGTATACATTCAGTAACTTTTCAGCGTTGGGGAACTGCTCTCTGAGATTAGGAACAAATCAGAAGTTCGCTGAAATGAGTTTTTGTTAAGAGTCGAGTCAATTTATAAGACGGACGTTGCACAATGTTCGCCGCCGCAAATTGATTGTCGAGTTTTGATTGTGATTCGATTGCTGTCCTTAATGTTTTGGATTATAATTAAGTTTTATTTAGTAATTAATTCGTTATTAAATTATTTATTTTTGCTTCTTCCGCAGTCGAAGCGAGTGGTTCAGAATTGCCGGCGAAGTTCCATGAATCTCACGTTAGACTCCAGCAGCTCGAGAAGAATCATACATCATTGTGGACATCTCTTTCTTCCGTCTCTAATGACGTCCGAGATATCACCAAAAAGGTAAGTACGATGTCACCCTTTATTTCATTATGAAGTCAGCGCCCGTAGCGAAGTGGATAACACCGTTTCTCTATAAACAAAATGAAGACACTGAGGTCGGAGTTTCAACTCCCGATTATGCTGGTAGCAATAATCGAGGCGTTAGCGCAATCGGCCGGATTTGTCTGGCGTGAACGCTGTGCCAATTCTCTGCCTTTTTCATTACTATTCCATTGCTAAAATGATTGGTTGGAACTTTCGATAAATGAAGGGTATATGTCGATTAGATTTTTGGAAAAGTTTAAGTTCGTGTTACTTTCATGGTCTCTTCGTAAACGAATTTCAAATTTAAGAGAAATTTATTATGATTTTATGATTTTATGATTTTGTTGGTCTTCAGATTCATTGTAAAAAGTCCGTCTCGCTTTAATTTAACCCACTTACAAAATCGTTGAAATGGCGGAGGGGACAACTTTATGCGGGATCCGAATCATTACTCCTTGCGTCAATTAAGACTCCACGAAGATTTCTTATCTCTGAAATTTGAAGTCCAAGCCGTGATTCGATCTCGGAAATTTCAGATGAACGCTTTACATCTCGACTACCGTGGCGGGTTGCGTGTTTTTGTACGTATCGAACACTAACTGCTTTTTCAAAAAATAAGGTAGAAAAAAATCATTCCCAGAATGCGCAACACGCGCTAAATCGACACTCAAATATTGATAAACAGTTGAGATTTGAACGCCGGAAGTCCAAATTGTTAAATTTGTGATAACTTGAGTAAAGTCGGATTATTATTTGCAGATTTTGTCATCGATTTTGGGAATGACAAAAGCACCGACTGAGAATTCCTCTCAATTGGTCTCTGAAACAATTTGTGCCTAGTTCACAGATCCTTAAAATAAAAAAAAGTAAAAAAAAAAAATAGAGGAATCGATTGATCAGGGTCTTTTGACTGAACTAAATGAAGCGCATTAAGTATTAGAATTTCCTTTTAACTAAATTGCAAATATTTCGGTTACGAATGTGCTCCCAAATCTATAGACAGACTCCGCCCATAAAAGAAAACAAAAGTTATTTTGATTGGTTCTTTTTACTGTCAGTTTTCCTGGCCTTCAATATCCAACCATCCAGTTTTCAATTTTGTCATCATTATTGGATAGGCGCAGCCATCCCAGTAATATCTATCACCCCTTAATCCCATTACTTTTTCACTTCTTTTTTCATTTTACTTAAGAAAACCGCTATGTTGAAAGGAAGGCTAAGCTTATATATATATATGAAAGGATTCATCGAATTAATCAAAGTGATCTTCGCTTGTGCTTGTTAGGTATTTCCTTTTTACCTTCATTATTAAGAATTAGTAAGTTATAATATATATATATATATATATATATATATATATATACATATATATATATATATATATATATATATATATATATACATACATACATACATACACATACATACCGGGTGTCCCATTCGAAATGAAACAACTTTGAAACCTTATAATTTTTTATTGAATGATGCAAACAATGTAATATTCATACAGTAAATAGTCAGTCATTAAGTTTCATATGATATATGTGAATTATAACATTTAGATACATTAGATACATTGTGCATAGCATAATGTTTACTTTTGTTAATATCTTCACATGTTATATGCTGAACAATTTGAAGCTTATATGGAGAGAGCTGCAGCCGCTTGCGCACGACTCTATGCGCAGTTGAACGAGGAATCTGCAGTTCGACACTGGCACGACGGATGGACTTTCTCGGGCTACTACCAAAGGCGCCGCGTATTCGTTGAACACCATCTTCCGATCTTGTTCGCCCTCCAGAGTGTTCCTTTAGAACACTGCCAGTATCCTCAAATTTCTTGGTCCATGCATATAGGTGTCTTCTGGTGGGTGGTTCCATGTGAAAGGTTGTACGGAATCGCCGTTGCACCAGAGTAGGAGACTTCAACTCAGCCATCCATGACATACATTTCGCTTTTTCTTGTGGGGTAAACATAATTCAATCTGAAACAAACAAGAAACATTATGACAAAAACTTATGCATATGGTGTAGTAACTGGCAAAGTTTCAACATTCTCACATTAATATTTAAAAAATTACAGTTTCAAAGTTGTTTCATTTCGAATGGGACACCCGGTATATATATATTAGTTTTTCTTAATTATATTGTACAGGTAGTTTGGTATATATTTCAATTCTCTTTTCCTTTTTTAAAATAGAATTCAAACCTGCCTGTAATGAGAATGGGGTAATTGGGCCGTAATTGGTACGGGAATTAAATATTCTTGTGGGAAAATCATCGAATACAAGCTTCAAAGTGGGTGATTAAGATGGAATAGATAGACGCCCCCTCCCCTAATATATGCGCCTCGGTGGTGTAATGGTTAGCGTCGCTGACTACGAATCCATCGGTCCCGGGTTCGAGACCCGACGGCAGCCGGCGCGCAGCAAAACCCAGCTGTTAATCCTTCCACACAATAAATAAAGTGGTTGGTAGATAAATGGGTACCCTAGGTGACCTAGTGGTTAAGACGCTGGGCTGCTGATGGGGCGTGGTTTGGATTCCACGTTAAACTGTAGGTTTAAGGTGGAGTGAAAAGCTTGACCTTCGTCAGAATGAACAATTCGGGCGGAAGCTAACCAAAGGTTATATAGTTTAATTAATAATTTATTTATTTATTTGTTTGTTTCAGTACGTGTCTTATTTTTTATTTCTCTTTTGGTCATAATTTATAGTTTTTAAAATTTATTATCGTTTGATTTATCTTATCGTTTATTATCTTGAAGAATAGTGTACTATTTTAGGGGATTTAAATCCTGCCAATAAAGCTTGTCATTATCATGAAACAAAATAGTTTGGGTTTTAGACTAACGAGCTACATTTGAACATAGTTTTTGTTAAATCTAAAAATCTAAACTAAATAAATGATGATACTTCAGAATAAATTTAATTTAGATTTAAATAAACTAAAAAATTATATTATTATTAATTATAAAATTACAAAAATAATCAGTATAAAATTAATCATTTTCAAATAGCCTCATGAAGTCAAAACCAATTGTAAGTAAATGTTTAATGTAAGCCAAATTATTTTCAAGTGACACCATTTACTTAGTTAATTTTTAACAAACTGGACTGATAATAATTATAACACAGTACGAACTTTGCTGAACTAAAATCCGGTTTTTTGGTTGTTTTTTTTCAAATGAAATAGAGTTCTTTGAGTATTTGTTTTATACTTCTATTTCCTCAATTTTTTTTTTTTCCGTCGATGGTGCGAGGCTATAAATACCATTCTAGTATTTTCTTAAGCCTTCATTTCGTTACTTATTTTTTTAATGTCTTTTCATTATTGAGAATATTTCGTGATTTGTCTTCGTAATTAACCGAAGAATTCTCATTAAATATTAACGAATTTTCATTCAGGTCTTTTCTTTGGGGTTTATTTTGTTTGTTAATCGCTGTCTAGCGAGGTTTTACGTAATTAAGAGATCAGTTTGTGGCTTCAAAATTAATTGAATTTTGAATGAAGCCCAAAACTTTTTGAACACCACTTTTAGTCCATTTATGAAACTTATTTAAGTTTGTTTTAAAAAGAGTTGTTAATTAACGTATTCGTTTTAATTAACGCGTCTTCGCACAGATTAAACATTCACGTTAACAGTAAACGATAGAGTGTGTAGGTCTTCGGGCACCAAAATTTGCTTTAGAATGGGAAGGAACGGTATCATAAGCACTGTGTCCATCCATACATTATAGGAAGTAGACCTTGCGTGAAAGATTTAGCTTTGTATTATATGATGATAATACTAATATATTCGATGGGCTCCGTTGGGTAGGTTGTTTGGAGACTGGACTCGGCTTGCGAAGACACGGATTTGATTTCTACCGTCGTCCCCACGGTTAGAATCGGCTCGGCTACCAACTCTGCGATTGCCCGAGCTCGCTGACTTAGAGTTTACGCGTATCCCCCACCCCTCTGTTTGGAGAAATAGGGGATCTGGATGTTATCCGTTAATGAATGCTTCTATTTTTAGATGACGAAGCTGGAGACCAGTCTAAAAGCGCTGGAAGACCGCTTGTCGGGGACGCCGCAGCTGTCGTCACTGCCGAAGGACGTGGCCAACATCCAGGACTCCGTAGCTACTTTCGGCTCTTCGCTGCAGGATGTACAGTCGGCTCTAAAGGCACTGAAGGAGGGTTACGACCAGCTCCACAAGAAGGTCGACGCCACGACGAACGCTTTGTCCGTTGTTAAGGTACGAACTGTTTTTCATCATCATCATCTTCGAAGAGGAGCTTAAGTCCTCTTCTCGTTCTTTAATTGCTTTTGTGTTGCAAAGACTTCTTCCTTAGTTTTTTCAGAGTTAATCAAATTCTTCTCTTATTAAAGCCTAATCCAATCCTAATCTTTTGAAGGACTACTTTATCACAATTACTATGGCAACTTCACTCTTTAATAACAGCAACAGATGGAAAATTTACTGCACATTTCACAATGATTACGGTACACGAGATACATTTTCACTTCATCTCACTCTATTTAAAGTGACATAAATCAAAAAATTACTTTATGAAGAAATTTCTATTTTAATATTAAATGGACGACAGGATTTTGCTTTCATTTTTTATTATTAAAAAAAATATTTAATTCAGACTGACGTCCTCCAACTGTGGAACGACACCCATCTTCCTCCTGAGAGGGAAAGAAGAGAGAAGTCGAGTGAGAGGGAGGGTAAACCCGTGTCAGCCGCTCTCCTCTCCCTGCGAAGCGACGTCACCGAATTGAGTTCGGTCGTAGCAACGGTGAACGCGTCATTGACGTCATCGCTGAATGGAAGGCATTCCGACGACGACAAAGTACAAGTAAGCAACGATTCGTCGTCATGACAACCACATAGAGACAATAGGAGGTGATGGGAGTTAATCGAGTCAATAAAAGAAGATGACAGATAATGGAAGAAAAGTCAGATCCACACAGTAATTGTTGAGGCTTACGCAAGGCTGCCGTATTCAGTAAAAGGCTGTCGCATTAACTAAAAGATTTTCATATTGAGTAAATGCAGACCTTGGTCTCTCTTAAGTTAAGTAAAGAAAGCGTTTCGAGAAAGAAATGGTGTGGGAACTAGATGTTTTCTTTGAGCACAGTCCAAGTTTCACAAAATGCTCAGCATTCAACAATATATATATATATATATATATATAAAAGTTCGGGAAGAACCGATTCGCCTCTATTTAAAAGGGCATATCTCGGATATATACCGGGTGTCCGAGAATTATCTGTACAATTTTTGGCTGTTATTAAAAGTCAACCATGAAGTGTAGAAATTCCAGTGTTGTCCCATTTTACAGAGAATCTCATTAAGTTTTTTCTGATACCACGTTTTGACAAG
Source organism: Bathynomus jamesi (assembly GCA_023014485.1). Lineage (NCBI taxonomy): Eukaryota > Metazoa > Arthropoda > Malacostraca > Isopoda > Cirolanidae > Bathynomus > Bathynomus jamesi. The sequence goes on from JAJOZX010000965.1 coordinate 895,982, forward strand.
TTTTTTAGAAATGTACGCGGGTGAAAGACATTGATGATTTAAAAGCAAGAATCACAGCTGCTATTGAGCGAATTGATGTGGATATGTTGCAGCGTACATGGCAACATTTGGAGTATCGATTGGATGTTTTGCGAATCACTAATGGTGCACATATCGAATGTTTGTAACAACGTTACTTTAATAAAAGAAACTTTTGAAAATATAGATTCTAAATAATCTTGTTTAAGAATTTTACGTGTGTTATCAAGAATTTTATTAAAAGATGAAATTGTACAGATAATGTTCGGACACTGGAATTTCTAAAAAAACTTGTCAAAACTTGGTATCAGAAAAAACTTAATGAGATTCTCTGTAAAATGGGACAACACTGGAATTTCTACACTTCATGGTTGACTTTTAATAACAGCCAAAAATTGTACAGATAATTCTCGGACACCCTGTATATATATATATATATTCCGAGTTGGATTATTTATACGGAAAATAAGGGAGAAACTAGTCCCTTATCTTACTCTGAACCCTGTAACTCCCCAAACAACAGTAGAAAGTAGAAAAGGAAGAGTGTGTCGTATTCCCAAATTAAAGGCTAGACAGAGAACATCCTTAACCCTGAAAGAAAATAGTTTTGTTGTGAGAGGACCAAGACTGTTTAATCAGCTGCCCAAAGACCTAAGGAACAAGAGTGGTGTTGCGGTGGACATCTTCAAAAGAAGATTAGATGCCTGGCTCAGGACAATCCCCGATGAGCCGGGCGTACCTGGCTATGTGAGGTGGAGAGTACAAGAAACCAACTCACTACTTCACCAAGCCAATTTGAGAGGAGGGGTGACAAGCTTGACCTTCGTGAAATGAGAAATCATCGCACGGAACATTTGAAAGGTGTATATTTATCCAACAGGATTCAACCCAACACCTTTTGAATAGAAGATGAGGGCCCTGACTGTAACGCGACAACAAGGTAAAAGTTAGTCCAATCTGTCATATATTTCAACACCCGAGGTAATACATGACGCTGTCCTCCTAGTGGTGTTTTTTGTACTAAGCCCCCCCCCCCCCTCTCCGCATTCGAGGCAATGTTAGGATTTTATTCACATCTCCAGTGGGTCATTTTTGTCTCAGACAAAATCAATGCATGAAATATATATATTTATATATGTGTGCGCGTGCGCAAAATTGCCAACGTAAGTTCGAAATAATAACTACATTTATATGCATTTAAAAAACATTCACAAAAAATATGGAATTATATTTAATTTATTAAAAAAAAAAAGTGAAAACTGCAAAAACTTTTCAAGTCCTAAAATGGTTCTTATCAACTCTCACAATGATCGAGAAAGGGAAGATTTTTTTTCCATTTTTTTTTTTTCTTAATTGAGGTTTTAATGTCTCCAATTTTAAGATTTAAATTTAAATTTGCACCCAATTTCACAATTCCAATGATTTCAAACCACTTATATATACCGGGTGCGGCAAAAGTAACGCCCTTTTAATAATTGTATCTTTATAGTTTTATACAGTATAATTTTTTAGTTTTATATTGTATCATTTTGTTATTTTTTAGTTTTTACTGAGAAAGTACTTATTATTTTTCTTAAAAACCTTATTATTTCTCTTAAAATGCTGTAATTGATTTATTTCCTTCAATAAAAGAGAATAAACTAAAAAGGGCGTTATTTTTGCCGCACCCGGGGATAGGCAACACCAAGACAAGCCCTTTTCGTCTATAAGTGTATGTCCGCTGACGTCACCATTCGGCGCGAGAGGGCGCCGCTGCAATTGGCTAAAAGGTGAAGTGGGCTAGACTCGCGCTTGCCTCGGGCATTCTTAAATCGGACGTAGTACGCGTAACATGGAGCGCTTCACGACTGCTGAGATGCATATGGTGTATAGGGCTGCCAATGGAAACGGAAGAGCTGCTGTGAGGTTGTACCGACAGCGCTTCCCAAACAGACGTGTGCCAAACCACCAAACGTTTGCGCATTTGCATCGGCGACTGCGAGAAACTGGAACATTCCATGCAAACATGCATGACACTGGTCGGGAGAGAAACGTGCGCACTCCTGACATGGAAGAAGAAATCCTACGGCGATTTGAGGACAATCCAAGCGCAAGCACGCGAGGTGTTGCACGTATCCTCGGTGTGAACCACGACCTGGTCTGGAGAGTGTTGCACGAGCAGCAGTTACATCCGTTTCATCGTCAGAGAGTCCAGGCATTACAACGTCGGGATTACCCTTTTCGTGTGGAATTCGCACGCTGGTTTCTGCAACAGAGAGCGGTGCAGCCTAATTTTCCTGCTTATGTGCTGTTCTCAGATGAGGCCTGTTTCACACGTGAGGGTGTGTTTAACATGCACAATTCTCACGTGTGGGCGCACGCAAATCCACATGCTACACGGGTGCATGCTCATCAAGAACGGTTCGCTGTCAATGTTTGGGCGGGTATCGTCCATGGCAAATTGCTGCTCGTGCAACACTCTCCAGACCAGGTCGTGGTTCACACCGAGGATACGTGCAACACCTCGCGTGCTTGCGCTTGGATTGTCCTCAAATCGCCGTAGGATTTCTTCTTCCATGTCAGGAGTGCGCACGTTTCTCTCCCGACCAGTGTCATGCATGTTTGCATGGAATGTTCCAGTTTCTCGCAGTCGCCGATGCAAATGCGCAAACGTTTGGTGGTTTGGCACACGTCTGTTTGGGAAGCGCTGTCGGTACAACCTCACAGCAGCTCTTCCGTTTCCATTGGCAGCCCCATACACCATATGCATGTCAGCCATCTCAGCAGTCGTGAAGCGCTCCATGTACGCGTACTACGTCCGATTTAAGAATGCCCGCGGCAAGCGCGAGTCTAGCCCACTTCACCTTTTAGCCAATTGCAGCGGCGCCCTCTCGCGCCGAATGGTGACGTCAGCGGACATACACTTATAGACGAAAAGGGTTTGTCTTGGTGTTGCCTATCCCCCATTACAATTTGTACAGAAACTTTTCAAACACCCTGTATATATATATATATATATATATATATATATATATATATATATATGATGTAAACACACAAGAAAAAAGAAAACATGATTCAACCTCTTTCGTGTATTCAGCAATACACCTCGTCAGGGAATGAATACACGAAAGGCCTTAGAATAATTTTTTCCTTTTCCTTGTGGGTTTGTATCATTCATTCATTTCACGTATTTAAGTGTGAAACACACCCTATATCATAGGATACACATACACAATACACATATCATATCATATATCACGTATACACACACACTGGCGTTCAAAATTGTGGAAACACTTTTTAAAATGGTGATTATGTAATAATAATAGAATTCTTTTAATTCTTTTTATACGTTACAGGAAGTAAAATGATATGTCAGTCCAGTTAAGGAGCTTTCAAATGTGGTGTTTTATTACATGAAGATTTACGAGCAATTAATCAATATTGAAAGAAATTGTATTTAATGGTGACATCACGTTTTGATTAAAATAATTGTTTATGTTCACAGAAATATTGATATTATTGGTTAGAATGTTTTTCTGTTATTTGTATTTATACATTTTATTCCATTTTCCTTCGAAAATGTAATTTGACTCGTGAAACCTGCACCTGAACATTGTTTGGTAACATTGTGGCCTTCTCTTACGGACATCTCTGTATAATGGCTCTTGCAAAGGATATATCATACGAAAATAGACTCAAGATTAATTAATACCTTCTTGATGAAGAACTACAGAGACAAATAGCCAATAAAGTGGGAGTTTCATTCTCCACGGCGAGCAAAACTCTCTCTCGTCATTCGCAAAATGGGAGTGTAATGAACAAAGTAAGCCGACGGCGAAAAAGGAAGACCTCGGAAAAAGAAGACAAATACATGATTTTATTGAGCAAATCCACTATTAAATACAATTTCTTTCAATATTGATTAATTGCTCGTAAGTCTTCATGTAATAAAACACCACATTTGAAAGCTCCTTAACTGGACTGACATATCATTTTACTTCCTGTAACGTATAAAAAGAATTAAAAGAATTCTATTATTATTACATAATCAACATAACGCCAGTGTGTGTGTATATATATATATATATATATATATATATATATATGTATATGGTACAAATCCACAAGGAAAAAGAAAAACTATTCCAAGGTCTTTCGTGTATTCAGAGCTACACCTCGTCATTCCCAGACGAAGTGTACCTCTGAATACACGAAAGGCCTTGGAATCGTTTTTCTTTTTCCTTGTGGGTTTACAGCATTCATTCATTTCACGTGTTTAATTGTGAAATTCATCCCATATATATATATATATATATATATATATATATAATGCTCCCACAAGGAAACAAAGCATGATTCAAGTGCTTTCGTGTATTCAGCAATACACCTCATCAGGGAATGAATACACGAAAGGCTTTGGAATCATTGTTTTTTTCCTTGTGGGTTTGTATCATTCATTTCACGTGTTTAAGTGTGAAACACCCTATATCATAGGATATATATATATATATATATATATATATATATATATATATATATATATATATGCAGTAAACCCTCGTCCAACGCGGGCGGGGGTTAAGTTCCTTGAGAATGGCGCGTTAGGTAAATCCGCGTTGGACAAACTTAATACCTTATGTGATAAATGGGGATACGTGAACGCGGCCGCGTAAAGTCTCTCATTAATACTTAGATAAGTAGTTTTTTATTCACACAAAAATGAATTTCCCAACCTCTATTGTATGCAAAATGAGAACATAATAAAATCATAAACATAATGATATTTACACATGATAAATCAAAATATATTAAATGAAAATGGCATGTATCTTTTCTTCACTCTTTTGGATGGTTCGTATGGTAGACTCGTTCACATGATACTCGTGGCCAAGTGATGTTATGCTCATACCACCACGCAACTTATCTAAAATCTTTATTTTTTTCAGCTAATATCATAACCTTACGACTTTTCTTCTTTTCACTATCACTTGCAGATGCTTCACGTTTTGGTGCTATATTGCTGTCTAAGGGTAATAGCAAAACAATGGCAAAATAAATACGACAAAAACAATCCAACACAACTTCACGGAACTTGACGCGGTCGCGAGACTGAGACAAAGGGTGACCTGAGAGGAAGGGAGATGCGGGAGTGTTGGAGAGAGTAGGAGAAAACACTAAAGCGCGCATTGGCACGCGGACAGTACTACTGTATTAGTGTGTGTTTGGCGGACTGTGTATAATGAAATTTTCTGCTTTCGGCAAATAAATAATTGTTCGTTTTCCTTGTATAAGCAAATTCGTGCTGGATAAACACGCGTTGGACGAGGGTTATATATATATATATATATATTAGTGATGTAGGTCACATCCGCACATTTTCTTGCATCCGCATCCGCACTTTGGACTGCGGATGTCGTGCGGATGTGGACCGTTGAGATAAAACGTCATTAATAAGCGGAAATTAAAATTCTACTATATTAATAGAACTAGTTCATTGTGCGCAAAAGTGATGCAAGCGACAAGACGAGAGGCTGTTCTTGTATGAAGTTACTCTCTTGCAACCTACTTAGATCCACGTTACAAAGCTAAGTTATTTTCACCTAGTACATTAGAACGAGTTAAATCATCACTTGGCAAAGCAGTTGAAGAGCTTCAATCTCTTGAATCTGTCGCTTCGCCACCCACCAAAAGAATAAAAGTTTCAGTGACAGAACCAACACCTTCAACGAGCAAATCTATCACAGAATCTGTCTCTCAGTTTCTTGAGTCAAGCAGCAATGACGAGACCTACGCGATGTCAAAAGATGTAGTAAAAATGATCGAGAGCTATCACCAAGAAAAACGCCTGGCTGCATGTGACAATCCTATTAGTTGGTGGAAAAATACGCAGAATATCTATCCATACTTGAGTAAACTTGCGAGGAAACATTTAGCCTGTCCTCCAACAAACGTACCAAGCGAGAGATTATTTAGCAGTGCTGGATTAATATATGATGAAAAGAGAAACAGACTGGCAGCAGAAAAGGCAGAAAAATTAATGTTCCTTAAGCATAACCTTCCTATAATTAAGTTTGAACATTAAACGATGAACATCTTAGTTTACTTTATTTTAATTACTCATTTATAAATATGCCTAATAAAACTTTAAACTTAATATAAATAGTTATCAAGCTAATTAAAGATCTCTTTCTATAAGGGTGGAGGAGGAGGAGGAGGTTGGGGAAAGAGGTCGGTGGGGTGCATTTGAGTTGGGTTCACGTCCCGCATCCTGGTAACACAATTATGGTTTCTAATTGTGGCTGAAACTCAACAAAATATAACGAATTTATTTGCAGACGAATTCACTGATTGATTTCTATATTAGTTAGATGCTTGATATTATTTTATATGTTCAGAGAAAAGTACAGCAATTATTGTACAATTAATCAATTATACTACATTATAGCTACAGCTCTCTCTATATAATAACTTATTATATACGTTAAACACAACAAATCTCGAATATATCCTAAAAAATAACGAAAATGTAGACATCCGCATCCGCGGATGTTGAAATCAAACATCCTCATCCGCATCCGCATCCGCGGATGTGAAAAAAATGACATCCGCTACATCACTAATATATATATACAGGGCGTCCCAAAAAAATGTATACACACTTTAAATACTTATAAAGGCAGTGTTTATTAAAATACATTTCATTTTCAAAATGTAATAGAATCTACAGACATTATTTAATTGTTTTGTCAACGCCTGTTTTCAAACTGACGTCCGTTCTGGTCCTGGCACTGCTGATAACGCGAAGCAATGGAATCGCAAACATCACGAAACATTTCGTTTGGTATTTGTGTGCATTCTCGTTCAATGGCTGCTCTCAATTCAGCGACTGTTGCAGGTTTTATAGCGTAGACTTTGTCTTTTAAGTATCCCCATAAAAAAAGGCTAGTGGTGTGAGGTCTGGTGAACGCGGAGGGTATTCTACGAAACCCCTTCGTCCAATCCACATCCACATCGTGCCAAGTACCACTCGCAATACTCCACTCTTCGGTCCGGATCATCTTCATTAATAGCATGGACTAATCTTGGAATGTAACTTTTCCATTGACAGCGCTTCAAAATGCGTTGGACAGACGATTCTGAAATTCCTACCTCACGACTCGCTTGCCGCACAGATTTTCTTGGACTTTGGTGATACGTTTCCAGTACTCTTTCTTGCTTTGTGGGGCTTGTCGATGTCCGTGGTCTTCCGGAACGCTTCTCGTGGACATTCTGAACAGTTCCATCGGCTTCAAACTTATCTCTAATTCGAGTGATGGTAAGTCGCGTTGGTGGATCTGTTTGAAACTCCCTCCTAAACTGTCTTTGCACTTCAACTGCGTTTTCACACTTCCAGTAGCATTTTAGAATGAATTTCCTTTGTTCAAAGCTTAGTCTGACTGCCATTATTAATTCTAATGGGTTTAACTTGGAAAGAAAGAAACATCAATTGAGCTATCAGCTGTTAAAGTGTGTATACGTTTTTTTGGGACGCCCTGTATATATATATATATATATATATATATTATATATATATATATATATATATATATATATATATATATACACATACTATAATATAGGGTGTGTTTCAAAAGTCTGAAATCATAGGAAATATTTTTAACGTCTATATATTATTATTATTAGTAGTAGTAGTAGTAGTATTAGTAGTTGAAAATAAATCTTCCAATGATTCCTGACTTTTGAGACACCCTGTATATTTTTTTTTAAACGTCTGACACTAAAAGGTTTATATGTTTATGAACTGAAATAAAAGCATAAAATTTTTACTACCTTTTCAACACATGTGGAATCAGTCCCTTCGTGCAAAACATCTGTGTTATGTCTTCCCAGCTCATTAACTCTGCACACGAACACAAAATTTTGCACTACTCTGGACAGAGTATCTATCGAATTCTGAGAAATTTTTTGTTCTGTTGATGCTTTCAATTCTTCTATTGTGCGTGAATTCTATTTAATCAAACGCACTATCTTTTAAATAATCCCTCAAATAAAAGTCACAAGGGTTTAGATCTGTTGATGTTGGTGGCCATATTCCTGTATCATCGACCCCAGGAATTCGGTTGCACATGACTCGTCTATCGAAAATATCGTGGTGGAAGAAGTGAAGCAGTTCATTACTGGTGTAAGGTCTGGCCTTCGGCTCTTAGTCCAGTCAATCTGTGATTGGACCTGGAAGTAATTGTAACATAAATGGTTTTAACTGTTTTCGCACCCTTACCTCAACATAAATGATATATTAAAAACTTACCACAAACTTACCACAAACGGGCCAGGCCAATTTCCGTAAATCCAAGATGGCCGCCGCTATTGGACCTGGAAGTAATTGTAACATAAATGGTTTTAACTGTTTTCGCACCCTTACCTCAACATAAATGATATATTACAAACTTACCACAAACGGGCCAGGCCAATTTCCGTAAATCCAAGATGGCCGCCGCTACCACCGGTAACAATAAAGTGGCACCAAATGTTTACTATTCAATCAATTTCTTATTGTAATATATCATTCTGTAGGTTTTAATGGTCAACGAAACCATTAAAATGGATTAGAATAGTATCGGATGCTTAGTTTGTCAATTATGGCTGCCATCATGAATTTTCAAGATGGCCGACGTGTGAAAAACCTGCATTTACTTATATCTTCGTTTCTAATATAGTATGTAGGTTCACAATTTTTGTGTCTAAACATACATTTTCAGGGTCAGGGAATATAATTATAGCGCTTAGGATATTGTCAGGTGGGCGGTAGGCCCACCATGGCGGCCATCTTGGATTTTCAGGATGGCCGCTATGCGAAATCATATATGATCCGAGTTTCTTAATACGCCTGAATCCTAAACTTGGCGCTTAAAAATGCAATTACTTCCAGGTCCAATCAGTTTCTAAAACAAAATTAACACTGTAATTTTGCAATAAAATTAATTAATTCTATTATTTTGTTTCAGGTCAAAATGGATTCTGAACGTTTCGAAACCTGTGCAATATGTAAAGAAGTCATAGATGACCGTGATTCTTATGTGACACTAACAGAAAAAGGTGCCTTGGGTGTTTGCAATGCTAGCAGAGAAAGAGACGATGACATCTTTGTCACAGCTGGAGACAAACTACACAGATCATGTAGAGATCCATATATTAATAAGAAGAACATTGCATCTTACAATAAAAAGAAAGCATCCACATCTTCTGATGCCACTGCATTTAAACTTAGTTTAAGATCTGATCACGACTTTAATTACAAATTGGATTGTTTGTTCTGCAAAAATCGCATCACCGAAAGAGATAAACGGGACAATAAAGCTTTTCAAGTGATGTGCAAGAATCGTGAGTTTGATATCAGTATTCTAAAAGTTTGCGAACAGCGCAAGGATGGCTGGGCAGTTGATGTAAAAGGGCGTATAGCTTTTGTAAATGATTTACATTCAGAAGATGCGGTGTATCATCAAGCATGTAGTACTAACTTTCGTATTGGAAAAGGTATTCCAAAACTATACGATAGTAACACACAAACGAGTCAAAGTTTAAAAAGGGGTCGGCCTTATGATGAATCTCAAGAGTCTGCCTTTGCTTTTGTGGCGAATTATTTGCGAGAAAATGATGATGAACAAACCACAATCAATGATCTTTTGTCAATAATGCAGGATCATCTGAAAGATTCATCAAGTCATGCATATACTTCCAAATGGCTGAAAAGTCGTTTGATGGAGCATTTTAAAGATGAAATTGTTGTCACGGAGATTAATGGGAAACATAATGTTGTCACATTCAGATCAAAAACCAAGAATATTCTCTATGATTTCTATAAAAGCAAGAAATCAGATGACGTAGAAACTGAAAAAAATCGCATTATTGAAACTGCGGCAAAGCTGCTAAAAAGTGAAATTAAAGAATGCGATAGTTCTTCAACAATGTATCCATCCACCCAAGACATAGAATCTCGTGCCCGTTGCAAAGAATTTCTTCCCAAATCTTTACGATTACTGCTTGAAAAGATGTTTGTTGCCAAAAGCAGTGACCTACGAATTGCCTCTATTGGGCAGGCAATAATGCAAGCAGTCAGACCAAAAGCAATAATTGCCCCACTTCAGATTGGCTTGGGAGTGCAAATGCATAGACAATTTGGATCAAGGTTTTTGATTGACTCTTTACACAGTCACGGATTTTGCTCTTCCTACTCAGAGGTTCAGAAGTTTGAAAGAAGTGCGGCGTATCATCAGGGGACAGAAATTGAAGGAATTGACAATGAATCTTTCATACACATGTTGGTGACAATGTTGATCACAATATTAGAACAATCGATGGTCTAAATACATTCCACGGTATGGGTATAATTGTTACAGTTACTCCCAAGGTAGCTTCCACGAAATTAGTGCCAAGAATAGATGTCACATCAAAGGAGATCGTGGACATTTGCAGCATCGAAACTCACATATTTCGCTCGCGCAGAAAATCTTCTTGCGCCTTAACATACAAAGATTTGCATCAATTTCAATTTCATGCCGATGATCCAACAAGTTGCTTCAACATTTTATGGAATTGTGCCTGGATGCTGAAACCTCAACGACCACTGTGGAATGGCTTTATGCAAATGGTGCATAAAGGAGAGCACCCTGGACAGGCTTCCGTTATATTCATGCCGATGATCGATATGCAATCCAGCGACGAATCGTGCATTTTGTCAACCATGCATTTTGTGTCTGAGCAAGCAAAGCGCTACAACATGTCACCGGTACTAACATTTGATCAGCCACTGTACTGGAAGGGAACTGAAATCCAAGAAAGTGTGGATGATGCAAGCCCTTTGAAAGAAATAGTGTTGCGACTTGGTGGGCTCCACACTGCCATGAGTTTCCTTGGATCTATTGGGCATCTCATGACTTCTTCCGGACTGCAGACAATGTTAGAAACTGTCTATGCTGAAAACACGGTGCCCCACATGCTAAGTGGGAAAGCAATATCTCGAGCCGTTCGTGGTCATCTACTAGTTGTAGGTGCCCTTCATGCAATAATGATGTCAGAAATATACGAGTGCCCTATTAAGTTAGACAATGATGAAGAATACACTCAGTCAGAAGATGTTTTCAATTTTGCTGATAACTTCGATTTAATACAGATCTCAGATTTACTTGATAAATCAATCTCAGGAGAAATAAGTTCGGAAGATGTAGAAAAGGAGGAGGTCTTCAAAAAGATGATTGAGAAACTGGAGAACTACAAACATAGCTTAGATTCCTCGAGAATTGCAAAACTGTGGTTCCAATACATAGAAATGGTCGAAATACTATGCACATTCATAAAAGCCGAAAGAACAGGAAACTTCCTTCTTCATTTACTGGCAGAGTATAGCATGCTACCATTTTTCGCAGCGTCTGGACATTTTGCGTATGCTAAGTCAACACGCATCTATCTTCAAAAAATGTTAAATCTAAAAGAGACACATCCAAATGTTTACGCAAAGTTTAGAGAAGGCTATCATGTTGTTCGCAGAAGTAATAGATTTTGGGCTGGACTCTCAACAGATCTGGTTATAGAACAAGTTCTTATGAGGAGTTTGAAAACAACAGGTGGACTAACTCACGGACGAGGAATGACTGAGGTACAAAGATCAGTTTGGCTACTGTCGACACCAGCCTGTGCAGAAATAAACCGTGCGATGCAGGAAGTTACAGATGTAACGTATGAAGGTAGTGAGCAGCATAAAGAAACAAGACAGGCACGACTTGAAAGAGATTTCAAAGATTCATTGAAAATCTTGGCGTACGCTGTGGCAAGAAACCCCTTCGACAACCGAAAGGAACTCATGAGCATTGACACAGGAGAAATTGCTATTTCAACTGTCAATGTAGACAATGCCAAGGTTATTGGAAGCAACATTCTTGCTTCAATGTCCGGAAAACCAGTTGCAGATTATACGTTCAAGAAGAAAGACGTGGCCATAACAATGAAAGCAAGATCAACTATTAAGATAGATGAAGAAGTTATTCCCGTTGATCCTCTCTTGTTATTCCAACGTCTAATAACCACTGTCAGAGGTATGGGATCAGCTGTAGACTTGGAGACAGCATTCTCGTATGAGCTGTGCACATTTCCTCCTGCACTTATAGAGACAGACGGTTTGTTAAGGGAAGCAAATAAACCACAGCTAGCAAATTCTATCTGGTCTTCAACTGCGCCTGATGAATCAGATGCTTCACTTCCTAAAGATATTTCATATGTCCTCGATGGAGGATCCTTACTCCACAGAGTACAATGGACAAAAGGAAGAACATACAACGAGATTTGCAAAACTTATGTAGAATACGTCCTCAAGCATTACGGAGAGGGAACAGTCGTTGTATTTGATGGGTATGACGGGAAGCCTTGTACCAAAGATACAACCCACATTCGCAGAACCAAAGGCAAGCAGGGCATACCTGTACGTTTAACAGGAGAAATGAAGCTAAATATGAAGAAAGACGAGTTTCTTACTAACCTCGACAACAAGCAGAGATTTCTAGTAATGTTGGCGACTAAAATGAACGAAGAAAACATGAAAGCAATCCAATCATCTGGTGATGCAGACCTTTTGATTGTACAGACAGCAATTGAATCTGCCAGAAGTAAACCAACAGTTGTTATTGCAGAAGATACCGATCTACTCATTCTCCTGCTCCATCATGCTGATGTAGATGGTCACAGAATATTTTTCACATCAAAAAACTCGATCGAAAGCGAAAACCAAACTGTGGGACATCAAGTACGCTAAATCGAAATTAGGATTGAAGATTTGCGAAGCAATCTTGCTTATTCACGCCTTACTTGGGTGTGATACAACGTCCAGATTGTTCTCCATTGGTAAAGATGTGGCCCTGCAAAAGTTTAAGAAAGACGAAAGCTTTCAACGCTTAAGCCAAGTTTTCAACAACTCAACATCAACAAGAGAAGTTATTACTGCTGGAGAAAAGTTGTTGCTTATTGTTTATGGCGGAAAAAAAGAAAGCTCGCTTGATAAGCTTCGTGTCACAAGATTCTACCGGAAAGTTGCTGCAAGTATGAAAGTTGTGTCTCCCGAGAGCTTGCCTCCAACATCCGCAGCTGCATCATTCCATTCATTGCGTGTTTACCTCCAAGTGCAAGTTTGGAGAGGACTGGAAGATCTTGATCCAGAAGAATGGGGTTGGACTGTGAAAAGAGGAAAACTGCTACCAGTTTATACCTCGAAAGCTCCAGCACCAGAAAGCTTACTAAAACTTTTCAGATGTAACTGCAAGGTAGAGTGTCAGAACGCGAGATGTACGTGTTTCAAGAATGGACTGAAATGCTCAGCCTTGTGTGGCGAATGCCAAGGCGTTTCTTGTCTGAACTGTCAGCACCCTTTGGACATAGAGAATGCAGAGAACAGTGACGAAAATAATACAGACCCAGATTTTTACTAACTCACCATCACGCATAGGCTATATCAAAATGCCTATCCCTGTGAAATCGTTATGTATTGATTTGAGTTGACATAGCATGCTATTTTTTCTATAAACTAAATTTCAGATCAATATCTCAGTTTATCCAAGAGTTATGTCCAAAAAACGAAATCAAAACAAGTGAACGTCGTTAATATGAAAATATATATTATCTTCGAAACTATGAAGGATAGACTAGTGGTGTTGGGGTTCATTTGAAAGACCTAATCAAAGCCTCTACGATTATGATGTCCAATGGTCAATTTTACTTGAGTACTTGAGCAATGGTCAATAACGCCTACAATCGCGGTCGATACGCAGCGCGATGTTCCGTTTTTCGTCTTTTAGCATGAGATGGGAGCCCCCCTATGGACTGAGTAATTTTTTATCAACTAAAAATATTTGCTAACCATCTAGGAAGGATTACTGAAAATTTGAAGAAAAAATATTAATGTTAAAGGTTAGCTGTGGACGAAAAATACAAGATGGTGTCATTTTGACCTACCAACCTGGGGTGTGAGGGGTTAATGCAAATTCCATTTTTCTGAAAAATTGCCTCACCCAATGGTGGTAAGTTTTTAATATGTTATTTTTGAATATTTGGGGATGTCAAAAACGATGAAACCATTTCTGTTACAATTACTTCCAGGTTGACCAAAAATATAGCCTAGATTGACTGGACTATATGCAACTTATCATGCGAAACAGTCGTAATGTATCTACAAAAATTTTTAAATACTTCATGTTTTATTTCAGTTCACGAAAGAAATACAAACATTTTGAAGTTGTTTAAAAAATTAGTGATGTACCGATGTACTGGTATCGGCCTGTTTTGCCGATATATCGGTATTGGTGAAATTGTGGCCGATACTACCAATACAGTATATAATGTTCAATTTTGATCCTTTAGATTCTCTAAACTCTGGCATTCTCGATAAGATTCAGATAAAGAAGGATGATTAGTAATTAACACAATGAAACCAAATAAAGCTGCTGGTCCCAATAATAGTCACGTTAGAATTCTCAAAGAAGGAGGATAGCTTAGTTGAGGCACTATTTTGTTTGTTACTGGCGCATCTATTAATTATGCAGAAATACTTGAAGATTGAAAAAAGCAAATGTTCTGTCCATTTACAAAAAACGGTAGCAAAGAAGCTGGAGGAAATTAGTTTAACATCGTTTAACATCATTGGCAGGAAAGATACTAGAATTATAAAAAAGATTATTAAAGAACATTTGAAAAGTTTTAAATCTTATATCAAGTTCCCAACATGGATTTAGATCAGGAAGGTCTTGTTTGTCTAATCTCTCAGACTTTTTAAGTTTGTAACTGAAGAGGTAACTAATGGAAATTATGTACATTAGTGAAGTACCGATGTATCGGTATCGGCGGTATTGACCCGTTTTGCTGATGTATCTGTATCGGCAAAATTGAAGTACCTGAATCGGCATCGGTACATCACTAAAGAAAATCACGTGATATATACATTTTAACTGCAAACAACACAGGGTATAATTAATGTAAAGAACGACGCTTGTGTAGAAGAGCTTCCGCACAAGATGAGGGAAAACGAGCGGACGCTCTTCTACGCAAGTGTCGTTCTTCACATTAATTATACTGTGTGTTGTTTGCAGTTAAAATGTATATACTGTATGTACGGCATGAGAAGGTGCGCCCTCAGGGCATTCGATTCCGCTCGTATGTAGGAGAATTACGAGTTGTGACTGATCGGGGACTTTGGTGCAGTGGTTAACATATCCGACCGGCAATTGGATGATCCCGGGTTCGATTCCTGGGAGGTGCCTCATTTTTCATTTGCTCGTTCTCCCTCCTCATCTTGTGCGGACGCTCTTCTACACAAGCGTCGTTCTTTACACACACACACACACACACACACACACACACATATAATATATATATATAATATATATATATATATGCTGCAAACCACAAGGAAAAAGAAAAATGATTTCAAGGCCTTTCGTGTATTCAGAAGTACACTACCTCAGGGAATGTACTTCTGAATACACGAAAGGCCTTGGAATCATTTTTCTTTTTCCTTGTGGATTTGCATCATTCATTCATTTCACGTTTTTAATTGTGAAATTCATATATATATTCACGTGTGTGTTCGAGAGAGAGAATAGAACGTGTATATATCCAATACAAGTCTGCTTTAGTTTATAAATATGTATTAATTTTTTCTAATGACTGAATGTAATTGAAGTTAATGTATTGTAAATGTTTGCGAGGTTTAATATATTTTATGGAGATGAAATAATATGACGAGAAAGACTTGATTAAGACCACGGAAGCCGTATAACATCACACGCTTGTTACGCGATGCGTGAGCCAGTTCATTACAGCGACTAAGACAAAAGCGATGCGCATGCGGCGTTAGTAATTGTGTTCAGCGAGGTGGAGCGTGTAACTGATACGAATCGGGGGAGTTAAGAGCGATGGAATAACTCCCTGTGCGTGCGAGTGTAAAGATAAGGTGCAGTAAACATGAAAAGAAGGAATCGGAGATCGTTGGTGGTCAATTCTCACATTCTCGTTTGTGTAATATATGTGATGTATGTGTATATTATATATATATATATAATTTTTTTTTTTTTTTTTTTTTTTTTTTTGTGGATTAATTTGACAAACACGTGAAATTAATAGATTTTGTTTGCGCACTCATAAAAATAAAAAAATTTAATTTGACTCCCTTTTTTCTTTTTGTGAAAAATATGAGTTAGTTAAATATTGTTTATAAGTAATTTTATTATTATTATTAATTATTAAAAATATAAACCTCCGAATGATCAAATAATATTAAATGAAAACGCCTTTTGACACTTTTAGGATCAGATTAACTCTTACTGTTCGAGGTACAGGGTGTCCAAGAAATAATGGTGTAAAAATAATTGATAATTTTTTTTTTCTTACTAATCAATATATACGCAATATACACGGTGGTTTACACTTCCAAACTGCCCAAGTTTATAACAGTTTCACGAGATAATCATTATTTGTCGCTACAGTGCGTATTCGACGCTCGAACTCCATTCATTGGAGCAAAAGTAAAGTGCTCTTGTGGAATGGATTTAATAACATTCGTTTCTTCGGCACAATTCTGGCAGACAACCGAGTTTATTACGATACACGGGTGTCCTAACGTATCACTAAAGATAAAATCCAAAGACGTTAAGTAAGGTGTTCGAAATGGCTACGCATCGACCCACCAGGGCTACGTGTGGTCAATGTCGTAACACCGCTTCCCGGGATCGGCGAAGTTAGGCGACGCTGGGTCTGGTAGTAGTTGGATGGGAGACCGTCCTCCGCGTCCAGATTTATGTAGCGACCCGTGGTTCGAATCTCACGTAAAGCAAAGCTGTAGGTCCCCTCCGTCATATGACTTTAGATTTTGCGAAAGAGGTTAAACAACCCAATAAATTAATTAATTATCGACTCACCAAGGCCTATCCACCACTGAGAAAAGGTTGCGTCCAAAAAGTTTAGAACAGCAACGGCAATGTGTGGAAGTGGCCCCATCTTCTTGAAAGATTACATTTCTCATGTCAGTTCTAGTGACCCTTAGTTGGAGAAATGTCCGCAGTATATTCAGATAATTCGCTTCAGTCACTACAATTGTCAAAGAAAAATAATTGATTATGCCGTTACATGACATCGCACACCAATCATTAACTTTTGGTGAATCCTGTTCATGTTTCAGCTGGATAGGCTCCCTCGTTTACCCGACTTAACTCCTTCAGAACTTTTATCTGTGAGGTTATGTTAAAACGTTTGTGTATCATGAGCAGAGCTGGGCACCGCAAACTCAAAATCACTTCCGCAATCGCAAATCCGCAACTCAAACCTTACCTTCCGCAACCGCAAATCCGCAAACTGCTTGCCATTTTTTGTGCCGCAAACGCAAACCCGCAAACGCAAACCATATTTCCAATTTTTACAGTGCTGGGCACTTCCGCAAACCGCAAATTCCGCAATCGCAATTTTAACTATAAAAAGTATCCAAAACATTAAAGAGGTATAAAAAGTTTTATATCTTTTTAATGTTTAATGTTTTAGCCTTGTTTTTATAAAACAAGGCTAAATAATTGGCGGCCAGTGACAGCAGCGTCACAGCACTAGCGCGCTTGGCCAGGTGGCCACGTGGGAAATTTGCGGAAAGATTTGCGTTTGCGGTCTTAGTTCCGCCAACGCAAATTCACTAATTTGCGATGACTTTGCCGCAAACGCAAATCCGCAAACGAAAAACATACTTCCGCAATTGCGGAATTTGCGGTTTGCGGAAGTGCCCAGCTCTGATCATGAGTCATGACAAACCTAGTATCTGGTGGCAAAACTCGGTCAAAAAAATCGGAGGTTATTGAATCCATTCTACGAGAGTTTCTTGCTTATACTTTAATAAAGTTTGAGCGTCGAATACACAATGCAACAACGAATAATGGTCATCGTGTGAAAGTGTTTTAAAATTTTAATAGTTTGGAAATGTAAGCAACCATATTTATTGCAGATATATTAATTGTAAGAAAATAATTATTTTTGAAGCATTGATTCTCGGGACAACCCAACTTTAATTATCTCGTACTATAAAAAGTAAGTACTTTGCTAATAGTAAAAAGCTACTGTAAGTACAATACTTTGGCCTATGTACAATGTACATACGATGAACTACGCATATTGGCTAGTAGTACCTGGGTCGCTCATGGACCCAAGTACCAGCCAGTATCCGTTGTTCAGTTTGTATAGTTGCTGCTATCACGCATTCAAATGGTCTAAAAGGAAAGGAAAATCAGTTAGTATTTTACTGGGGTGACAAGACATTGTGAACACCTTACAATTGATTTCCCAACACAGTTTTTTTAGTTCCATATAAAAAGTGCGAGAGCTGAAAGAAATAGCAAATGAGAGGTGGGGTATGAGAGTGTCAGAAATTTTCAGGGAAAACAAGATGATGTTTTGGAGAGAACGTGAATAGTGCGAGGAAATGAGAGGGCAGATGAGCACGACTGTGAAGAGAGTCGATGGGGAAGTGATGACAGAGAGAAAAAGTGTGAAGACAAGGTGGAGTGAGATTTGAGGGATTATTGAACGTGTCGGAAGATAGGGAAGCAGATGTGGTATGTTTGGGCAGAAGGGGTTCGAAGCAGGACAGTGTAGCGAGTGGGTTGGTCCGTAGGGAGGAGGTGGTGGAGCCCTAAGCAGATGAAAGGTGGAAAAAGCGGTAGGAGTGGATGGGCTCGCTGTGGAGCTCTTGAGGAAAGGCGGTGATTGTAGTGTTGATTGGCTGGTGCGTCTGTTTGATGTGTGCATGGACAGAGGCGAGATGCCTCAGGACTGGCGGAGTGTTTGTATCTTCCGCCCCCCTGTATAAGACGGGGGGGGGGGGGGTGACAAAATGTATGCTCGAATTATAGAGGAATTAGTCTGTTGAGTGTGCCAGGTAAGGTGATGAAAGGGTAGTGGCTTGCGCGGAGCAACAGATTTGGGAGGAGCAAGGAGGTTTTAGAAGAGGTAAAGGGTGTTTGGGTTGAAGATGTTTTGTGAGAAATACTTTGAGAAAAAGGGATGTATGTGCGTTCATGGATCTTGAAAAAGCGTATGATTAGGGTGACAGAAAGGCGTTGTGAACTTGTGGCAAGTGCTGCAGTGTATGGGTGCATGGGTCGTTGTTGAATTCGGTGAAAAGTTTTTACCGAGATAGTAGAGCATGTGTGCGTGTGGGAAGAGAGGAGGGTGAGTGTTTCGTGTGAAAGTGGGTCTACGGCAGGGTGTGTGGTCTCCATGATCGTTAATATATTTATAGACGGGGTGGTGAAAGAGGTGAATGCGAGGGTCATGGGGAGGGGGGCGGTTTTGAAGCATGCTGCCGGGGGGAGGTTTGGGAAGTGAATCAGTTGTTGTATGCGGATGATACGGCTCTGGTGGTGGACTCAAGCGAAAAGCTACAAAGAGTGGTAAATGAGTTGGGGAGGGTGTGTGAAGGAAGAAAGAAGAGTAAGGTTATGTGGTGGTGTACGAGTAAAAGGGAGGTTCGTGAGCGACTGAGTGAAGTTGTATGGTGAGGAAATGGAAGAGGCGGCATGTTTCAGGTACTTGGGGGATGTAGCAAGGAGTGGAACGATGGAAGCAAGGTGGCCGCAGGGTGGAAGAAGGGGCAAAGGTTGCTGGGTGCCCTAAGAAATGTTCGGAGGAAAGATCAGTGTCTACGGAGAGCGAAGATGACTATGTATGAAGGTATAGTCGTGCCAACAGTGTGTATGGATGTGAGGCATGGGTGGCGAATGCAAAGAAAGGAAAGGGTGGATGTACGGAAATGAAATGCTTTGAGACGATCTGTAGGGTGAGGTGGATTGATCATGTGAGAAACACCGATATCCGTGAGTGGTGTGGGAGTTGGAGTAGTCTTGTAGAGAGAGCAGATGAGAGGTGTAAAATGGTTTTGGGCATATGAGAGGATGGTAAAGAGAATTTACGTGTCGGAGGGGAAAAGGGGGAGGGTAGACCGAGGAGGAGATGGAAGGATGGGGGTGAGGGAGGCTTTGGGTCAGCGGGGCCTGGACGTCTCGGAGGGTGAAGATGCGCGCTAGATAAAAAAAGTGGAGCGATGTCGTATATGGGGGCCGACGGGCTGCACTGTGCCGGCTCAGGGTGTATGAAGCGATCTGTAAACTGGAGTTAGTCTGCGGGCTGGGCTGTGGATAATGTTGCCCTGAGGCAGGTGCATTATGACATGTCAGCTGATGAAATAATGTGAGCGATTGGAGATTGTTCCTGACGCGACCTCACTGCGGTGGGAGAGTGCATTTGGGTGAAAAAATTAAAATAAGTACTTTAATATAGCCTATTAGGGTATGCTTGTGATTTTTGAAACTGTAGGATCTTGCCAGAAAACCTATAGTGTAGGTTTCCCGCAAGTTCGGCAGACTTTACTACCCTTTCATTGAACACATTGGGTATCCACATCTTACTTAGCCTTGCATCCTACGTAGAAAATAGTGTGGAGCTGATTTTGCATTTCAGATATGGACTGTATCATAATTTCGGAAAGAAGGGTGTTTTTTTGAAAATAAGGTCGTCGACGCCAAAAAAAAAAAAAAAAGGTGAGAAACGCCGCTGTATGGCCTATGCCTAACATAATTAATATAAAATCTTTCATTATATTTACACGCATGCTCGTTTTTTTTTGTTTTTATAACATTTGTCATTTATTTGATGTCTATAATTAACCACATTTTTGGCTTGAAATATTAAAAGAAGCTGAAAAAAGTTAAGTCTGTGCTGTAGCCTGTTGGTCTAAGTTTTTTAATTAAAAGAAGTCTATTTTATATATTAAAATATGTTTTTTACGACATACAAAAAGTAATTTATTGAAACTACAGGGTGTCCCAAAAAAACTATATACTCTTTATAGCATCATATATTTTATAATTTGGAAAAAACCAAACAATATATTGTTATAGCAATTGCCAATGAAAGGTAAATTAGTAATCTGCGACAGAAATTATACCTGCAGTTCGGAAGTTGTTTGGAAACGACGACTTTTACTTTCAACAAGATGGAGCCCCCCCCCCCCCCCCCCCCCCCATTATCATTGTAATGTCAGAAGGGTACCTCGATGAAACGTTGCCTAACCGTGGATAGGCGAAGAGAAAGCGTTGAGTATCCTCCACGTTCACGGACTGACTCCACTTGATTTTTACTTGTGGGCTACCTGAAGGATGCAGTTAGGTACAAGACCCGCAACACTCGAACACCTTAAGGATGCAATTAGGGAAAAGTGCGGGACCAATCACAGCATCCACATTAGTCCATGTCTGCGAATCAGTTAGTCGACGCATCAAAAGTGCATTCATGCCGCCGGAGAACATTTTGAGCACTTGGCGTAGTTAATTAAATTTTATATGCAAACAACTCGCTACAACATTTGATCACTTAGATTACTAATTACCTTTCATTGGCAATTGCTATAACAAATATTGTTTGGTTTTTTTTAAATTATAAAATATATGATGCTATACAGAGTATATAGTTTTTTTGGGACACCCTATATATTTAGATTTTCTGTTGGATAAGGTAAAAAGTTAAAAAAAAAAACAAAAAAAAAAAAGAAAGATTTTTCCAATACTAAATAAAATAAAATTGGTATGTTTAACTCTGTCTATCTATTTCAGAATTTAAAAGCCGAATTCAGTGAATCTGTTAAGAACTTATCGGCCCAGGTGAACCTTTTAGAGCGTACCTGCAACAAAATAGAGAAGGAGAATTTGCCAAATCAAATCGCAACCTTTCCTCTGATTTGTCCAACTTAAAGGAACTTTCTGTACAACAACATTCTCAGATTCAAAATTTAAATCAGGTACAATTTATAGCGTTTCTTTAAGTGTTCAGGTTATTTCTTTCGCCATCGAAATGGTGAATGTAGTCTTTCAATAAAGGAGAACAAGTTTCGTATTGCTCCTTTTCTGTAAACTCTTTTAGTATTTATGGCCGAAACCCATCTATGTAGCTAATTAATCTTGAGAATTAATCATAATGAATATGTTGATGGATTTTGGGCTGTTCTGATTGACGATTCTTATATTTGGAGTTCGACAATGTTCAAAGAGGCTTCATTTGGATGTCCATCAAAGTCTCATTCAACTGCCCGAACGCTACTCTACAATTTTTTTGTTGTCTTCCCTTGTTGGTTGACTTTCGCCTCGTTTCTCACTCACTTTTTTTTTTAGGACCTTTGCCCCCCAAATAGAACTTTTCTCTTCTCCATTACTGTTTTTCAACCGTATATCCTAATATATTTTTTAGTATATGTTACTTAAAAAGGGCTACGTCGTAGCCAATGTCATAACGCCACTTCCCATCGATCAGCGAAGTTAAGCGACACTGGGTCTGGGTAGTAGTTGGATGGTGGGTCCGTCCTCAGCGTCAAATTATGTAGCGACCGTGGTTCGGATCCCACGTAAAGCTGCAGGTCCCCTCCGTCGCATGACCTTAGATGTTACGAAAGAGGTTAAACCACCCCATCATTACATTTTCTTATCCGAATATTAAAGTAGGTTACATTTTACCATAATCTGTCATACATATTCAATTATCATTCATCAATGAGAGAACTCCATCACACAGACTTTCTGTCATACGTTTCGAGTTATATTGGCAGTTCAAACTTTTATTTGTTCATTACGTACTGGTGATTATTAATGAAACACTAAGCTAATGTTAATGACAATTTATTTTCAGAGTATAGCGGTGGTGAAAGGTGTTGAGAAGAAATTGGAAGGAAGTCAAGTGCAAATGGCAAGTGGAGTGAGCGAGTTGAAGCAACAGTTGCAAAAGGTATTGCAGTAATTTTCATTCATGTTTGTGATAAGGTTTACAATCATCCTATTTTTTTTTACATTAAATGATTCCGTATTCTCAGCTAGAGGAAGAGTTTAAATCTTTGATGCCTCCTTCGAGTACTCCTCCATCGGGACAAACAAATGATGGTCGAATGAGGGCGAGAGAAACGAGGGAAGTTGATGAAGGTGAGGGAACTTCGCGAGTCTTAGGTTTAGTCACTCACACACCACACACACACATAAATATATATATGTTAAACACAGAAAAAGTGAGAGGAAAGACAGAGAAAAAAGAAAGGGTGGAGGGGACAGTCGAAGTGGAAAAAGACCATGGATGGACAAGGACTGCAGGGTCGAGCCCCATCATCCTTGGGTGCTAGGGCCGGGAGGGCGCACATGAAACTTCCAGGAACAAGCACGTACAAACGAGCACAAAGAGCACTCAAGAGCACGAGCTTAGAACCCCCTTGCGGGGATATATATATATATCATGCCTATCACAGCTAATGGAACACTACAACAACATTATTGATTCACTTGAAAGTAATGAAAACATGAAAAACTATTATGTACTATACACAGACTTTGCTAAAAGCGTTCGACAAGTGTGACCACGGAATCATAATACATAAACTGAATATATGGGCATAACAGGAAAAGTAGGGAAATGGATATATAATTTCCTTAGTGAGCGGCGGCAAGTCGTTACAGTACAAAGGAGTGTCTTCATCAGAATCAGAGGTCCTCAGCTCAGGACCACAAGGAACAGTATTAGCTCCACTACTCTTCATAATCATGCTAACTGACATAGATGAGGACGTTACCAGAGACAGCACAGTAACATCCTTTGTGGACGACACAGAGATCAGTAGAAAAATAAGAAACCCAGAAGACATAAGATCTCTACAAACCGACATAAACAGAATCTACAAGTGGACGGAAGACAACAATATGAAGTTTAACACCGAGAAATTTCAGCTATTACGGTACGGAAAAAGAGAGGACCTAAAATCCATGGAATATTTATACCCCAAATGGGCAGGAAATTCAGAGAAATTCCAGGGCAAAGATTTAGGGGTTGTAATGACAGATGATGCGAAATTTGAAAACACAAAATAAGATAGAGTAAACGGAGCAAAGACAGTAATGGGCAGATACTGAGAACCTTTAAACGAAGGGATAGGAATATAATGATTCCTCTACTGAAAACCCTGATAGTACCCAAATTGGAATACTGCTCAGTCCTAACATCCCCATATAAAAAAGAAGACATTGGACAGCTGGAGGGGATCCAAAGAAGCTTCACAGCCAAGATCAATGGGTGCAAAGAACTAAATTTCTGGGAAAGGTTACGAGAACTAGACCTATATTCACTGGAAAGGAGAAGAGAGAGATACACCATCATTTACACTGGAAAATAATGGAGAAACTAATCCCTAATCTTACTCTGAATCCCATAACTCCCCAAACAACGGTGGAAAGTAGAAGCGGTAGATTGTGTCGTTCCCAAATTGAAGGCGAGACAGGGAACATCCTTAACCCTGAAAGAAAATAGTTTTGTCGTGAGAGACTGTTTAATCAGTTGCCCAAAGACCTAAGAAACACGAAAGGAGTTGCAGTGGAAATCTTCAAAAGAAGACTAGACGCCTGGCTCAGAACAATCCCGATGAGCCGGGCGTACCTGGCTATGTGAGGTGGAGAGCGCAAGAATCCAACTCGCTACTTCACCAGGCCAACTCGAGAGGAGGGGCGACAAGCTTGACCTTCGCGAAATGAGAAATCATCGCGCGGAACCTTTGTAAGGTTGTAAGGTAAGGTATATATATATATATATATATATATATATATATATACTTTATATATACTTATATATATAATATGGTGTTTATAAAGTCCCTATCTATTTCAGTGAAAACGTAGCATAAAGGGTAAAATTCAATAACACTATAATAGAAGGCATACATTTAATGAATACTTAAGCATATGATTCTACATGGGCACCATTAGTATCTCTACAGAGTTCGAATCTGTCAACAGCATTGCGGAACACATTTTGGAGCATGACAGGGTTTGTTTTTGTAACTGCTGTTACGATACGAGCACGTAAATCTTGCAGGTCTGTAACCCTCGTTTGATAGACGTTTGATTTGATAAAGCCCCATGCAAAGAAGTCCAAGGACGTTAGGTCAGGAGATCGAGCCGCCCAGGGCCTGTTGCCTCCACGTCCGATCCACCGATTTGGAAATCGTTCATTTAGGTACTCCCAAACAATGTTTGCGTAATGACAAGGTGCCTCATCTTGTTGAAAGACGACGGTGTTTAAAATACCATCTGAATGAAGCTGGGACATTTACGTGCTCGTATCGTAACAGCAGTTACAAAAATAACCCCTGTCATGCTCCAAAATGTGTTCCGCAATGCTGCTAACAGATTCGAACTCTGTAGAAATACTGATGGTGCTCATGTAGAATCATATGCTTAAGTATTCATTAAAGTATGCTTTCTATTATATTGTTATTGAATTTTACCCTTTTGCTACGTTTTCACTGAAATAGATAGGGACTTCATAAACACCGTGTGTGTATATATATATATATATATATATATATATATATATATATACAGGGTGGGCGGAAAGTAGCTCCCTATTTTGGATTGGTAAAAAAATACGTATATTATCCATTTATTTCAGAAGAAATAATATGAAAAGGTAGGCATACATGGTAGGTTTTCTCTAAAATTCAATGTGGGCTCCAACTCTTTCCACCAGCTTCTGGAGCCGCCCAGGAATGGCGTCCACTGACTTTAGCAGGAACTCGGCGGGATGGAGGACATGACTTCCCGAATTCTGTCCTCCAGTTCTTCCAATGTCCTCGGTTTGGTGCGGTAGACTTCTTCCTTTACCCACCCCCAAAGAAAGAAGTCGCACGGTGTCAAGTCGGGGCTCCTGGCTGGCCATTGATGTGGACCACGACGACCCATCCAACGCTTAGGGAAGTGGGCATCCAGCCCTTCTGCGCAACACCATGAATGCTGAGCGGTACCTTGCTATGTTGCGAAACGAGGTCTGGCCGGTTGTCAGCACATGGGAGAACATCGACGATCTGATATTTATGCAAGATGGCGCCCCTCCGCACTTCGCTCTTGTTGTCCGTGAGTGGCTGGATGCCCACTTCCCTGGGCGTTGGATGGGTCGTCGTGGTCCACATCAATGGCCAGCCAGGAGCCCCGACTTGACACCGTGCGACTTCTTTCTTTGGGGGTGGGTAAAGGAAGAAGTCTACCGCACCAAACCGAGGACATTGGAAGAACTGGAGGACCGAATTCGGGAAGTCATATCCTCCATCCCGCCGGAGTTCCTGCTAAAGTCAGTGGACGCCATCCTGGCGGCTCCAGAAGCTGGTGGAAAGAGTTGGAGCCCACATTGAATTTTAGAGAAAACCTACCATATATGCCTACTTTTCATATTATTTCTTCTGAAATAAATTGATAATATACGTATTTTTTACCAATCCAAAATAGGGAGCTACTTTCCGCCCACCCTGTATATATATATTATATATATAATATATATAATATATATATATGTATGTATGTATGTATGTATGTATATATAATATACTTACTTACTTCGTAGCCCCCGGGTTCTCTTATGCGAACCCGGCGGCGCTCAGGTATCCCGCGACCACCGTGGGACGGGTCCATAGGTCTCGTAGAGAGGTAATGTTGGAGTTGTGTCTTTGTTGAGAGAGAGGTGGCAGTGTTAGAGTAGGTGTTCTGTGTCCTCAGGGTGGAGGTAGAATTTTTGACAGGTGGAGGTGTCAGCTAGGTGGAGTCTGTGTCTGTATTGTTGGAGGGGGGGTGGTGGCCTGAACGGAGCCTGGCCAGAGTAACTTGTTTTCCTTGGGAGGGTTTGTTCGCTCTGATGGACTACAGGGGGAGTATCGTGAAGGACAGTGTTGTGTGGTTGGTCGAGTAGGTATTTCCGGGTGAATTCGTGTGGAGATGTTTAATGGGGTTGATGTTTAGGGGGGGGGGGGATATTGTTCAGTAGCTGTGAATAGTGAGCAGCAGGAGTACGTTTTTTGTTGCGGGGTGGGGGATTGTGTAATGTGAGATGGTGACAGGGGTGGTCTGGGGCCAGTGCTCTGGAGAAGAATTGAGTCCCTGTCATGTTCATGTGGTGTTCGATGGGGAGTATTTTCGTATCTGCAGTAGATGTGGGATGGGTGTGGTCGGAGGCAGTCAGTAATGCTTCTGAGACCTCTGTTTTGTGTGGTCTGTATCTTTTTCTGGTTTGTGTGGGAGATGGACGGGACCAGGCGGGGGCAGCGTAAGTTAGGGTAGTACGTACAAACTGTTTTGTATAGGATACTGAGGGATTCCTCTGTTGACCGAATGTTGTGGAGGTGAGTGTTCTGAGAGCGTTGAGTTTTTTGTTGCTTTGGAGCAAATGTTTGATATGTGAGGGGAAAAGGACGTGTGTGTGTCTAGGGTGAGGCCAAGGATTGTTGGGTTTTGTTTAGAGGTAGGGGATGTCCCATGAGGGTGACTCTCGGGTGTGCTTGGGATTCGTGGCGGTCTGAGGTTAGGAGGGTGATGGAGGATTTTGAGGGGATGCTGACATCCTATTGTTAGTCAGCCAGAGTTCCAGATTGGTAATGTACTGCTGGATCAGGCGTGTGGCGGTGTTACGGTTATGGTGTTGTGCTGTTATGGTCAGGTCATCTGCATAGGAGGAGACGTGGACTTGGGGGGAGAGAGGTTGTGGGAGGTCGTGCATGAAAAGGTTTGAAGAGGATTGGAGAGAGTATAGAGCCCTGTGGGACGCCATTGTATAGTCTGTAGGTTTTGGATGAGTGTTGTTTGTGTATGACTTTGCCAAGTCGGCCTGCAATGAGATTAGTAAGCCATTTCTTGTCATTGGTGGGGATGTCGAGATCAATAATCTTTTGTGCAAGAATGTGGCGTGGGACAGTGTCGAAAGCTTTGTGATGTCGATGGCAACAAGGACTGTGCGGGCAGGGGGGGATAGTTGGTTGAAGCCATCTAAGATGTGTTGGGTTAGGTTGTAAGAAGCGTGTGGTGGAGTGGGCGGACCTGAAGCCGTGTTGGGTTTGTGAAAATGTAATGTGTGGTTGTATGCGTCTTAATATCAGTTTTTCGAGACTTTGGAAATGGTTGAGAGAAGGGAGATTGGCCGGTATGAAGCAGGTAGGTTGGGGGGTTTATTGGGTTTCAGTATCGGGATGATGTGTGCCAGCTTCCAGGTAGAGGGTATGATATTGTGAAGCCAGGAGTAATTGAATATGTTTGTGAGGGCTGCAATAGCAATTGGACCAAGGTGTTTGAGATGAGTGTTTGAAATGTGGTCTGGGCCTTCGGCATGAGAGTTTTGAGGGATTTTATGGCTGCAGCTGTGCCTTGGGGTGTAAATGGATGTGGTTGTTGTGGTCGGCCGAGAGTTTCCGTATGTTTTTGAGGATTTTCCTTATTGGGAACAGTGATTTTATGGCTAATTTTTGAGTAGTGGTGCATGAGTAGGTTGCAGTGTTTTTGTGGGGATGGAATTTGGTTACAGTTGGAAAGGAGAGCTTCGTGTGTGGGGGGGGGTTAGTATGTGAAGTGTGGATTTTTTTCAAGGTTTTCCAAAGTGGGTGCGTTGGTCTTGTGATTGAGTGTAGTTAAATAGGATTCCCAGTTTTCTGACTGTTTAGTGTTTATAGATTTGTGATGTCAGTGTTAAGGTGGTGTATGAGGTCAATGTCTTCTGCAGTGGACTGTGTTTCTGGCGTAATGAGTTTCTTTGTTTGATTAGATTGTGTATTTGTGGGGAGAAATTTGGGTTGAAGTGTTTCCTGCGTCCTTGTGGGATGAATTGTTTGCTAGCGCGAGTGATAGTGTTGTTTATGTGGGCGGTAGCCTTGTCTATAGAGGGGAAGTTAGTAGTGGAGAATTCTGAAGCTCGTTTCAATGTATCCTGTAAAAGAGGCCAGTTTGCATGTTTGTAGTTCGTGTATGTTGTTTGAAGGATGTGTGGATGGGGTGTGTGTGTTGATAGGTGATTAGTATTGGGAGGTGATCGGAGGGGAGGTGGTGTAATGTCTGCCATGTTGTGCGTGTGTGTAGGGATGGTGAGCAGAAGGTAATGTCTGGGGAGGTGTGTTGTTGGTTGTGTTGCAAGGGTTTGCGTGTGGGTTGGTTCCTATTGTTGAGGATGTTGTATGTATGAAGATCATCTAGGGAGTAGCGCGCCACGAGCGTCTGGTAGTGAGAGGAGAGCCATGTCGGGTGATGAGCATTGAAGTCGCCTCCCACGATGTGTTCTCGTATTGTGTAAGTGGTTGCAAGGGGGGCTCGTAGCGTGGGGGGCAGTGAGCAGAGGTAGGGGGGGTATGTATATGTTTGAGATGTGAAAAGTGGAGGATTTGATTTTGATTTTGATAGTCTGGATTTTTAGGGTAGGGTCATTATTGAGGAGGGCGTGTGTGTGCTGCGTTATATTTGTGTATGGGATGTCTTTATGGATGAGTGTGATAAGCCCATGTTCTATGGGGTTAGTGTCCTGTCTTAATGTTGAGTAATTGTTGAAGGCTGGGAGCCTGGTGTCTGGTGAGAGTTTAGTTTCTTGGATAAGTGCTATATGTATATTATATGTGGAGGAGGGAGTTGAGTTCCTGGTGTTTGTTTTTGATGCCATTAATGTTTATTTGTAAAATGTTTAGTGAGTGTTTGGGGTGAGGTATGTGTGGTTGGTTGCGTTGAGGGTTAGCTAGACAGTGCTGGCATGCCCATTGGGGTGTGTGGAATTGTACTGAGGGTAGTGATGTGCAGGAGAGGTGTAGCCATTCCGAGCATTGACAGCAACGGACTGACCATTGAGTTCGCCTGATTTGATGTTGGCAGGTAGGGCATGTGTAGGTGTGGGGTCCGGGGTTGGGTTCAATGTCACCGGCTAGTAGGAGGAGAAGGGAGATGATGGCCGGGACATCATTCCCATGAGCTAGAAAAACGGAAAGGAGAGGATAGTGTTGCGTGTAGGAGAGAGAGAGAGAGATAGTTGGGTTGAGACCCATGGAACCCGGTCCAGGGACCGGGGGACGGCCTGAGGCCGCGCCCCCCGAAACAGGGGGCAGGGGAGATGTCCGGATTTGCAGAGTGGCTCCCCAAGGTCGACTGGTGCTGAAGGTCGCCCATCCTCCTCGGGGTCGTCTCTCTGGCAGCTTCGCGACGAGCACGCTCCGGACGTTGAAGCCTATATATATATTATATTATATTATATTATATTATATTATATTATATTATATTAATCCGAGTTACATGGATTTGAAAAGTTTGTTGTTGCTTTTCCATAAAACTTCACTTACCTTTCATAAAATTTTGAATAGACCAATCAGTCTCCCGTTAATGAATGCTCTATCTTCTGTAGGTCTTCTAGAACATCCGAGAAAGAAACGATCGCCATGACAACAAAACCTGCCCTAAAGTTATACATTCTTCAAAGAAATCATGAGAGCATTGATTGTGGCCTCATTTAGTCATAGCAGAGTTACCTGGGAGATTAAAACCTTCGTTGATTAAAGGTTGGATACCTTGGAAAAAAAAAAAGATGCTCTGAGGATACGCCTAACCAAAAAAAAAAAAAAAAAAAAAAAAATATATATATATAAAACCACAAAATTTTCCCGAAGTGATGTGTAAGGGATGAAATCCGGTGAAGGTGAAATACCCGGAGCTCATATCTACCACCTCCGCATTTCTCATCGAGATGGTGAAAGTGTAGTTGCTATTTTCTGCCAATGTTTATTATATATAAAGCCTCGTGTTTATTTCTCGGGGTTTATTTTGTATGGGTGTAATAACACGGTTTTTTTTTTCTGGGTTGCATCGCTTTCAAGTAAATTTTGTTAACGTTAATTATTGATATTTATTAAGGTGTTTAAAAGTAGTGGGAGTTAATATAAATAAATATTTATATATCAACCATTAGTGTTTCTTGACAATGTTCTCAGTTATGTATTTTCATTATTTTTAATAGTTTTTTTTTCGTAGTCTTTGTATTTTATGTTAAGGAATTAATGTTTGACTTACTAACTTGGTTGTAGAATACGAGAAATATTTGTCTTTGGTATTTATATACAATTATGTTTGAATTCGGTTAGGTTAGTGGATATTTTAGTGAAACTATTATTATTATTATTATTTTATTTGAATTTCTACTAATATAGCAGTTTTATTAAACCTACTACTGCCAGTAGTAGTTTTTTAATATCACTACACTGTAGTAGTAGTAGTATTTTTAATATCACTATAGTAGTAGTAGTAGTAGTAGTAGTAGTATCGAAAATACTACTTTAACCTGCAATTAATATAAAAAATCCCAACTGAAAAAAAAACCAGTGATCGACTAATAATTACCTAAATTTACCTAAATATAACTTGAAAAATACCTAAACTAAAGTCGGAAGTAAAGGGTTCGTTTCAAATAACATTCTTATTCAAAGCTCGGCTAAATATTTTGCAGGTATCCGAGAAACCCATTTGAATTTGGCCAGTTTGGTTACTACAAGGATATTAGTGTTCAATCAACCCAACATTCAATCAGTAAATCTTAATCTACCTCAGTCATCAGTGACTGTATTTAGTAAAGCGTTAAAATTCTCTCTTTCTTACAGGCTTAATCTAAAATATGATGCGTTATCTATTTATATAATATATATATGCAAATCCACAAGGAAAAAGAAAAAGTGATTCGAAGGTCTTTCTTGTATTCAGCAATACACTTTGTCAGCAATCCTCGAGGTGTTTTGCTGAATACACGAAAGGCCTTGGAATCATGTTTTCTTTTTCTTTGTGGGTTTGCATCATTCATTCATTCATTTCACGTGTTTGAGTGTGAAATTCATCATATATATATATATATATATATATATATACAACAATTAATTCGTTAAATAATTAATGATACAAACCGCAAGGAAAAAAAGAAACTGATTCCTAGTAGTTCCGTGCATTTCCTCGATTAGGTGTTGAAATACACAAAAGTTCTATGAATCAATTTCTTCGTATCTTAGAGGATATAAGTGTTCAATCACATAAAGCATTTAAAAACTTGTGTTAAAGAATTTGCACCTTATGTTTTTATGTCTCCTTAGGTATTTCCGTCAGTGTTTTGTACTTTATAATGTATCATTAAAGATAGAAACTATTTTCCCGTATTTAAATATTTTCTATAATATATTGATGTATATATGTACTTAAGATTATATTTGAAACTTTAAAGGCATATGTTAATGTAAATAATATTCTATAGATAGGTTCCTTAATAATATATATATATATATATATATATATAAAATAGTGTTTCTAGCCGCATCAGAAAGCTAATCTACGTAGACAAAATCTAGAATGTTGTAAGCATTTCGCGTTGATTTTTCTAGAAGGATTTTTTCGTTTATAAATCTAGAGAAAGGTATCTAGTCAGATGTTCTTTATTTAAGTGGTTCTAGCATCTTCTTGTAACCTCTAGCAGTTCTTCCTTGATAGTTCATGAAATGGGAGACTTTAGGCAAATTGTGTTAGGTGTTTTTAGATTAAAATTGAAGTGTAATCATTTCTGATTTTCTTCTCAATTTTGCGTTAATATTTTATTTCATCATTATTCATTATTGACCCTCTGCAGCTGATTATTTTTGTGTGCTTACATAGGCACCTATTATGCTCGTATTGGACGTAATCTTGATGATAATATAGTGATTGGCAAATTGTATATAACTATGTACGTAGTCACAATTATTATGCGAATTTGATAACGCTGACAAAACGGGCACCGTCATCTCGTCATTGGTTCACTTAGGGGCATTGGTAATCCCCTGGGCATGGGCTCACTGTAGGTTTTACTCAATTGTTTTTGGCGAAAGTATCGTTGTTCCATCATTTAAGAACTTATTTGAAGCGTGATTGGCTTTGTTTAAAATCATCTTTCAACGATAACTAGGATGTGAACATAATGTTTTAAATGCATTTGTTTGAAGATAATTTGAGTTCTTCCCGTCACTCAAAACTTAGAATTTGTTTATTTCTGCACATTGATTTGGGAGGGCACATCGTTCACTCCTGTCCATAAAGCATCCAAGTTGCATAGTGACTTTACGCAATTTATTTATAGGAATTTTAGAGAACGATTCAGTCGCAATTTGATCTTCCACGTATTAGGATATGAAAAGTCTCCTTTCGCGTTTCAGATATCCTTTTGTTTCGTAAAAGTAGGAAGAAAATATATATGTCCTTCATATATATGTCCTTCATTCCGTTATGGTCTCTCTTTCTTCATTTTGGTACTCCTTTCTCTTTCATCCGTTGGATCATCGAGCCAAGGCGACGAAAGGTCTGTTAACTAGTTGGATGAAAGACTGCCCTCTGCGTTCAGGTGATGTATCGACCCGTAGATGGCTCCGATTTCACGTAAAGCTATAATCCCCTTCATCACATGACCTTTGCCGTTGCGAAGGAGATTAAATAACCCCAAACATCATCATCATCATTATTATTATTATTATTCTCTTTCATCTGATCATTTTGTTCTTTGGTAGCCGAATTGTTTCCTGGAGGCTAAACTAAAGTTCTTATAGTTGAGATGTGTTTCTAGCCATCGCATTTGTGATCCATTATGCTTTTGACCTTTTCAACGCTGTCCAACAAATTTCTAGCTCTTGTATTCTCCAGAATGTAAGTATTTGGCACTTGTAATTTTGGATAAATCTTTAAAGGTGTAAATGTAAAAATTAGTTTGATACGTGTTTTTGTCAAATACCGTCTTTATGCTTAAAATTCTTTGAAAAAATCAATTTAAAATTTTGCTCAAATCTCGATGGAATATTCTTTATTTTGCTCATTTTAATCTTATTTATTATTGAGTTACTGTATTAAACTTGATACACCTTTACATAAAATAAAACTTGTTTATGATAAACAACGAAATGGTCAGTAGTAAGACCATCTTTGTTACAACCAAGATTAAACCAAGCCAAAACATTTGAGAGAAAAATAACTTCGGTGTAACTCAGTGTATTAGTAATAGTAAATGCTCTTTCGAATCCCTGAATAGAGTAGCTGTCAAATTTAGGTGGCTATTTTTAATAAAATGTTCCTAAAGAAATAGATAACGAAAGTTTTGTACAGCTTTAGTCTCCTTCAGTGTCCTAGAATCTCTTCTTTTTCCCTTTGCCCTCCTCTCTACCTTATTTGCATCTTCCTCCTGTGAAACCACAAAGGTTAAACTACCCACCTAATAATAAAGGAGATTGGGTAGTATCATTTTCTAGCTGTTACTCGTTATTTGAGAAGAGAGGCTTAAAAACCATAATTTTACGTTGTTAAATGGCCAAAATAATGTAAGGATCTTGATATATATATATATATATATATATATATATATATATATATATATATATATATATATTCCAATTAAAATTTGAGTTTTAGGAACTAGTTTTTCCATTTACAAAGGAAATTAGTAATTTTTATTGTACTATTTATTGAATATTGTATATTATTCCAGCTATTCATAATCCATCCAATTATTATTTTCTTTTTCAGTTCGACCTCATAACAACCATATTTTCCCTTTTTTCTGTAACATAATTATGACGATATATAATAACTGTCACTAACGTAATACATGTTACAGTATTACCATCTAATGGAGTGTGTGTGTATATATATATACACACAAACTCAGAATGGTCCCCTGTGTTTAACATATATATATATATATATATATATGATGCAAACCTACAAGGAAAAAGAAAAATTATTCCAAGGCCTTTCGTATATTCAGAAGTACGACGAGGTGTACTTTTGAATACACGAAAGGCCTTGGAATCATTTTTCCTTTTCCTTGTGGGTGTGCATCATTCATTCATTTCACGTGTTTAATTGTGAAATTCATCCCATATATATATTATATATATATATATATATATATATATATATATATATATATATCATATATATATATAAAATATAAAATTGATGCGCTACCATTACACTACGGACCTCGATCATTCACAAATCGAAATTCTCCTACATAGGGCAGAAACCAATGCCCTGAGAGGGCACCCTCGCAAATCGTGAATATGTGCATTAACTGCAATGACCACGCAGTATATTCATTTATATACTGCGTGGTCATTGCAGTTAAATGCACATATTCACGATTTGCGAGGGTGCCCTCTCAGGGCATTGGTTTCTGCCCTATGTAGGAAATTTCGATTTGTGAATGATCGAGGTCCGTAGTGTAATGGTAGCATATATATATATATATATATATATATATTGTTATGTCCATCCATTTACTCGTACATTATATTTTAAGATGATTATTTTATGCTCAGTCAACATCACTATTCCATTACATTTCTTCGAAGTACTACTCACTTAATTAATATCATTCTTCTGTTGGGATTGTTTCGAGGAATACACAGAAGATCTTGTTTGTTCGTTATTTGGAATACGTTTCCATTACCATTTAAAATATAGGGTTGTGTATGTTGTGTAAGTTTTGCTCAGTTTAATTTTATCCAAACATTCCTGAATGACGATTTTGCATTTCGTTAGTTTCTGTTTCTTCCACACGCTGTTCTCGCATTATCCTCGTTGCTAAAGTTAAATATTTTGAAACCAAAGGATAAGTTAATAATAATTCACTCGTTCGTACTGCAATGAACTCTAGCATTATTTATTACGTAAATAATTCAATCCCGTGACGTCTTCGGTTAGGGATCACTTAAACTTGGAACGGAAATGTCGCAGGTTTGACTCCCGCAGCCGTCTCCTCGGGTTGAGTTAGGCCAGCCAGCTTCTCCGCTAACGTCCTGGCTCGGGTAATTCCCGGAGTTCACGTCCACTTCGCTCTGTGTGGGAAAATTAAGGTTTCGGATTTTACCTGTAACATTTAAAGTCAAACATCTTCAATACAGTATATTCAAAATCCCCACTGAGCGGCTCATAAAGGCTTATTTTGTGCATATTCGAGGGCTAACAACCAGAGCTGGTTATGTCCAAAATCATGGCTTTGAGAAAAATGAGTCTTAAAGTTTCAATGATTCGGAAAAATCTGAAAGGGAAGCATATTGAGTGATCTTTTCAAATTACATTGCTTTTGTTTTGGACATAAACACTTCTGGCAGAGAAATTACACTCAATAACAAGCTAAGTGGTGGACTTAACTCATTTTGGCCCAAAATGGACATAACCAGTTCCGGTTGTCAGCCCTCGTAATGATATAATTGTGTTATCGGTGTTATAAGTCATATTTGGAAGTGACACTTCGTTTTAAACGGGTGTATTTATTATTTAGGTTAATTTACTTTTCGCTCTTTAGAAAGCTGTGGCAGTTTTCTAATCTCTTAAAATGTTAATAATTTGTGCGGGTTTTTAAAAGCTGATAAGTTTTTGTAATAACTTAACAGCGCTAATCTCTTGGCATTTTATAAATTTTTTGGACAGAATTAAACTTTTTTAACATTTTAACAAAAAAATTAAAATCTAAATATTCAACTATTTTTGGGCCATGTGGATGAGTATGAATATTCGTTACTGTATAAAAGTAACGGTACAACTAAAGAACTTCTAAAGAATTCTTACTGTCTCTAATCGTCCTTTGAGCTGTGATAGCATTGTTATAAAATCTCTTAATCAATTATTAGACAACCCGGAAGATTGTAAGTTTATTAAAGTCACATTCAGCTGCGATGTCTTTTATTTTTTTGTCCTTATTTTTAAAATTAGTACCATAGGATACATTATACAGTTGTCAATTAGTTAGTCATTATACGTCAGTCAATGTGGGAAACCAGCCATTTCGCGAAATGTTTAAAAGTTTCGGACATTTCGCGTAATGCCTCCCTCCAGAGTTTTGGCTAGGATGCCGGTGTGAATGAATGCTTGCATGCTTTAGTTTCCACCTTTTCTTCCTTACTTTCTATATTTTATATCCGAACGTGTCTATCTTCTCCAGGGGCGTAGCTATGGGGGGCCACTGGGCCCATGGCCCCTCCAAACCAAGATGATAATATTCAATTGTTCGTATGATAATCCGAAATAATGGTCGTTCGGTTGGATGGAGGAAGGAGAGTCTAACACACGTTAAAAAAAGTGTAGTTTGTAAAACAATCTTTCAAAACATTCTTATCTTTTTTTAATTACAATCAATCATACATATTGTTGGCCCCCCACCCCCACAATAAAAAATTGTTGGCCCTCTAACAAAAATCCTGGCTACGCCCTTTACCTTCTCACCCCAATGCATTTGGGAAATGAGATTTTTTTGTGTGTATGTATGGAAATAATTTAGACATAAAACAAATAATGAGACTAAGGTAAATTTATTGTATGGTTTGTTCAAGCAAAAAATTAACCTCGACCAGAACAAATTTAAGAGAAGTTACACAAACGATACACGGGGCCGCCGAGAGCTGCCATGGGCCCCGGGGAAGGATTGGTATATGGGCACCCCTGTTTACTCAGTATTTTATTATGAATGTTTTTTATGTACATAACAAGCAAACTGATTATATGTCCAAGTCACTATTCAAAACATACAGTATGAATAAACAACTCAGAGGAAAATGACCATTTTATTTTTCGAATCAATTATATTAGTTCTATCGTCATACAATTTACAAATGCAGTACCAGTCCATGCAGGCAAGACAATTGTTTACTGCACGATTTTCATGATTAGAAGTGTACTTTCTTTGCTTTCTAGCAGTGGTAAATGATTCTGATGAAATTTAAAGTACGGGCTAACTGGCTTTCAATTACAATGGTTCCCAGATCTGTCAGTCGGTCTTGGGCATTGGTGGACCGCAAATAATATTTTATCTGTTTCAGTTTGACTATGATAATCTCTGTAAAATGTATGTTCATTAATTATATTTCCTCTCTGTTATTTAATCAATTGCTTTATTAATATTTTTAGGTTTTATCCTCCCTCTTTCCGGACCCCCTAGAGGTCCGGGCCGAGGGGATTTATCCCAGCTTCCCGGCCCTCTCGGCGGCCCTGACGATACAGGGAACCTTGGTGAGAAAGTTAAGTGTATTCATGTCCTTAGATTATCTGTGACAAAGTTTTGTATCATGCTGAAGAATAGCATATAGGATTCCTTTTAAAGTACAAAGTTAATTTGAAATCTAATACCAAACTACAGTGAAACATATACTTCAGATTACGCAGCAGACGGTTGCGCAAAGATAAAATCGTGACAGTCAAAATCTCTCGTTTGTATAACAAGAAATGTTGACGAAAGAATGATTTAATATTCCATGTATTTTGAAGAACTAAGTCAGTGATGACTACAAAAATATGTCATGAAATTGATGCTACACACTAAAAAGCAGTAATGAAGCTCCTAAAAAAGGGAGTCTTTTAAATTGAATAGTTGCTACAGTGGGAGTGGACAGATGACTGACAACCCAGGAAATGGTGTTGCAACGTGGCCCTGACGTAACCCAAGTGTCATTTAAAAAAAAAAAAAAAGTCTTGTCAATGTTTTGGGTACAGGTCCTTCGAAATTACTGGAAGTTTTATTACCCGTGTTGTATGTAGGAACTGAGAGAGAGATTTGGAAAATATTCAATATGATTAAATGTCTGATGATTTTGTTCAAATTTTTTAATGACCAAGACAAAAGTAAATAATTTGTGAATTTCTCTTTTGAAACTGCTTTGCAAACAAAGTCCGAACGAAGGTTTAAATTGTGTGTTTGTTGTTGTATGTCGGTAATTGGGCATAAGTGAGGTCAGGTGTGAGATAATTCAGAGATATAATGGGATAAATTTTTGTGATATAACACTTTTGGTACGTAGGAACATTAAAAAATTGGATCACCTGAAGATCAGGGCCCCCAGCCTTCTTTAGTTAGCTTTATAAGGCTAACTAAAGAAAGCTGGGGGCCCTGATCTTCGGGTGATCCAAAAAATTTATATAAAAGAAATGTAGAGATATTTTTATTGTCGGAAAAAAGGTGTTAGTACTGACTAGGGTAGATTCATAGGTACCTCACTATTTAATGACAACAGAAAACATCCTTAGAGCTCTCAGTTGCCCCTGAAAGATTTATCACGCCATTCTCGGCTCGTTGGCACTAAGATTAGGTTCAGTTATTTAGTTTTTGGGGTATATGGATTTAAAGTCGGTACCACCGTACCACGCTTCTTCAGAGATATGCACAATGTGTGTCTCTACAAGTCTAGAATTCCGTTTTCTAATTTTCTTATGTCCACAAGTTCTCCCATCCATCTCTAGCGAGAAAAAGGTACGTCCACCTAAATTCTCCAAACCTGAAGACATTTTGAACAGCTGTATCATACCTCCCCTGATGCAAGGTCTCTCAAAACTAAACAGGCGTAGTTCCTCTAATCTTTTCTGTATTCCAATCTTCTAAGGTTAGCGATAAGCTTGGTTGGCCTATGTTGCACACCCTTAAGCATATCAGTATCATGTCTGAGGTGAGGGGACCAGGCTTGAATGCAATATTCTAAATGAGGCTTAACATAAGAATTATATAATTTACAGATGACTTCCTTACTCTTGTAACTAACATTCCTCTTAATAATACCTAACATTTTATTTTCTTTATTTCTAGCCTCTAAGTACTGCTTAGAAAATTTTAGATCACTACTAACTATAATGCCAAGATCTTTTCCCTGCCTAACATCCTTTACCCAGTTCTCTTGCATCTCATAACTAAAGTTTTCATTATTTCTACCTAAATAGATGATTTTGCATTTTTGAACATTGATTTCCATCTGCCATTTACTAGCCCAAGCAACTAATCTATCAAAATCTTTTTGCAGTTTATAAGAATTTTCTGTATTTGTAACTGGGGCAACTACTTTTGTATTATCTGTAAATTTAGAAATTTCACTACCTACGCCCTTCTCTAAATCATTTAGATATAAAATAAAGAGTATTGGACCTAAAACTGATCCCTGTGGTACCCCACTTTTCGCTTTCTGTCACCAAGATTTATGACCATTTGAATTACTCTCTGTTCTCTGTCTTCCAACCATTTTTCTACCCAATTTATAACTGATCCCAATATCCCTTGAGCTTTTAATTTGTATCGAAGTCTCCTACGTACCTCAAATGCTTTACTAAAATCCAAATAAATAGCATCTACATCATTTCCATTATTCGCCTCATCAGTTACAAACTCAAAAGTCTAAGAGATTAGACAAACAAGACCTTCCTGATCTAAATCCATGTTGTGAACTTGAAATAATATTAAAATTTTCCAAATGATCTTGAATATTATTATTTATAATTCTTTTTAGTATCTTTCTTACCAATAATGTTAAACTAGCAGGCCTATAATTTCCTACCTCCTCCTTACTACCCCTTTTGTAAATGGGTACTACATTTGCTTTTTTCCATTTATCTGGTACTTGTGCATAATTACAGACCCAGCAAACAAACTAGTTAGTGCCTCAGATAAGCTTTCCTCCCCTTCTCTGAGAATTCTAACAAATGTATGAATCACCTGCCTAACGTCATCCTTCCTTATATGAATATGATGAAAAATGCCTGAATTTACAGGATCTAAAGAATTAAAAATCAAAGTTATTTAAATTTTCTTCAGTAAAAACAGAGCTAAATTAATCATTAAAAATACCAACAATATCCTGATCTTTTTCAAACATCCGATCATGTTCTGTTGGGCCAATCCAATCATGCTTTTTATTAGCTATTATATTTATAAAAACTAAAGAAATTCATGTTATTTCTAGCTGGATTTATTTCACTATGCCTTTTGCTCTTCCTAATCTTAATCAAACTATTTAGCTTATTTCTTAACTGCCTATAACTATCCAAGTCCAAAATACTATCACTGTCTTTAAATTCCCTAAATGCCTTTTTTTTATTTTTAATCATTTTAGTTATTTCCCTCTTCTACCACAAAAGTTTCCTAATCCTGTTATTCTTAACAATTCTGAAAGGAATACCCCTACATTGTACATCCTCGAAAATTTCTTTGAATCTAGACCACATCTCAATAGCATTTTTATTGGCAAATTCATTATCCCACTTTACCGAGCCTAACTCTTCTTCTGCAGCTTAAATCTCATCTCTGCATGGGGTCGCTGTTCTTGATGAGTCTCCTCCATTCTCTTCTGTCACGCACCATGTCCTCGTCCAAATTTTTCTCCCGGAT
This sequence comes from Bathynomus jamesi, assembly GCA_023014485.1. Lineage (NCBI taxonomy): Eukaryota > Metazoa > Arthropoda > Malacostraca > Isopoda > Cirolanidae > Bathynomus > Bathynomus jamesi. The sequence goes on from JAJOZX010000965.1 coordinate 937,046, forward strand.
GTCTGCCGCCACGCAATCCCCCACATCCAACACCACGTTCAATAGGAATGGACTCAGTGCTGACCCCTGATGCAGACCAACCCCAACTCCAAAATTCCCTAACAACTCCCTAAATTTACTATAGTCACCCTTTGAAAAGCAAGGGACGAGATGGTCATTGTTGATTGATCCCTATTTAATTCTATCTTAAAACGTATGATCAAATGTTCACTATTCCCTGATGATTCCTACTGCAAGTTCCCTAATAAGCTCATGATCATTGGAAAGAACCAGATCTAAGATTGTTTGATCCCTAGTTGGTTTGTCTACAAATGTATTTGAAAACGATCATTATAGCAGTCAATGAAGAAGTTACCTTCCCTATTATTTCCTTCTAAAAGGCTCCAGTCTATATGAGGCAGGTTGAAATATCCCATAATTAATGTTCTAGCACTACAACCTTTATTTATTTCTTGAACCATACTGTCATCAACTTCCTGTGTTAGGTGCATTTTACAGACCTCGAAACCAATCTGAATATACTCTTTGCCTGAAACACTAATATCAACCCAAATTGATTCTACTCTATTATCTAATTTAATACTATCATTCTGAACTGAAGTTAAATCATTCTAAATGTATAAGACCAAACCACCCAACCACCCCTGCCTATCCATTCTCTGATAAATAGGCCCTATATATTGTATAACTATTTAACTCATACTCTGCTCTAGTGTCATTGAATGCTACCTCACTAATCCAAGTCTCACTATGCAGACTATATCCAGATTTTCACTAATCATATAACTAAATAATCATTTTTCTTATTCCTCAGACTCTGTGCATTTGTTTAAAGACACTTCAACCCCTCAGTTTTAACTGCTTCACTACCTTTGGCTAGATTGCTGATATGCCTATTCCTGACATAATCTGTATTTAAGACTCTAACACTATTTACTTTACCTGTACCCTGATGCTTTATGCCCTCTATTGATTTAAAGTTATCTTTCAAAACCCCAAAGAACTCGTGTTTTCCTCTAGAAGCCTCCAATATAAAACAGTTCCTTATCTACTAAGATGTAATCCATCCTCAGTGTAAAGCTCCCTCCTTCCTATCCGCAACAAAGACAATCCAAAGGGAGGCAGCAGAAACAAGGAACTACATAAATCATAATAAACATAACAGTACCAGTATGATAACACAGTATGATTTTTTGCAAATGTATTTAAAAATGTATTTGAAAAATGTAGAGGGTGTCCCAGAAGTCTTGAAGGGGTTTTATTTGGCTATAACTTTTTCTTTTTTGATTAATTTATTTCTTTTTCTTTTTCAATTAAAGTACCCTTCCTGCGATTAATGAAAATGGAATCCTGGACAGTGCAACAAAGAGTGGCTATTGTGGAACTTTATTAGATAAACAACTCTTCCATCGTTGCCGCTCAAAGAGCTTTTCGATTAAAATTCAACACGCGTTCTGCTCCTTCTGATCGAGCTATTCGACGGTACGTCACTAAATTTCGTATGGGAAAGGGTCAGGGAGGCGAACCACGGACTGGGCGTCCTTGGACAAGCCGAAGTCCACCTCGGTTGAGATGGTTCGTGAAAGCGTTGAGGAAAATCCACATCAGTCCGACGACGCAGCCAGGAATTAAACATTTCAAGTTCCTTACATCGAATTTTAAGAAAGGATATCAATCTTTACCCTACAAAATTCAAATTGCTCAAGAAATTAAACCACAAGATCATCAGAGTCGACTAACGTACACTAATGCGATTTTAGATTTACGCAATGAAAATGAAGATTTTCACCAGATATTAAATTTGTAATTAAAATCGCAATAAATATATTTTCAAGTGTTTCAAACCTTTTTTTATTTGATCCAAACAAAAAAGTTATAGCCAAATAAAACCCCTTCAAGACTTCTGGACACCCTTTATTTATAATTCCAAAATACATCAATAATAATGTATTTAAATACATATTTAAATACCCTGAAAAATTTATTTTTAATACAATATTTAAATATGACTAAGTATTTATCAAATACATTACTGCCCATCTCTGCTTCTGTTTAACAACTACTGAATTTCTGTTCAACTTAAATTATTATTTATACCTACATGAATTATAATTTTACCTCGGCTTTCAGGCAACTTCTTCATACTTCTTCACTACTTCATTGACTTTAGAAATATTACCCAGGGGCGGATCCAGAAATTTTTCAAGGGGAAGGTTATTCACTGCTGCCGTTGGTAATCATAGATCGGAAATATAATCCACCAACAAGATTTACTCACATCTATATAGTTCAAAGTTCAAGCCCTGTATCTCTTTTCACAAATATGTAATTTTGTTGTTGTTGTTACTGGAGCAAGTGAGTTATAAAAATTAAAAAAGGAGTTACGCTATTAACCTGATATACTTATTAATATAACCTAATATACTTGTATGCATCTGCGTAGAATAGATTCAAATTCACACGCATTCAAATGCTCACAGTACAAAAAGGTGAATTTGTGTAGGTATTCATGTTTTATTACGGTTACATGACATTGCCGGTTACACGAATATATACGGTAAATTGTGACTCAGGTTGTGAATGAATTATTTATTCACCTAAATATAAATTACACACCTTCCTGACCACTTCAGGTCACCTCCACACCTAGCATCTAAAGTGAAGTCACTTGTTACCTATTCTAAAAAAAAGGTAGTGGTCGGGGGTTCACGGGCACCCAATGAACCGCCCCCACCCCTGCATCCGCCACTGTTACCTCCTGGAATACATATTCTTCTCAGGGTTTTCCTTCCTTTATTGCAAAATTCATTGTCCTGATTCCGAATAACAGTCCCCAACCATGGTAAATTGATATTGTACTGCTTCATCTAAATTTCCTTGTATCTGAAATCTGTTACTAGTTGCTACAACATGATTACTATTCTCTCTAATCCTATTTCTTGACTGACCTTTGACTTTGTGCCATTATCAGGCCTAACTTTACTTGGACCTGCATCCTTATCATTAACACTTGGCTTAGTGTAACATGGTGTAACAAAAGTCTGTTCTCATAGGGAAACAAGATATAACGGAATTAATCGTGATGAGTTTGTGTCGCCACAATTATCGTTACTGGAGCGACGAAAATCTGCATTGGGTTGAAGATGCACATTCGCAGATTGATCCCAAGATTACGTTGTGGGCAGGAATTCATAGAGGAACTCTCATAGGACCATACTTTTTTGATGAAACCATGAACGGGGATTCTTACTTGAACAACATTCTGGAGGGAATTTGACAAAAGTACATTGATGAAATGTTTTTGGATGCTGGACGAAAGTTCTGGTTTCAGCAAGATGGTGCACCTCCGCATTTCGCTCGTTCAGTGAAACAATGGTCAGATGAGAATCTTCGGAGCAGATGGCTAGGACGCTGAGGTTGTGTGGAACGTCCCGAAGCCCTAATTCGACCCGTTTTGACTTCTTGTGGGGCCACTAAAAGTCCATTGTTTATGAGTCAAGACCTCGAACGATTCAGCGGTTAAAAGAAAAAAATGACAGATCAGTGTAACAGAATGAGGGCGGAAACACTTCAAAACGTAACCGACAGCTTACAAAGACGAGCAGAAATGTGTCAACGGCTACATGGAATGCAATTTGAGCATGTACTTGATTAATTGGTAAGTTGATTGTATTGTTTATAATGTATAGTTAAAACTATTTTCTCGTTGATTTCTGTTATAGCTTGTTTCCCTATGAGAACGGACTTTTGTTACACCCTGTATACTGCGCCTATTCTGTACAGATTTTCGCATGTGTACACTCATCAATTCATTTTAAGTTTTCTCTTCTTAGATTAACCCATTCCGGACTTTTATAGTGTTTTGTGCATAAATCATATAATTATGCCCATTGACTTCATTTGAACCGACACGTCACGTCACTTGTGCTGGAACTTAACTACTGGGTTGGCAAGCCCTGGAAAGTGCTATTCTCCTTACCGCTGGTTTGGTGAACAAGGCAGCGTTGGACTGACAGCAGCACGTGAGCGCTACACAAAATATTCTCCAAGCTAAATGCACACAATTTTATAGTTGCAGAAATAAATATTGTAAGAAAGATGTGTAGACTTTTGGTTGTATAAATAAATTTTGTAAGAAAGGGTTCATTTAGAGTAGTGGTCGGCGAACAGGGGTAAATTACCCCAAATGGGGTACATTTAAAAATTTTGGGGGTAATGCGTGCGGTATGAGAGACACCATATGCAACAATTTTAAGAGCAATTGGCTTGTTTTTGTTTACTTTGAAGTCTGGGGGTAATTTCATTTTACTCAAATAGATTTTTGGGTAATACCCCAAAAAGTTCCCCGACCCATGATTTAGAGTCATGGCAAATTTATCACCAAATCCTAACAACTTTTATTTCTTTTTATAAAAACATATTTAAAGTTTCATTTGCGTGTGATTCTCATGAAAATATATATTTTTGATAATTCGTACCTAAATCGAGCTTCAAACGATTAATACAGAACACATCTGGCAAGTTCTTCCACTTCTTTCTTGACGAAACTTGGAAAAAGGTGCAATTAAATGCCTCCCTCTTCGCACCGTTTTGGTTGTTATTTGCAGTCCAAAATTGAGAAGTCTCAAATTGAGAATTACAGTTACAAACATAACCTAACTTAACCGTTAACTAAATCTTTCACAAGATCATTATAAAAATACTGTAACTAAAATTGAATTTATTTTACTGCAAACAGTCTTTTAATAGCGTAAAAATGTGAACAAACAAGTTCTAAATAAAACTGGTCCAGCGCTATGAAATGCATGAATCTCATCAAAAGTGTTTATTTCAATCAAAGAATTTCTAGTACTCGCATGGCAGTCCCGTAGCCACGACTTCCCAAGCCAAGTGGGGGCGGGGGGGTCGAAATTGTAGAAAGATGGACCTTTTGGTGCAGCGACCTCGTCACTGTGGAGGGGGTTCAGAGTAGTTAAGTTCAGAGTGGTTTAGAGTACTTTGTGAAGTTTAAAAAAAATGCAAGTGTTTATTTACTGAATGATATCACATTATAAGTTATAACTATGGTTACAAAAGTGGATCTTTCCTGTCAAGGTTGGGGGTCGTTCGACCCCACCCCCTGGCTACGGGCCTGTATGGTAACATTTTTACGGGACAAATAACCTTTATTTGTGATAGCCTATTCGCGTTTAAGTTTCTATGATATAAATTATACATTTGTTTATCAATGTAAGCCTTCTCACCTATACAAATGATGAACCACTTTGTCTCTTCCACTTCATGCCATTTTCAGTCTCATCCTCGGCTTTCCCACTCGGTCTTGGATTCCTCGGGTAGATTAAACTAGGTTAGGCTAAATTAAGAATAAATCTGATTAAGTTAGAAGAGTAATTTTCACTTAAAGCATTTTCATTTTCAAACAGAGGATGACGATGGAAATGACGTGATGTGAGTGAGCGATTGGACCTTAATCTGTCCGGCGTCACAACGTGAAGATCACTGATGCCATCGCCTGAAATGGAAAGTGACCAAGGATCGCCTTCATATTTTAACAGTTTAGAAAAACTTTGGCCCAAGCAAAAAGAAAGATTTTAAGTTTCAAGAAGTTAACCCTAAAAGGACGACGCTACGTATTGGTAACCTTTCAAATACACGCATTCATAACTTAACCCTACAAACAATTCCGACGTTAAAGGGTTAAGTTTCAATAATTATTCCTTGTTCGGATGAATACCGAATATCACAATATAAAAAATGAATTCATAACTTGAAAATTCTTGAAGAACAAAGTGATTCTTCAAGTGGTACACTTTCTGCGAGCTTTGTTCCAAATTGGAATAAACAGAGTTCTGTTTACTCGTAATTTAAAATAATTAACTCGAAAGACATCAGGAGATGCAAACCCCCGCCTGCAGTACTCTCAAACGGTTGGACCATTTGAGAGTTATCTTGCAGGGACGCGCGCGCGGGCACACACACACACACACACACACACACTCACACACACAACAAAACCGCGACCATTTTACATTCAATTCTGTATCGCGACACTTATGCAATCTAAAAAAACTAATAAATTTAACCAAACCTAACCTAGCCTAACCTTAATTATATCCCCCTTTTGCATGATAAAAGATAGCATTTATAGAAATAAACCACCGCGACACTGGTAATGTCGTAATACGCATTCGTGTCGCGATGTGCTGTGTGCGTGATTTCGTAGAGAAGACCAGTTTATATATCCCCAATAAGTTCTTTCTTGATACACACACACACACACAAGGTGATCCAGTCATCAAATTAAACGAAGTATCGTATCATTTGCTGTTGTCTGCGCATCCAGGAATTTGTGTTGATCAACTCTTGAGAAAAAAAAACATGGTTTCAAAAGGTAAATTCTGCAGGAAGATCTCAGGAAGTGCCATATTTTGATACCCCTTTCATTAACACCTTTATTGACAACGTTCCACGTCGGTAAATGAAGATAAAAAATGTGCCGTCTGCATAGCTTTATCGTATTCGACATTTGCTTCTTTCGAGACATCAGTTCTCACGCGAAGTGGGCAACCAAGTATGAAAATCAACTATTTATATCCTTCCTCTTCTCTTAACATTCTTGGCGTTTCCTTTTCTCGTGATCTTTCCTGGAAAGATCACGTATACTCTCTTTCCAAAACAGCTTCTAAGAGGTTAGGTGTGCTGTACCGCCTCCGCGGTTTCTTCACCCCAACTCAGTTGCTGTCTCTGTACAGGGGTCTTGTTCGCCCCTGTATGGAGTATGCTTCTCATGTGTTGGGTGGCTCAACCGACACAGCCGTACTTGACCGGGTGGAATCAAAGGCTTTTCGTCTCATCAATTCCCCGCCTCTTACTGATTGTCTTCAATCTCTCTTCGCCGCAATGTTGCCTCAGTTTCTCTTTATTATCGCTATTATAACGGACATTGCTCTTCTGAACTCTCTAACTGCATGCCTCCCCTTTTCAGGAGAGCACGCAGTACCAGACTCTCTACACTTTCTACTCAACCGGTCAACTCTGGAACAATCTTCCTCAATCCATCTTTCCTCCTGACTATGACCTCCCGTCTTTCAAACGCAGAGTGTCTAAGCATCTTGAAAATCCTGGACCTTGATTTTGGCTCTCTTCTTCTATAGGGGGGGGGGCGCTTTTGCGGACATTCGTCCTTAGCCCCTCCTTCTTGCATAAAAAAAAATATATATATATAACAGTAATAATAATAATAATGAGAGTGCATTTGTTCTTGGCCACCTTACGAAACCACGACAGTCTTTAGGACACATGCATAACACGAATGTGCAGGTAGCGACATCAGCAGTATCGCCATAGTTTCAGATTTTTGTTTTTCAGTGAAAATTATTAAATATGAAAATGGGGTAAAATGACCGTCCCGTAAGTTAGGTTAGGTGAAATATTGCTACCCACAGTTAACAATGTAAAGATGTGTTTTTTGGTAACCAAACGTGTGTGTGTTGCGAGGGGGGGGGGGGTAGTAATAGTAGTTGTAATTTTATTTCGCTCCAATTAATTTATGGAATGGGACGACCCTCTTTGTTGGCTCTCTGAAACGTTAAATGTGACAACTCACATGTGACATGGCCCGAGCATAGCTATGTATGGAAAAATTACCTTTCACATTGAATAATGGGTAATTATTCGTTTTTACACCCAGTCTGTTTTTATGATGAGAACAAACTTTTCTGGTCAATTTTGAGGTGTTTTGCACGAATCTGCCATCCGTATCCTGTGCAAATGTGTAGTTTCCGAGATATCGTCATCTTGAAAACTACGCATTTGCACAAAGAAATGGATTGCTGTTTCATACAAAACACCTCAAAATTAACCAGAAAAGTTTGCTCTCATCATTTTCATTTAAATTAACGAAAATATCACGACTTAACCAATCATCAAGGGTGTATAGTTGACCTAACTGGGCATTCAGTTGACCTAACTGGGCATTCAATTAACCTAACCGGGTATTCAATTAACCTCCTAACCGGACATTCAATTAACCTAACAGGTTAATATTGGTTATTTCACCTAAATAGTCTTCTGATCTTTTCGTATTAGGCACTTACTGTCACATTTCGGGCAAGTTAAGGATGAGAGAATAACGCCGTAATTGATAAAAACATCCAATCCTTTGTCTTCATCTAAGGCACATGACGAATCAAGTTCTAAGTCAAAATCACACGAATGGCACGTCATAATTCTATCACAAACACCACTAAACTGAATCCAATTTGAAAAAAAAAATAGCCAGAACAAAACCCAACCAACTAATTAAGTCGCAGAGTAGAGAAAAAATAGCCCAATCAGGAAAAATATTTTATGAAAAAAGTACATTATAGCCAAAACAGGAACTATATTTTATTAAAAAAAGTACATTTCAACAAATTTGCACAACATAAGATATATATTTTCATAGTCAGTTTTGAAAGGCAATTCAATATATTGTACTGTTTTAACCGCGCGTGAAGGGTTAAAAGACGAATATTAACCGAATTATGACACTTAGATACCGGTATTAAAAGAATTTGAGAATTATTAATTATCATTGTTGTTATTAATTATTATTATTATTATTATTAAGTATATAAACATGACATTTAGGAGTTCTATTGAAATAATAAAGGAACTATTTAAAAATAACGGTTTTAAAAACCATAAAAAACTACTTAAAATAGCATTCTTTTCAGTAATAAACTACTACAATTGTTTTAATCACTTTCTCTCTCCATTTATACCAGATTGAAAAAAATGCAGTGTAATTTAATACTTCAAATGTAATTGTCTTTTTAGCAGGAAGCAGCACCACAATCATTCGGAGGACAATGTCTTTTGCCCTTGACTTTGAGCAACAATCATAATGGAAATGGCCGATAGTTACGGTTTGGAAGTTGCGCGAGAAGGATGGTTTGCGAATCGTACGCGCGGTTGTGTTGACTGTGATTTCAGTTTTTCCAAAAATTTCCCGTTCGGTTTATGTGATTAGTGAATCTTTTATCCGTCTTTTAAGTGTTTTTACTTTGTACATAATGATCAGTTGCGGTTTAAGGGTCTAGATAATATGTGGTTTAGGTTATAAGTGTAATAAAAAGTTATTATTATTACGAATATATATTATACTCGTTTTAACCCTGTTTTAAAAGGGCGTAGGCTTAGCTTCACAGTAGGTTTTTAGTTTTAATTTGTGATAAAACTGTATTAAACTTGGGCATAGATTTAATCTAAGTACTGTATAATAAAGTGTAGTTTTAAACAAAATCTTTGAAATTGGTGCTGCAGTGAAGAATTTAGTTAGAAAATAAGTGGATAGTAAGTAATCTTTTGTTTTAGATAATTTAGTAATTAATTAAGATAGGTTGTGACAGGAAAATAGGCTGGTTTATCTGTTTAGTAATTTCAAATTTAATGTACAGTACTTTAAACTTGTCGTAATAGGATACTAATTACAACTCTGGAAATAACCTTAATTAAAGGCTTAAATTTTAAGGGTATGCTTTACAATTTTGTAATTTTATATTAATTTAAATTAATAAGTAGGCCTGTGTACGCGTAACGCTGCAAGTTTATTTTAAAATTATGCAATGCCTCACAAATGAGTTAGAATTTCAAAGTTGGTCTGTTTATAACTTAATTCCTGCCCATTATGAAATTAAACTGGCAATACCCGGGGTACTGGGGTACACCAGTACTCCTGGTAGGGTTTAAGGGTTAATACAACGCTGTCGCTGAGCTACGTTATATAAATTTCAGACCAAATGTGTGTGCAGCTGTAAATACACCTATAAATCGTTTATTTATTCAGGTAAATATTTCGCTGAACTCTGACCAGCAATTAATGACCAGAAGGTATTTTTGTGGTTAATTTTGATGTTTTAAAAGAATCTGAGATCCCTGTTTCTTGGGCAAATGAGCAGTTTGAGATATTTTTAGTTTTCGTATTTGAAGAATCGCAAATTCAGAAACTGAGGTCAAATTCCTTCAAAATCCATAAAAATTAACCAGAAAATAATTTACTGGTGAGGGCACAACGTAACCTAACCACACGTAACTTAACGCTCTAACCCTGACCTAACCAGACCCAACCTAATCACACCTAGGCAATACATAGAGGTGGCCACAAAGTCCTTTGCATGAAAAACAAGAGCAACATACCAGGTATGCTGTAATTTCACTGCAAAAGGATTTTTGTGGCCACTCTGTATTTGTGAACAAAAATGACTAACCTTTCGTAACGATTTAGAATTTTATGTCATGTTGAGATGTTGGTTTGAGTTCAGCGGAATATTAACCTTATTTAAAGTATGCCAATGAAATTTGAAATATATTTTACGAAATAAAATTTATGGGTATTTTGCGGTGCAGCCGTCGCCAGATCCTCCTTTTATATATAATTATGAACACCCTCACCACGCGTTCCCCTCTTACCACAAAACCGTGTCTGCCTATTTTACAACTTATTCGTGGTCATTATGATCTTTAGGTCTTCGCTCTTGATCTTGTAAGTCGTTAGATCATGACTCAAAGTTTCCTTAATGAAACCTCACTGAAGATTAACTGGATTCCTTAGTTTCTGTTGATGAAATAATACTTGCGTAAGTAGGCCAAGAAGGCTTGACACTCTAACACTTAATATACTCGCCTATGCAACAGGCCTGCTGCTTCCACCGGTATTAACCATATATTGGCAAAAGCCTCCACAATTGTGTATTAAGGCATTCAAAATTAAGGAAATAGGCGAGGATGACAAATATCACCGCATGTAGGCCTAATGTAAACATATGTTGAATTTTTTCACAGTCGTAATTGATGGGGTAAAATGAATCAATAAAATGTGTTCCATCTTCAATCCACTCCCATTTTCTTCGACAAGGTCACGAAGCAACAGTAGGCCAAAGGGCATATTTTTTTTTTTTTTTTTTGGTCGGGTGCCTGCGTCTGTCAGTCACTATTCTTACCCCTCAGTTTCTAATAAAAGGAAAAGGAAAGTCGGAGTAATAGGTCACATATTCTTATTAACTCCGTGACCTCCAGTGTATGTTTTAATTATCGTACATCAATTTTGTTATCAGCAATGCAACTGAATTCAATTTGGACCAACAATTTTGTTTGAAAATCTCTCTGCAAAGTGACTCTTTTACAGCCTGTACTTTCGTTAAACGAAAACGTGACTGAATGATTAGGAAAACAGGTTTTCTACGTAATTATTTAGGAAATACTTTTATATTTCAATTTACGTACAAATAAGATTAAATTGACGAAGATTTAAAGCAGTTATTTAAAAATTAATTTTAATGGCATTCATTTAAAAATTAATTTTAATTTAATTCAATTAAATTGCGGTTTTTTAATTTTTCACTTTTCACTTGTCACGGTTAACCCTTTACTGCCCAAATATTTTGTACGGTTAAGTTATGAATGCGTGCATTTGAAAGGTTACAAATTTGTCCTTTTGGGCAGAGTAAAGGGTTAAACGAAACATTTTATTAGAATTGGTAGCTGTAAAAATGTATGGATCAATATTGATAGGTTTACAATGTTTATGAAGGAAACTTTTTCTTTTTATACGCAGTACTCATGCAACAATCGCTATATTTATTCCATATAGGTTATGATGATGTTTTAAGTGGTTTATTGGTGCTTACAGACTTGAGGTTATTTATTTTTTAAATTAATATTTTTTTTAATTTTCAATATTATAAACGTTCTCGTTTTTACATTCTGAAGAAGTAAATGCCATAAAACTCTCGCATTGTGCATTCCTATTCCATGCTAATGTTAGTAATCGCACAAAAATAAAGTTCTTAGGATAGGCCTAAATTATTTTTTTTTACCATATCTCTGGCAACATTTTGGAGAACAAACACAATTTCGTCACAAAGGTTCTTGTACTCAATTAATTTCTCCATTTAATTAAAGTTCCTCTGCTGTTTACTTAGTTGCTCGTATCCTAGGCCTATCACACCACGCTTGGTTTACATGGTCGTATTATATATAGAGACAGACAGACAGAGAGAGCGCACATATGTCTATCTTCTGCAGCCTCGCGTTATTGCCTCTCATTTTAAAAATTAATTACAGCTCAACGTTGAAATGTAACGTACGGAGTTCGTTGGGTTCGACATGAAGGAAAAGTTCAATATAATTAGATCAAGTACAATTTTGAGTAATAGATGTGTGCGAATTTCAGTTGGGTATGGTTATACAGTATTGGGCAAAATAGCACTGCTTGGTTTAAGTGAATATTTTAAGTGAGTTTAAGTGAATATTCAAAAGAATATTGAACGATTTTTATTCTAGCTGGCTAAATAATTTCCGTCTTCTTACCTCGCATTACGTGAAGTAATTCGTAACGCTATTAGTTAACTGTAACTTGTAGTGGGTACGACAGAAAATGGAAGTTGGGTGTGATTGTGATTTGTTTGTATAACACAAATAAACTAAAGGCGTGGATAAATTGAAGGTTTAAAACTGGATATTCTGAGTTCTGGGTCCAGTTTGTGCAGAGTAAACCTAAAGGGATATGAATGTACGTGTGACTGGAGCGGGTACATTTGTGTTACTTCTGGAAGAAAAAGCAAACTTGCAGTACATTATGCTCCTGATGAGCCATGCAATCAGACCTATGAAGCCCATTGCTTTGCGTTTTGATAACGCAAACCATTCATGCTTCCAGTGGTGATGAACTACGTACGGGAACCTCGTTAGTACGTTGACATTTTCCACTACATACTTGGCAATGTTGCTGTGAGCTGTTGGTACCGTAAAAGGGCGTATTGGGGAGCTGTGCTTTGTAAAATATGGTGAAACCTTTTTCACCTATGACTTATTCTACAAACATGTGTCGAAAACATTTTATATACTGTATATATAGGCCACTATACTTAACTCTTTTATTAAAATATGGACTAGAACGGTAGTTCCTAAATAAGTCGCTGATTATATACATCCAGTAATTTAAACGGCGGAAGCGTGTAAAATCTAAAGAAATAAAAATATTTACTCCAAAAAAATATTTTTGTACAATGAATCATTAATGATAAATGCTTCTTTGCAACGTGAATGAGGACACCACAAGCACTTTACGGTGTAAACAACACCTGAGCTGTATCACTCTTTGTGAGGGACCGATGGTTTAATGTGAAATCTATACCAGGGGCCGCCGCATCATTCGAACGCGGAATACTGTTGCCGTTTTCATTTCACGCTCAGTTTTTCAGATATATTTTTTTTATTATATATCGTACAGTATATATATATATATATATACACAGGGCGTCCCAAAAAAATGTATACACACTTTACATAATTATAAAGGCAGTGTATTAAAATACATTTCATTTTCAAAATGTAATAGAATCTACAGACATTATTTAATTGTTTTGTCAACGCCTGTTTTCAAACTGACGTCCGTTCTGGTGCAGGCACTGCTGATAACGCGAAGCAATGGAATCGCAAACATCACGAAACATTCGTTTGGTATTTGTGTGCATTCTCGTTCAATGGCTGCTCTCAATTCAGAGACTGTTGCAGGTTTTATAGCGTAGACTTTGTCTTTTAAGTATCCCCATAAAAAAAAGTCTAGTGGTGTGAGGTCTGGTGAACGCGGAGGGTATTCTACGAAACCCCTTCGTCCAATCCACATCCACATCGTGCCAAAGTACCACTCGCAATACTCCACTCTTCGGTCCGGATCATCTTCATTAATAGCATGGACTAATCTTGGAATGTAACTTTTCCATTGACAGCGCTTCAAAATGCGTTGGACAGACGATTCTGAAATTCCTACCTCACGACTCGCTTGCCGCACAGATTTTCTTGGACTTTGGTGATACGTTCCAGTACTCTTTCTTGCTTGTGGGGCTTGTCGATGTCCGTGGTCTTCCGGAACGCTTCTTGTGGACATTCTGAACAGTTCCATCGGCTTCAAACTTATCTCTAATTCGAGTGATGGTAAGTCGCGTTGGTGGATCTGTTTGAAACTCCCTCCTAAACTGTCTTTGCACTTCAACTGCGTTTTCACACTTCCAGTAGCATTTTAGAATGAATTTCCTTTGTTCAAAGCTTAGTCTGACTGCCATTATTAATTCTAATGGGTTTAACTTGGAAAGAAAGAAACATCAATTGAGCTATCAGCTGTTAAAGTGTGTATACATTTTTTGGGACGCCCTGTATATATATATATATATATAATATATATATATATATATATATAGATATATATATAATATATAATTATATATATATATACTGGTGCGTGGTAGAGATTCGTCCATCAATCGACTGGTATCGTAACATTGTTATTAACTCTTTTTCTACGACAAATAGCTTAAATTATTAAAATCGGATAAGTTCGTTGTTCTAAACTCTAAAGCTAAAGCGTCCGTGCTCTGAATCGAAGTCGAGAGAATCATTTTTCCAAAAATACAGTAAACCTCTACATTTTCTTTGATGAAGGAAGTATGGTGTAAAAAGTAGCCTACGTCTCCCGTTGCGTAAACTTTTTAATAAGGGACAATTTAGGAAAATGTCGCATCTCCAATTCCAATTTAGCATTTTTTTTGTTGTTTAAAATGCGTACTTGTATTTGTGAATGAATAAAATTGATGTGGTATTCCCCGAATTCATTCCCTCCCTTGACAACGGCTCAGGACATTAATGATTAACAAATCTTAATTGTCTCGGGAAATCCAGATCTGTTCAGTGCATAAACATGCATATTTCAAGTGATAATTCTAGTTGGTGTTTAGAAAAGTTCTTTTGAGTCAGTAGTGAAAAAAAAAACTTAGTGACGATACGCGCGTACGATACGAGCAACTTCATATTGAGAATTTATAAATGTACTATTTGGACAAAGTGTTTACTACTCTATATCATGATTCACTCGTCTGGCAACCAAATTACAAAGATCTTCATTATATTATATGGGGAACACAACATGAATAATTATTTGAACTAAAATAACAAACATTTCGTCGTTGGTGTTTGGTTGTTGTGGAATTATATTTTACTTTTTAAGCTCTTTATTATACAAGTTTTTAAAAGTTATATATATATATATATATGCAAAATTTAACCCACCAGAATCCGAACCCCACGCTATTGATTACAAGTTGCGGGCGCTGCACTGAGTACAACTGAATAAAAGTTACTGTAACTCGGCGAGTATTTTAACGCCGAGAAAACTCAACGCTTCGCTCCCAGAGGTTTTTACATATTAACCCCCTTGTGCTCAAAGCAACAACAACAACAACTACTTTTGTTGTAGCTCAGTGGCAGCACCTGCAACTTCTAATAAAGAGCTCCCGGGTTCAAATACTGGTGGGGTAAATTTGCATTACACAAAATTGCGCGTTATCATTGGGTGATTTTATATGTAATAATGTATTATAATATTATTATATATAATATATTTGGTGTACCGGTATGTGGAGAGAACGGGAACATGTTACATAATTGTTTCACAGTACTTGTGTTGATCTCGTGTGCAATCTGAGTTGTCAGTCACAAAGCAGTAATGACTAAACAGAAATATTATGTAATTCGTGAGAAATACAACTGAATAAATCTGTCTCAGATTTACGCTTTGTATATCTGGCTTTACAAGTGGTTGAGTGTGCGTATGTCTGCATTAGGGTTTCTTTACTGCGAAACAAATAGTACTTAGGCAAAAAAATAACACAGAGCCAGATGTAAACAGCTGTATTAATCCATGTAGGTGGGTATATATATATATATATTTGAGGTGGACCGGATATCCGCATCATTTTTAACATCCGCACCCGCACTTCTGACTGCGGATGTTATGCGGATATTACCTCTAATAAATTATGCAATTTACAATTAAGTTAGCTTCTAAAGTAGCTTATAAGGCCCAGTCATGCACATTTCATGTAAAGTATTAATTATTAATGAAGAAACAAATATATAAACCTCAAAATATAAATACGTGGTAACACAGAAAATTGAATGAAACTTTTCATTCAATTTTCTGTGGCTGAAACTCTTGAGTTATTATTTTTATCATAATGAAAACATTAATATTAATTCTTATGCATTGCCTGCCATCATAGTAATATCACGAAATTTGAAAAATTGTCATATATTCATAATTCTATATTATATTGATAGATTAACTAAATAATCCGCGGATATTGAAATTAAAGATCCGCAGATGTTGAAAAACTGACATCCGGTCCACCACTATATATATATATATATATATATATGTATATATGTATATATGTATATATATGTATATATATATATATGTATATGTAGTATATATATTATATATATATGTGTATATATATATGTGTGGTTGTGTGTGTGTGTGTGTGTGGGGCCAAAAATAAAATAACCCCATTATTTCTTTTAACAAAATTCAATGGAGACACTTTAACTTTGGCTACCTTACCTAAGCTATGAAAATGAAAAGGTTTATTGGCAGACTATAGTCCATATACATATATATATATATCAACAAAAATATTACATATGCAAGGACATAAAGTAGATTGAAGGCATTAAATTGAGATTTGTTTTAATAGGCCTAATTCTGGTTCAGTTTAGGCTTAAGTTAGGCCTTGCTTAATTAATGCACCCCTTTTTATGGTGTGCGAAAGCAATTCTTGGATTCATCAACCGATTACAGGAATTCTAAAAAGCAATGGAGCATTTTCATTTTTGGAATGATTTTTTTCTTTTTAAATACTTTCACGTTCACTTCTAATAGAGACGTAAGTAGATCCGTGGTCAGTTTAATTCAAATTAATGTATTTTTTGCATAAGTGAAAAATTAATGTATTTGTGAGTGAGTCAACAGTAGGCGCGCTGGCAACTGCAGGAAGGAGACTAATATCATAATTTTAATTTAAGAAACGTTAATATCAATAAAAGTAGAATAAAGGAGTGCCACATACGAGTACATTGAAATTCCTGCTAAATTACCCAAATGTCATCTTATCTTCGTATCTCGTTGACTCATCCGGCAGTACTCAAGCCCATTATGACGTCATCTAAGTCTGTACCTTTCACCTTTCTATTTGAGTTGAGCCTATTCAGCTACGTAGCTCCCTCTACCAGTTTTAATGGCCCTTTCCCCAGCGACAGATCTCCCAAAATGGTCTGTGTATATATAGTATATATATATATATATATATATATATAGGGGGCCAAAAGTCACCCGACAGTTGAAAGTAAACTATTAATGAATAACTGTCGGTTGACTTTTGGCCCCCCCTGTATATATATATATATATTATTTTTTTTTTATAGAAAACGCCCCGTATGTTTATAGTAGTCGCTGCTCCTGTAAAACAGAAGGAATAATATTTACAGTGAAGGGCTTTGCTGGCGAGGAAACGCCCGGGGAGAAGCCACGCAGATGCATTTGGAAAAGATGATCTTAGTTGTAGTGCATTGGTACTTGCCTTAAATTGTGATTGAGTTCGCAGCTTCCATTGGTTTTTTTTTATTGTCTTGCTTTAAATATGAGGTCGTCTTGGTTTTTTGCTTCTACGAAATTTGGAGCAGTGGATGGTAAAGCAATTTCGGTTCGTATTTCAAATATGCTGCGTATTATAGTGGCAGCGCATAGTTCTCATTACAAATACAGAATATGTACGTATGAAGTAAGTAGGACTTCTCGTGTGTGTGTGTGTGTCATTTCGTGTAATGGTTGAAACTTTGTCATTTCGCGAAATGGCTGTTTCACTTGGTCATTTCGCGAAATGACTAAAATCTTCAGTCATTACACGAAATGGCTGAAATTCCACCTTGGTCATTTCGTGAAATGGCTAAAATGACTTTTGTCATGAATTCATAGAAATAACAAACATCACAATAAAATTGGAAACCTTTATTTAACTAACTAAATCTGCTAAAGCATAAATACATCCACAGGTCTGTTCAAATAAGTGAGAAAAACACTTCAAATATACATTTGAACACATTTGAATTTTCAATGTAGAGGTTTTCAAATACTAACCGGGCGTTCAATGTTATTCCGATGTCCGCCATTGAAGGCCCGGTTGGGTCAACTGTATACCTTTGACAATTGTTTAGGTTAAGTCGTGTTGTTTTCGTTAAAACTATGTAGCAATGTCTAATTAAAAATTAGAATGTTTTGGTTATAAGAAATTAAAAGAATGTAATAATATTTAATAAATATAATTACGGTAAATTATGGTTTGTCTGTATTAAAATTATATTTAATTAGAATGTTTTGGTTATAAGAAATTAATAGAGAGTATAATGGTGTTTAACAAATGTAATTAAGATAAATAATGGTTTGTTTATTGAAATTATAAAATTGTAAGATGCATAATTGGCAACACTGTCTCGGCTCAAACGAGAGAGAAAAACCCAAGGTGAATTTAGGCTATTCTTTGTCTCTCTCTCGACTTAAGTATTATAATTAAATTCCCCCCTCCCCTCGCATTACCCCGTTTAACTAAGTCTGTTTCGGCAATAATAAAGTAGCAAAAAGTGTAAATAAGAGTATGATTAATCCCCGTTCTTCCTTTGTATTGTTTAAAATGATAACGGTTTTCCACCTCGGCCAAGCTACCCGCATTTATAAAGTATTGTGAAACGAGTGTAAAGAGAAAGATAAATGATAGAAGAAAAAGGAAAGTAAATAAAGAAATAATGAATTATAATTAAATTACTACAACGAACGAAAATAACACAACTTAACCTAACCACTTGCCAAGGGCATACAGTTGACCTAACCGGACAAATGATTTTGTACGAAATGACCAAGATGGAATTTCAGCCATTTCACGTAATGGCTGAAGATTTTAGTCATTTCGCGAAATAACTAAGTGAAACAGCCATTTCGCGAAATGACTAAAAGTTTCAGCCATTACGCGAAATGACTGGTTACACACTTTGACTGTAACATACAGTACTGTGCAAAAGTCAGAGACTACTGTCGATCTGATAACTATTAGATAATCTGTTGTATGAAAATTGCTTTTGATACTAAAATACATATTAACTAGAACCTCTGGTTCATATTAACGTATAACTAAGTTATTACTTAAGTGTATAAAGTTGTAAAAGCTGGATGACCCTTTAGTCTATATAAATTGGACTTGAGGGTTGATTCATTATATTACTTATAACGCATATGTTTAAAGATCTAGCGAGCTATTACTGATGGATCTGCAGTAAATGCTCCTAAGCTATTGTTATATCAATAGTTACAATTAAAAGTATTGACATATTCACTTAAATTCTGCAAAACAAATTTATCCAAAACGTTTCTCATTATAATCCTAATTCATGCTGTTTTTTTTCTTTCACAGGCTTAAGAAATGATAAAAAGTACAATTTCTGATGAGATTAGATATAAAATAATACATCTGCATGGTGAGGGACTGAGTCAAAGAAAAATAAGTGAATCTACAGGCGTTTCCAAAACTGGTGTACAAAAAAATCTTGGCTCGTCACAGCTCAAATGGAACCCCAGCTGATCGCCCTAGATCAGGGAGGCCCTCTAAGCTTTCTCCATCTGATCTACAATATCTAAAGATTACTTCCCTTCGAGACACGCAAATCCAGCACTTCACTTGAAGCAGATCTCGAAAAAACAATAGGTGTCTCAGTTGATCCCTTTACTGTATGAAGGAAACTTAACTCAGTAGGTCTTAAAAGACGTGTTGCAGCAAAAAGGCCACTTTTAAGGAATGGAAATAAAGAGAAGAGAAGAAAATGTGCTTCGGAACACAAGTATTGGACATCTGAGACCTACTGAATTAAGCTTGCTTCGTACAGTAGAAGGATCAAACTGAGACGCCTGTTGTTTTTTCGAGATCCGCTGCAAGTGAAGTGCTGAATTTGTGTCTGTCTCGAAGAGAAGTAATCTTTAGATATTGTAGATCAGATGGAGAAAGCTTAGAGGGCCTCCCCGATCTAGGGCGATCAGCTGGGGTCCCATTTGATCTGTGACGAGCCAAGATTTTTTGTACACCAGTTTTGGAAATGCCGGTAGATTCACTTATTTTTCTTTGACTCAGTCCCTCACCATCCAAATGTATTATTTTATATCTAATCTCATCAGAAATTGTACTTTGTCATTTCTTAAGCCTGTGAAAGAAAAAAAACAGCATGAATAAAGATTATAATGAGAAACGTTTTGGATAAATTTGTTTTGCAGAATTTAAGTGAATATGTCAATACTTTTAATTGTAAATATTGATATAACAATAGCTTAGGAGTATTTACTGCAGATCCATCAGTAATAGTTCGCTAGATCTTTAAACATATGCTTTATAAGTAATATAATGAATCAACCCTCAAGTCCAATTTATACAGACTAAAGGGTCATCCAGCTTATACAACTTTATACACCTAAGTAATAACTTAGTTATACGTTAATATGAACCAGAGGTTCTAGTTAATATGTATTTTAGTATCAAAAGCAATTTTCATACAACAAATTATCTAATAGTTATCAGATCGACAGTGGTCTCTGACTTTTGCACAGTACTACTATATATATAGATATATATACGAACAAAGACAGTGAGAAATCTTTATTTAGATGAGCTTGTAAATTGAGCGCTTTTGAGGCTTCTGTTTTGCGTGACTTTATAGTAGAATGAGTCAATTTAGTTGGAAAAAAAAAAGTGTTTTATGAAATTGGAATATAAAATTGCAAATGTTGATCTTGCTTCATTTTAAATAAAAAAAATCGGAGAAGTTATAGAGGGGAACATTGTAGAGTGGCGATTGAGTGCTTGCAGGCGCGGGAAATTAATAATTTATGGCACCGTGATGAAAACTGAAATAAAGAACCCCATTAGAAGGAAACCCCACAGAAGAGACCTACTGAAGGGGCCCGCACCAAAATGTGAATGACGTTGATACTACAAAATTTGTACGAGTGTCAAAGCGAAAGTAGATCGAAGCTACGTAAAAACAGATTGCAACCCCCTAAAAAAGGGACCGAAACGAGAAACTTTGAGGAAAAAAAAAAAGAAAAAGGTCGCTATGAAGAGGACAATTAATTTACAATTTCTCGTTTTTGAAGACGCTCAACAATACTACGTAATTGAAGAGTTTAAAAAAAATGTTCTATATAAAGGCAGTTAACGTGACGACATATAAATTTGAGTCCTCTCTCTCAGAAAAAGTTTTTTTTTTTTTTTTTTTTTTTTAACAAAGATGCTGCGTAATAACCATCTGCACAGTTATATTTATCCTTTTTTTAGTTGATCTACAGTAGATCATTTCATCATTTGTACGAGAAAGAAAATGACGCTTGAATCTCTCTATTTATTGACTTTTGCTACAAACCAAAAGATACAAAGCAGCGATAAAGAGGCGAGAAAATGAGAGGATAAAAATGTTATCGACGAAGAGGATGAGAAAATATTTGTAAACAAAATAAAAAAGATGAACCGGAATAACCCAACCCAGCTCAGGGGAGTGTGTGTGTGTGTGTGTGTGTGTGTGTGTGTGTGTGTGTGTGTGAACGATGAAGTAAATATAAACAAAAACGGACCTCCTTTTTATCGCCAATTTTAATTAAAGAGACTTCGCAATAAAGATGCCAATAATTACTTTCTTCCAACTGTGCATCCTCACCACTTTTCTCAATTTAAAAAGGTCTTTTAATCTTCAGCGAGGCAATGAATGGTTTCAGCATCTCGTAATTGACTTTTACGGTCTGTTTGGTTTTCGCGTGTGGACATTCTTTTCGATCTCGCTCTATATTTTCGTCGGATTTAATACTCGTAATAGTATCAATAGTACCAAAAGTACTAGAGTCGGTGTACTATTTTGCCTAGTAGTATAATCCTCGTAAATATTTGTGCGTACGGTGAATGAGTTGGGTTATTGAAGGTATTTATTTGAGGGTTATATAGGCTTCGCTCGCATTCCATTTATTCCTTGGTGGATATCATTAAAATGACGATCAGTCGAGTAATTATTATTATTATAGGAAATAAAGTCGTCGTAAGTCTTTGTATTTGTTTTCCTGCTGCGTATCGTTTGTACGATAAATAATTGAATGTTCATTAATGCAAAACCTGGTTCAGAAAGCTTAAACTTAGGAAAAAATAAGGAAAATATTGTATTATATTTGCAAGTTATTGTTTGAACCTTTTATCATCCATATTATTTTATTTAAGAGATCCGAGACTTTTTTAAAGTTTGATGACGTCATTCACACCCCAGAAAGGCGGAATCAGGACAGTTAAAATTCGATTTAGGTCTACTTTAATCATTTTTCTTTCATGCACAATTTCGGAAATGGTTCGCCTACAAACCTACAAAGTTTTTAAAAAGCATAAAAAATTACGAATTGGTAATACCACTTTTTTCCTCACCTTTTTAATTTTTTTTGACAAAACCGTTATCACAAACATAATTTTTTTTATAATTTTTAGGTAATTCTAGATTTCTCGACGAACTGTTTTCTGCAACTGTATGTACAATAGTTCAGAATAATAACGCTTATTAGTGATGTAGGTCACATCACATCCGTACATTTTCTCGCGTCCGCATCCGCACTTTGGACTGCGGATGTCGTGCGGATGTGGACCGTTGAGATAAAACGTCATTAATAAGCGGAAATTATCAAATTCTACTATATTAATAGAACTAGTTCATTGTGCGCAAAAGTGATGCAAGCGACAAGACGAGAGGCTGTTCTTGTATGAAGTTACTCTCTTGCAACCTACTTAGATCCACGTTACAAAGCTAAGTTATTTTCACCTAGTACATTAGAACGAGTTAAATCATCACTTGGCAAAGCAGTTGAAGAGCTTCAATCTCTTGAATCTGTCGCTTCGCCATCCACCAAAAGAATAAAAGTTTCAGTGACAGAACCAACACCTTCAACAAGCAAATCTATCACAGAATCTGTCTCTCAGTTTCTTGAGTCAAGCAGCAATGACGAGACCTACGCGATGTCAAAAGATGTAGTAAAAATGATCGAGAGCTATCACCAAGAAAAACGCCTGGCTGCATGTGACAATCCTATTAGTTGGTGGAAAAATACGCAGAATATCTATCCATACTTGAGTAAACTTGCGAGGAAACATTTAGCCTGTCCTCCAACAAACGTACCAAGCGAGAGATTATTTAGCAGTGCTGGATTAATATATGATGAAAAGAGAAACAGACTGGCAGCAGAAAAGTTAATGTTCCTTAAGCATAACCTTCCTATAATTAAGTTTGAACATTAAACGATGAACATCTTAGTTTACTTTATTTTAATTACTCATTTATAAATATGCCTAATAAAACTTTAAACTTAATACAAATAGTTATCAAGCTAATTAAAGATCTTTCTATAAGGGTGGAGGTTGGGGGAAGAGGTCGGTGGGGTGCATTTGAGTTGGGTTCACGTCCCGCATCCTGGTAACACAATTATGGTTTCTAATTGTGGCTGAAACTCAACAAAATATAACGAATTTATTTGCAGACGAATTCACTAATTGATTTCTATATTAGTTAGATGCTTGATATTATTTTATTTTCAGAGAAAAGTACAGCAATTATTGTACAATTAATCAATTATACTACATTATAGCTACAGCTCTCTATATAATAACTTATTATATACGTTAAACACAACAAATCTCGAATATATCCTAAAAAATAACGAAAATGTAGACATCCGCATCCGCGGATGTTGAAATCAAACATCCTCATCCGCATCCGCGGATGTGAAAAAATGACATCCGCTACATCACTAACGCTTATATATATATATATATATATATATATATACACAGGGTGAGTCAAAAGTAGCGCCCGATTTCTGTTTTTTGCAATTGCAATTGTGCATCGATCACGAGGGAGGGCACTTTGAAAATTGCAAGTAAAACAGCTTGGTACAGTTCTGTAATAATTTTCCCCCGAATAAATGGTTAGATAAACATGTCATTTTTATTTCTACCTTCTTGTACACTGTAATACAAATGGCAAACAAACAATCAACTGACAGAAATCGGGCGCTACTTTTGACTCACCCTGTATATATATATATATATATATATATATATTATATATATATATATGAAAGGGCAGGTTAACGTAAGCTAAAATAAACACAGCAAGGTATCCTTGTTAGATGCATAATTAGGACCAAAAGCAAGTATTAAACGCCAATCGATACGCCTTGAATACACTTCATGAAATGTGATATAAACATAACGTATGGTGTGTGTATATATATATATATATATATTACGAAAAAGAGAGAGAGAGATTTAATTGACTTATCAAATTTCTATTTAAACCTAGTTTCCACGATATTAAAAATATATATATATCAGTATTATTTTTTTAGTTTAGGATTAACACTGTAATTTAAGATTTTGGTGGCAACGGCCTAGTTTTTTTTTTTTTTTTTTTTTCGGTCCAAAGTACAGAAAAAAGGTCTCATTACTGTAAGGGCTTAATAAAAGGATTATATACATGAAGTAATTCGAAATTTTAATAAAATGGTTGAAAATATTTATTAGTAAGTTGCATTTTATTTACAATTTAGATTGATTTTAAAGTATTTTGGAATTCGAACTGTTTTTAAAAGGGTATCATACCCTTCAGTGTCATTCCCATTTCATTCCGCAGCCAGTGGTGTGTTCGAGGTATTCGCTGTGTATTTAGTATAGGTATACAGTATGTACGTCAAAGTATGAGGAGTTGTGAAGAACAAAGAAGAAACGGAGACCAGTGCAAAAGATATTTTGTGGAGACTTATAATAGACACATTGCTTTTTTAGTGTAGCTTAGAGATAACTTCAAATGTATCACGTTACTTTAAAGTATTTCCTTTTTTCTTTTTCGCGTTATACCCAAAAAATTACGAGGACACCATTGTGACTGTCCGCACCCGAGAGTGACAAACCCGCGAGTGAGAATTTCAAAGGAGTCTATTCTCAAATCGATCTATTCCAATTTCGGGCCATTCTCATCCTCATCCACGGCTTTCCTACTTTGGGCGCGCAACCCACGTGGTGGTTCTTTCCCTTAATTAATGCCCAACCTTTTACACTCTTTAATAAGTTGTGTTTTAAATAAATTTAATCATTATCATTATTTAATTAGTTTAAAGTAAATAATATTAGAATATAGAACATTTAATACTCGGAACATTTTGAATTCTACATCAGGATACCCGAACTTGTCTAAGTTGTCTTCTCGCTTTCCACCGACGTACCACCAACCTCGAAAATTTTCAGGGCAAACATATTTATTACCACCATTATTTTAATTAATAATTTAAATAAAGCGTTTAACTAAAATGTTTATTTTTTAATATATTTTAATATAATTATTTCACTTAACAAAAGAATCGCGTACCACCAGTCAGTTCCTGTAACTCGCGTACCACAATTTGTGAATCACTGTTCCGGATAATCGAACTCTCGGTATGCGAAAATGTATCCTGTTGAAACGACACGAGTTATATGATTGGAAAACTTGATAGTATAACACGTTATTTTCTTCTTCTTTCACTGGAAGATGATTAATACGACTTTATGAGCACCCTGTAGTTCTTCAGTGAGACGTCACCATTTTTATTTCCTTTTAAGTGAACCACTTCTAGTTTTAAGAGTGCATTTTTTTTTAGTCCACACCATAAAAAACTGGCTAAAATTACTAGTATGTCTGGATCGGGTATATGGGTTGATAAGAGCTAAATCTCTTCATAAATGACAAAAATTCATTACTTAAACTGAATTATTTCTTATAGTCTCGTCCACCTCTTTGATTTGGAGCCGTGTTCTCGTTGGGAAAAAGTTTTTGTATAGAAACTCGCCCGTTACGTTATTTCACCTTTGAAAATTGTTGAATATTTTATGAAATGCTTTTTATCTTGTAATTAATGTGAGAGCCCACTAAAGCCTGAAGCTCAAGGGCCAAACCACACACAAAAAATAAATAAATATATATATGTTAAAAATTATTGTAATATTTATTTTCATCAATAAAGATTTAATAATTTTTATTATTATTATTATTTATTTGGAAAAATACCGAAAAGATTTCTTTACTATATATGCTAGTAAGTAAATATAATTTTATTTTAAACTCCCTTATCAATAATGGACTACAATGACGTACAATTACTGAACAGTGACATAGCCCATTTCACTCTTGAGTACTTATTCTGGTTGGCGAGTGAAACGTTAATTCGCTTTTACGGCCCTGTAAAAGTTCCCTGTAGGCCTAAGAAGGTAATTTCAGCGGGCTACATTCTGGGTTGCACGAAGAGTTGAAAATAAACGTTTATTCACGCAATGTCATATTGTCCAGTTACTGTGTTACAATACGTTTTTATTCCTCGTAAAATATGTCGTAATTTAACGGAGTAATTGAAAGGAAAGGTAAATAAACACTGATATTACGGATGAAATGGTATACCGGAACAATTGTCCTCGTCATTCCTTTTGTTATTTTTGTTGTGGTGGTATGCGTTCCGCTTGATATCATTTCCCCCCTCCATGTCATTCCCATTTGATTCCGCGAGCAAGAGAGAGAATCTCAAAAAAGAGGAAATTTTCAAATCTATCTCTCCACATTTCATGCTATACTCACCTAGTTTCATCCTCATCCACGGCTTTCCCCTTTGGTGCAGGTTATGTTCGGCTAATGTTAAGTTTAGCTAATATTTCCTTATCTAACTGAACTTAACCTTTCTCATTTGGCGCCATTTCCGCTAATGGGAATGATATTCTTTCTTAAATGAACAAACTCTTTTCTCAAGTGTGGATTTCTCACTTTGTTCATTCTCATTTGCGGACCATGAATGGGAAGTAACCTTCCGGTTCGCTTCGGTCGAACTAAGCACTGGTTTGAAGGACCTTCCTCAATTAAGTCAAAGGATTTTTGGCTCTTACTTTTCATGTTTTCAATAATAATAATAATAACAGATTTACAGGATGTTCATAAATTCTTTACAAATTGAAATTAAATTTAATTGAACTTGTAAAGATAATTTATGGACACTTTGTACATTTCAAAAAATATTTGTCTAGAAACATGAAATTTCTGGAAAACAAAAAAAAATTACTAATTGGTAATAATGTTTCTTTGGATATTTTATTCTTTTTCGTGACTAATAAAATTTCAAAACCAAAATCTAGTCATTTATTCGTTAGTAATTTTTTATGCTTTTCAAAAATTTGTTTCAAGGTGAACTTTTTTTTTTCCAAAATTGTACATCATTCAGCCTTGGACCTCGGCTTAAAATCTACATCATTTGTTCTTCTAAATTAATGTTTTGTAATTGGTCCACCGAAGATCCGCCTTTACATTTTTACTTCCGATTGGTTGTAACTTGAACTCAGGAACGGAGCAAGTGTGTCACGGGCAAAACTTATTTACGGGCCCCCTAACAAAATTTTTATTATACATTTATATTGCTTTTCTTTGCATTATTTATTTAGCATATATTTAAGAATTATGATACTACTTGTACGCAGGAGGCATAGAAGGCAAAACATTATGCAAAATATTGAGCTTTAAAAAGGATACCGTTAAATAAAAGTTTACTTACGACAAGTCGACAAGATCAGAACTTTACTTTTCTTGCGTTTCAGCAAATTCATTAATTAAATCCTCCAAGTTAATATTTGTAGCTTTCTTGTTTTCAATTGATATAATTGAGAGTCGACTTAATCTTTTTTCATTCATAGAATTTCGAAGATAGTTCTTTATTAGTTTAAGTTTTGAAAACGATCTCTCTGCACTTGAAACTGTCACAGGAATTGTTGTGAGGAACAATGTTATGGCAGTCACAACTTCGGGAAAAATTGAGCACAAAGTACTGTTGTCTTTAATTAAAAATGAATATAGCTCATGGAATGTCATCATTTTTTCAATGTCTGTTTTTAAGCACATTCGAAGAGAGTAATTGACATGGAAATCCAGAGGAAATATAATTTTTATATTTATTTACTAGCTTTGTTGCTCTCAAATAACTTCTCATCACTTGTTGAAACGACCCTGCCCCTAGTTAGCTCCAACCCTGCTTGAACCGATCACTGTAAAGATTATTATCAAGAGTAAATACAATATGAACACTTATTTAGTGTATGCAGTAAAAAAGACTGTCATGGCAGAACACAGTATCGATTTAATACGCGTTCGTTAGTTTTAACACTTCGTTAAGCCTTTATTAAATGTATGAAGATGTTGAAATTTATTTATTTGTCATGTAAATTATTTTGTATAAGCTTCATACAACGCTTTTTCGTCCTATTTTACATTTGTGATTTTTGTGATTTTTTTTTTTTGGTCACTTTTATCACGTGACTGGATATAAAAATTAGCGAAGTTTTCTCTCTAATTAATTGAATATTAAAGTACATTGCTCGATATAACTAATTTTAAATATTTTTTAATATTTCAGGGAACTGGTGAAGACCTAGTAACTCCTTCAGGATGAAATTACTTCATATTTTCTCGGATAATAATTCGAGAAGTCGCCGAAGGTGTTCAACGGAAACAGGAAGTAGGAGTGTCGGAACTAACACGAAAGATGACGGTACTAGAACCTACAATGAAGAGGGTTCTAGTGTCGAAATGGAGTACCACACTGACTCTGAAGTCACCGCTGTGAGTGATTCCAGGAGTTTCAGGAGTACTTCCCCGACTACCTCTTTTAAGAAGAGTTTGAAAAAGAGGTTCTCTTTCCGTTCTGTTTCCTCTTCGTCGAAGAGGGAATTCAGTAGAGAGAAGAGCGTGTCTCTGCCACCATCTTGTAGAACGAAGAGAAAAAAATCTGAGCGACCATACGTGGTTACGCCACCTGACCAAAACAGTACAACAGCGGCGAAAGAGCTGTACGACAATTACTATGACCTCAATGACTGTTCAAGTACCACGAGCGAAAAAAGTAGTTGGATGAGCGAAGATCTTTCAGATATCACTCTCAAGGGCGAAGAAGAAAATACCTTTTCTTCTTCTTCTACTCTCGAGGGTGAACCTTTGTACTCTAACGGAAATTTCATCGCGAGATCGGATAATCCTTCCTCGGGAATTACGTCCTCCGCGGAAGGAGAGATTTTACAGTGGAACCAAAGTCATTCGAACGTTTCACACCGCGACAGCGCAACTTCTTGTAGCGACAACACTTTGGTTGGTCAATCGTCTCAGAGTCTCGCTACGGAGGGGTCCCCATTTCCGAGACCTTCTGCGCCTTTGCCTTCTTCATCTCTGACTCTGAACTCCTCCAGTTCTCAGAGAGCGCACACTCGACCATCTTATCAGTTCCCTTCATAAGCCATTTGAGACTGGGATACACAAAGATCCACCCAACCAAACGCTGTCTGCTAACACCTACGAAACATCCCAACATAGCCCAGGTTCGAGCGGTCATTCCGGGTCGGGTGACAGCGGTGTAGAAACTCATGAATCTTCAGGGCACCACTGCACTTCCTGCAACATGTCTTTCGCCAGTAGAGAGCAGCTTTGCGAACACTGGAGTATCATTCATAAGAAACAGTACATGTCGGAAAGAGATAAAGTGCTCAAGGATGCGAATGACAGCAAGACAGTGACGTCATTGGGTCGTTCTCGGTCGAAACAGGAGAGCAAAGGTGGTGACTTAAATATGAAGGTAAGTTATTTCGGCGTTTGTTTGGACTGTATATAATAACTCATTTAAATGGACAGTTATACAAATGGGCGTTATGATGTTGCAGCAAATTTTTGATCAGTTAAATAAAGTAGGTTTATATCAGGAATGCAGCTGGAGAGAATTAACATGTATACAGTGTATATATATATATATATATATATATATATATATATATATATATATATATATATATATATAGAGTGATTTTTTAAACATCTGACACCTTAAAAGGTTTTATTTTTTTTATTAACTGAAATAAAAGCATGAATTTTTTACTGTACCTTCTCCACACACGCAAAACATGCCCTATGTGATGTATTCTCACCTCTCAAACTCTGCGCACGAACAACAAAATTTTGTAGTACTCTGGACAGAGTATCTGTTGAAATTCCTTGTTCGAGTGATGCTTTCACTTCTATTTTTGTGTGGGTTCTGTTTAAATAACCCCACAGATAAAAGTCACAGTGGTTTAGGTCTGGCGATGTTGATAGCCGTGATATACCTTTATCATAAACCTCAGGAAATCTATTGGACTGGACTCTTCAGTCGAAAGTGTCGTGCAAGTGTCGTGAGCTGAAAGGACATCACATGGAACATGTTTACCACTGGGGGACGAATTACCCATGTGTAGAAAAGGTATATATATATATATATTTCATTAAATATTAAGACATATCAAAACACCGTCATGGTAGTCGATCTTACGCCTCACTGAACATGAGACAGAGATATGATAACCACTGAGCCACAGCAAAATAAGAGATTTTTTTTACTTCGACGCGGTGGTAGACTGGCCAGCACCATTATACATAAAATACTGTATTTACAG
Source organism: Bathynomus jamesi (assembly GCA_023014485.1). NCBI lineage: Eukaryota > Metazoa > Arthropoda > Malacostraca > Isopoda > Cirolanidae > Bathynomus > Bathynomus jamesi. The sequence continues at coordinate 967,513 of JAJOZX010000965.1, forward strand.
GCCCTTATCGAATCATATATATGTTGTTATATATATGTTATGAAAATCCAAACAACGAAGTGTAAAAGAACTCTATTCACTATTGAACTGTAACATTTAGACACCATATTTCCCGAACTCCTAACTTTTGTCTTTTAGAAGAAATTCGCCTATTCGTAATGTTAAAAAAAAAAAGAATCTAGACACGCTCTCTTGTTTTTAAAACGAAAATAACTATTGGCTACCATAAAAAAAAAAATTAAAGTAACGACGTGTAACAATAGCTTTGAAACCTCATGTATGTATATGTGTATATATATATATATATATATATATATATAAGCAAACAACCACAAGGAAAAGGAAACACAAAGTCCGAGCGCTTTCGTGATATATTCACATTCCTCCTTGATAATGTGAATATATCACGAAAGCGCTCGGACTTTGTGTTTCCTTGGTTGTTTGCTTATTAATAAGGTCACGTGTTATTTTGTGATTCTAGTGCATATATATATATATATAATTATATATATATATATGGGATGAATTTCACAATAAAACACGTGAAATGAATGAATGCTGCAAACCCACAAGGAAAAGAAAAACGATTCCAAGGCCTTTCGTGTATTCAAAGCTACACCTCGTCAGGGAATGAAGTTAAAAGGCGAGAAGCCCATATATATATATATATACAACGTACAGGAAAAACAAAACAATTAGCACATACTTACAAGGGTTAATGAGAGGCAAAAGAAATTTTAATATGATATCGTCAATTTTATAAGTCCCCGAGCTGTTATCAAGTGGGATAGTTCTAAAGCGCTTGTTTAAAAACAGATATAATAGAACGAAATATTCTAGAATGTGCATTTATTCTTTTTAAAAACAATTTCAATAACAGCTCGGGGACTTATAAAATTGACGATATCATGTTAAAATTTCTTTTGCCTCTCATTAACCCTTGTTAAGTATGTGCTAATTGTTTTGTTTTTCCTGTACGTTGTATATATATATGGGCTTCTCGCCTTTTAACTTCATTCCCTGACGAGGTGTAGCTTTGAATACACGAAAGGCCTTGGAATCGTTTTTCTTTTTCCTTGTGGGTTTGCAGCATATATGTATATGTATATATATACTTTTGTTTATTTATTTCGCCCTCTTAATATTATATCGGAAGTAATGTGTGTTTGGAGCAGCAATGATTAATTCCCAAGTTTAGCCATCCGCGACAGAAGAAACTCCAAACTCTCCGAATTCTGGAGCTTTGCACTCGTCCAAAACTGCAAACCGGAACAATATTAACAGCTCTCTCGGTTAAATGGTTTGTATTTCAGACTTTTAAATTTTAATACGTGAGGAATGCACGAACTTGTACCGCGATGCGTGTACACCTTTCTGTGTGCGCGTGCGCGCGCGCGTTTGTACAGGACATAAATATCATAATCGCGCGCAGCTTGTCATCAGAAAAAGATTTCCCGAAGCTGTTGATTGAGCCGTGAAGCGGGAAAATGCTAAATGGAAGGGAGTTTGATTTGGGTTTAATTTATCACGGAGAAAAATAGCTGGTTGAAACAACCACGTTTTTAGAGTTAATATTTGCCAAACACCATGCTCATGTTTATGGTAACAAATTAGATGGTTTGTGCTAACCAAGTTTCGGTTAGCCTTTGAATTTAGTCGGCGTATATTTCACCACGTATTTGGTTGTTTCAAATAAGCATTTTTTTCTTTGTGTATAGCTACTTTGGGATAAACCTAACGGTATATGGGGGGTTCAGGCTACTGTTAGCTCATATTGGTTGTGTGTGTGTGTGTGAGATTCTGTGCGATGTGGTTGGTTACTCAGCATAAATTGCACATTTTAGCCAAATTATTTGTTGCCGTTTCGTTCCGTCACGTCACCACATTACTCTAATATATCACCATGGATATTTGATTCCACAAATTAGCTAAAATTTTAGTAAAATTTCTGGATTAGACACAAAACACACACACTATATATATATATATAATATATATATATATATATATATATATATATATATATATATATATATATATATGAAAATTATTTCACGAAAGTAACACGTGACAAATATTTATGATGAATAAAACACGAGGAAAGGAAACACAGAATGGTGCTCAAGCGCTTTCGTCTAATGACATCCTCAGGAACACAAGTAAATAAAGAGTTCGAGACTATATATAGGTCACAAATATATATATATAATAAATATAGAAATAAAAATTGTGGGAGGAGCATACAAATTTATAAGGGAAACTACCAAAGTTTTAGCACTCTGCCCTTCTTGTCTAAATCCGTCCTGAACGAATTCAAAACAACAGGATCAAGTTGAAAAAGACCTTGGCTCATGTTAGTTATTTGTAAGTTGGATAATAGCAGACTCAAGAATATTTATATTAACAATGTTGGTAGAGTGAAACAGAACTGAAGCATTATTTCAATCAATACAGTGGGATAACTGAAAAATGGACAAAAAAGGACACTGGACGACTGTCCCGTTCTAACGGAATATTGATGCTGTTTAATACGCGTGTGCAAATCCTTTCCCGTCTGACCAATGTAAAAGGAATCACATTGTTTACAACCAATTTTATAAATAATGCCTGAATTATTGGTAGGGCTATTTTTTACTATGATATTTTTCACAATATTGTTATATGAAAATACTACATTAATATCCAAAAGTTTAAGTACATTAGCAATGCCTAAAAAGCCCGGAAAAATAGAAGTACTAAAATATTCTTTGACAAAGTGCGAGTGTTATTATTCACACTATAGAAGGTTCGTTTTGCCTTGTTAAGACAAGATTCCATAAACGCAGGTGGGTAGCACAGATCACTTCCAATACCGTTGATTTTTTTCCAATTCAGCATCGATGTATTCGGGACTGGCGATCCTAAGAGCGCGGAGAAACATTGAAGAAAATATGGCCTTCTTAATGGGGGTGTCATGTCCCGAGTAAAAGTGTACGTAAGACAAATTTTGTTTTTTCCGATAGATACTAAACTTAAAACCTGGGCTTTCCCTATGTACACGCACATCCAAAACCGGGATTGAGTTGTCTTGTTCCACTTCTAAAGTAAACTTAATGGAGGGGACTTGATCATTTAACTGAAGGAGGAAGTCATCCAGGTCACGATTCATGGGCGAGATACACAAAATATCGTCGACGTACCGCAACCATGGGATGCCAACCCCCAGGATTCTCGGAATGTAAGTTATTTCGAAAAACTCTATAAATATTGGAGAGGATGGGCGACAAGAGGTTGCCCATGGCTATCCCAAAAACCTCTTGATAATACTCGTTATTGAAAGTGAATTTAGTCTTTGATGAAAAGCTTAATAAGCTCCAAAACAATGTGTGCAGGTCGTGGCAGGTCGTACTTATGTAATTCTCAGGAGAGAAAGTCAAGCATATCGTCAATCTGCACTTTTGTAAATAATGAACAAACATCAAAACTGATCAATCTATCGTTGGTTCCAATGCGTACATTATTCAATTTTTCAGTAAGATCCATGGAATTTTTTACATGTGAATCAAAGATAGTTCCGAGAATGGGGGACAAGACTTTGACAAGCCATTTGGAGAGTTTATAGGTAATAGAGCCCATCGAGCTAATAATAGGGCGCATAGGGTTGCCAGGTTTGTGGGTTTTAATAAGACCGTTAAGGTAGGGAAGAGAAGGTGAAGTGGACGTGAAAAGCGGAATTAAGTCCCTTATGATCTTTGAGAATGCGTTTCAAGCCACTATTGAATGATTGATGACGTCATCCTGCGGGTTCTTCCTAAGTTTTCTGTATGTGGCGGGGTCCTGGAGAAGCTCGTTCATCTTTCTAATGTAGTCCACTTTGTCCATAATAACTATGGTGTTAGCCTTGTCTGCTTTAGTAATATGGAGCTCACCATCTTTTTTTAATTGTGAGGCTATTGCGAAAACGTTTAGGAAAGTTATCTTCGTAAGTACTATTCGCAGCACTATAGACAAGGCATTTAACTATGTTAACCAAAGACAGGTTTTATCTATCTATCTATCTTCCAGGAAGACATTTTTCATCTTTTATTACAAAACTCTGTCCTCGCCATGGTAAATTCGATTTGTCTTTTTTCTAAACTACCAGGTATTTTATAGTTATACCCGTTATTACGTGCTCCGACATGATCTACTTTTCTCTGACGTTAATCCTATTTCTTACTTGGCCTTTAACTTTGTGCGATTCAATCGACCTTAACTTTATTAGGACTTTCATCCTTGTCACAAGGCTTAACCTCACTGGGATTACTGTTTCCTACCTTTGGTTCAGTTTCATTTCTAACCTCTTCGTTAATCTTGGCACCTAAGCCTACTGCTACACTGTTACTGACACTAACTTCAACCTGACTGGAACTTAAATTAGTATTTCCTACGTGTGGTTCAATTTCTAGCTTAACTTTTACATTAACCTCAGTACCGACACTATCATTTATTAGGCTAACTAACTTAGGTTTACTTGGCTCTGTATCTGCAGTTCCATTAAGCATTTACCTAGGTATATCTTTAACCCTGTCTAAAAAGGTAATACAAAACCACGAAATATTTGGAGGCTTCATGCACCCGTACATCTTTTCTGTCATTTTGGTGTTGGCTGTACGATACCACTCGTCACAACTCTCACATGCTGCGGTGTTATCCCTTTTCCCAACTTCCTTCTCACGAACCTTAGTCAAGGTCAAAAGACATCTTAACCCTTTAACGACGGATGGTACCTTAAGGTCCACCAGAAATAACAATATAAATTGTACTACAATGCCTCGTTTCTATAAATGTTTCTACATGTTTATATAGATATCATTTAATTGTCGAGAAAGGAACCCAAAATGTATATCATTTCAGTGACTAGTTACTAAAATATTTAGTTTTGAATAACAATAAAACCTATACGTTCTGGTAACAAGAGTGACTGCATATGCTGCGGACTCGTCCTTAAAGGGTTAAACACTTGTTGTTCAATTCAACTGTTTTCCCAATTTCACATTATGAATTACAATTCTAATCTAATTCTCGGGTTAAGAACTAGATTTCCACTGAATAGATCCATGGATCTCTCAAAGTGTTAAGATAAATTAAACTTAGCCTTAGAAACAGCGATTTTTACTTTAATTAATTAATAATAAACACACTAAACTAAAATCAACGGAATGATATTATAATCCTTTGATAATAAGTAAAAAATAACTGAGCAAAGCAGAGAATATCCTTCCACTTCCATATATGTAACGCAAACAGTCTTTTAGGATAAGTTATTAATAAGAATGTTCAGTAGTTTTTAATATGTCAATACAAATAACGCGCAAATAACACTGTGGTTCCCAAACCTTTTTGAAGCCACCGACCCCCTTCACCAAACGGTATTTTGGGGGATGTAAAAGCTAGCAAACAATACAATGATTAATGACTGAAACTGTATCTGAAAAAATAATCACAATACAATGAATACATTCATATTTATTGCTCCAATAATCTAATTTTACATTACATTACATTGCAGTACAATCGCTACAATGGAGTTAATAAAGTTCGCATGTCATTCAGTACTTTCTCCGATCCTCCCCCTAATTCTCAACGCTCCCCCCTAAACTTTACAAACGCCCACTCGCGGGCGGTACAACCCTCGTTGGGAACCTCTGGAATAACATTTTTGCCACAATTTGTGACTTAACAATTTGAAATATTTGGATTTTTGATCGGTTGCAGAATTTGTTTGCATCTCACACAAACACACAAACACACACGGAAAATGCAACTAGTTCGAGCGCTTTCATTTATTACAAGACCTTTTTGGTGCATGAACAAAAATCTCTGGAAAGTACCCAATCTTCTGTACAGCAATGTCCGTCCTCAAACGGGTTTAACCCGTGAGAAGATATTTTTATTCCACGTGATTACATTCCTCCAAATCGTTTAAAAAATATGATTTTTAATCTCTGAAATTGTGTTGTAAAGTTGATAAAGGTCTCGGGGTCAGATAAATGTTTAGAATACATTTTATGCTTTTAATTTATGAAATATTTCTCCTTTAAATTAAAAATGTTCATCGCAGCTGTTGCCTTTTTCCAGTTCATTTATTTCGTACTTGGCATTAATTACGTGAAGAAATACTGCAGCGTTATTCCTACAGCATTTGGCATTGTCTTCGTTTCTGAAGATTTGCCACTTTGTCCTCTATACTCCAAATTACGACTCTCGATTGTACTAGTTTAATGGTACGCATTAATTTGTACTGAGCGCTGGCCCTCCTCGCTCGTTCATTATTACACCAAAGTACTATACAATCATTACGACAAATTCTGTTGCCAACCTATTTTTGGTGGACTATTACTTAGCAGGGTTTTTTTTTATGGTGCTTTTATCGTTACAAAATACATTGATTGTTCTTTTGTACTTTTTGGCAAATACTGAAGTGATTTATGGTATACTTAAAATGTTGTCAGTTGCAACTGTTTCTTCTGTATTTGTTGTATTTTTTAGCGGGGGTGTAGGACTTTTTTAATGGGTTTGTAAGAAATAATTTAGATACGAAAGCCTTTTTCCTATGTTACAAATGGTATTAAATATAATTTATCAAGAAAGTCTGGATTAACAATTTCCGCTTTTTCCTCAGGAGTGTAACTCGCTTCCACATTAACCATTGCGTGTTATTCGACCTGCAACAAAAAAGTCCTAAAACAGGACGTCAATTTGAACACTTGTTTTAGTTCCAATGCATTACTTTTGTAAATTTAATTTTAAATAAATTTTCATACGAGCCCGTACTTATGGGACACCCTGTATATATAATATATATATAACTTTACTGTAAAAGTTCCTTGTAGGACCACAAAAATGCTATTTCAGTAAGTTATATTCTAGCTTACACACAAAGTAGAAAGTATTTTGTTTATTCAACTGCAGTGGGTGTTTATTACTCGTAAAATAAACTATAATTTGAAAGGATAATTGAAATCCAAAAATAGTTGGATATTTCTTTCCACTTCTTCGGTAAATTTAATGGATGGAACAAAGTTATTAAAATTGGGACGGAATTAGTCACGATTTTGGGCAAAAAGTCGTGTATGGTTACACCACCAATAAGCCTGAGTCACTTCAATTTAAGGCGGACAGTTTTACATAAGATCCCCCACTCACCCACTCCCCGAAAAGATCCATGTCCAGGTTGGAATGAATCAATTTTTTGTTTATATTATTTTCTACTAAACACACAAAATTACAATCCTCATTACGAAGTTTAATTGATTTCGATAATGGAATCCATTTGCGAGGGATAGCAATCTTTCTTTCAAAATGTACTAATAAATTATTTACTTCGGTAGTAATAAAAGTGAGGTATTTATTTATCCACTTTTATAGAACTTTATATGTACTTTTAGTGAGGTAAATACAGCAAATTTGAGTCATTTACACGTTAATGATGCTAATTTAACTGCCTTTGAAAAACTCGTAAATTTTTATCCGGATGTTTCATAATGAATGATTTCAACGGATATCTGACAAAAAGATCTGAATCGTACCGGATATCTTGCTTTATATATATATATATGTTTATATATATATGTTTATATATATATGTTTATATATATATGTTTATATATATATGTTTATATATATATGTTTAATATATATATGTTTATATATATATATGTTTATATATATATATGTTTATATATATATATGTTTATATATATATGTTTATATATATATATGTTTATATATATATGTTTATATATATATATGTTTATATATATATATGTTTATATATATATGTTTATATATATATATATGTTTCCCTGGGTCAATATTTATTTCAAACTCGGAAGTGCACACACAGACCAGATTAATTATATATATATATATATATATATAATATATTATATATATATATATAATATATATATATTATAATTAATCTGGTCTGTGTGCACTTCCGAGTTTGAAATAAATATTGACCCAGGGAAATATAACTGCACATGCGCATTTAACTGGTTGAGTGCGTACATAATTTCCTACAATGGTTCATAAATCATGTGCAACACTTCAATCCTCGTCTGCGTACACGAACGCACATGAATTCCTTTTCCCATCGACACGGTTCACTGATGACCGGAAATACGAATGATAACCACATGCAACTCGCTGCCGTAACGTTTTGATCATAAGACGTTCTCATACCATTTCCTATAATATATATTTATGATTTAACTCTGTGTGAAATTAAATTATGAATTGTAAAATAAAATTATTTAAAAGTTAATAAATTAAAAGAGGAAAATATAAATCGCTAATTAATAACGTGGAGAGAGATGAGTTTCGCTGGAAGGCTGGAGGCATAATGCCCCGAAGTTCGACACTTTCGATTTTTTGAGATGTCTGTTCAGAATGTAGTTTGTTGAATCAAATTGTTTGGAATTAGTTTTAAATGTCTTGCAAAAGATATTGTCAGAACATGTCTTGCACTCGCTTTTTACCACGTCATTATGCTTTTTTTTATGTTTTTAATTAAATAAATAAGTTAGTTGAAACGGTTACTTTTTGTTCAAAGTGTCCACATGCATTTCCCGTGTTTCAAGTGTCGACTACCCAAATATAATTCAGGAAATCGGTTTAAAGCAATAGAAATGAGTGCAAATAATGTAAATTAAACAAAATTAAATGATAAATGAAAGGCCATTCATGACTGTCTATATATTTACTGTATATCCTCCCAATAGGTCAAACAAAAGGAAATCCGTTTAAACTAAATGGATAAGAATACTCATAGTATAAAACTTGAATGAAAATGTTGTCAATTATGAATGTTTTTAGATTTCCTCTTTTCGTGTGGCTACCACATTTCATGCTGCCACCACATAAAACAAACTTCTACATAACCAACATTTTTTCCCTCATAAGTTTATAACCTCACTGACCCGATCTCTTAAACTGTCGTACTACCTATATATATATATATATATATATATATATATATATATATAACCTTTGGTTAGCTTCTGCCCGAATTGTTCATTCTGACGAAGGTAAAGCTTTTCACTCCACTTTAGACCTACAGTTTAACGTGGAATCCGAACCACGCCCCACCAGCAGCCCAACGTCTTAACCACTAGGCCACCCAGGGTACCCATTTATCTACGAACCATTTTCTTTATTGTGTGGAAGGATGAACAGTTGGATTTTGCTGCGCGCCGGCTGCCGTCACGGGTCTCGATCCCGGGGCCGATGGATTCGTAGTCAGCGACACTAACCACTACACCACCGAGCCATATTTTTTTTCTTTCTCAAATTTACCGCTGATTCGTACCTATAGAAAGCGGTACATATCTCGGCCAGGCAGTGGGTGGGTGGTGTTACTGTGCTTGGGGTGGTAGACTAGGAGAGTGAGTAAGGGTCAGTTGCTGGATAGTGTGTAGGAGGGGTATGGTTTTAGATGCGATGGAGCAGATGTGAGTGAGTGAGTGAGTGAGTGAGTGAGGAAGAAGAAAATCGCTTCCGTTGAAAAGTGGGGGCCTTCGGCGAGTATGGATCGTAGACGGTCGGGTATGGGATTTTCGGCCGAGAGAGGGAAACACCTGCTACGAAGAGCGGACAACTTTGGGCATTCCACCAGGAGGTGTATGACAGTGATAGGGGTATGGCAGGTAGGGCAAAGCGGGGCTGGCGATTTCGCCATAAGGTGTCCGTGGGTGATGCGGGTGTGGCCTAGGCGGAGGCGGGCTAGGATTACTTCTTTATGGCGGGACCGGTGGAATAAGGAGGCCCAGTATCCTATTTGTGGCTTGATCATGTTTATTTTGTGTGGCCTGGTCCCATTCCCGCTGCCATATGGAGCGAAAAGTCGGGAAGTCGGAGAAGGGGAGGGGTCGGGAGAAGGCCGGCAGTGAGCAGGCCGTCTTTGCCGTGCGGTCCGCCGCCTCGTTACCCTGGATGCCGACATGAGCCGGGACCCAGCAGAAGGCGACTGTCTTGTGTTGGAGGGTCGTTAAAAAGTGGAAGGTTTGCTGGATGGTACAGGCGAGCGGGTGAGGAGAGTTAAATCTTTCTAGGGAGAGAAGTGCGCTTTGGGAATCTGAATAAATGACGAAAGAGCTGGCAGAGTGGGTGCGCACAATATCGAGGGCCTCCGTAATCGCGAAAAGTTCCGCCGAAAAAACGGAGGCCTCGCGGGGCAGGCCAACGCCCCTAGAAAGCGGCTGGGACAGAATCACCGCTGAGGAGGCCACACCAGCTTTCGAGCGGGAACCATCTGTGTAAATGGCGACTGCGTCCGGGTGTTGGGTTGCGTGTTCGCGGAAGAGTGACATGTATATCATGGCGCTCGTGGTATTCTTCGGTAGGGCACACAGTTCCTTGCAAAACTTGATAGGGGTGAGGAGTCAGGGGGGGTAGATGCTGAATGAAATGGGGATAACGGAGGGGGCGGGCATGTTGAAAAGATACAGGAAAGAGCGGACCACTTCAATGAAGTGCCAGTTCCGTCCCTGAGGTGGTAGTTCTGAAACCGCCGTGCCCAGAAGCGAAGAAGGTAGCCTCTGTGCACGGAGGTATGTCCTCATGAGGAGTAGACCCCGTCGGAGGGCGAGATGGAGATGATCGCATTCCACGTGGAGGCTGGGGAGGAGCGGAAAGCACCGGTGGCGAGGCGGAGGCCTCTATTAAGTACCGGGTCCAGGATACGGAGGCGGGCGTTGGAGGCTGAACCGTAAACTGCACTACCATAGTCCAGCTTCGACTGCACTATGGAAGTGTAAAGGCGAAGAAGAGAGCGTCGATGTGGTATGGGAGAGGTGGTCCAGGAGAGCGAGGGGGCGTCAAAGGGATTGCTTTAGGTGCTTGAGATGGGGAACCCAATTGAGCCGTCGGTCTAAGGTCATGCCCAGAAAACGCGTGGAGGGTACCACCTTAAGAGGACTGCCGTATAATGTGACAGGGTAGAGGAAGGGTTGTGGGTCTTCTTCTACTGAAGAGCATATACTTGGACTTCGGGATGGAAAGGCGGAAACCCACCGACGTCTTCACCTTTCCACCCGGTAGATGGCGAGCTGCATTTGTCGTTCAACGACGGACGGTTCTCGCCCTGCGAAGTAGATCGCAAGGTCATCCGCGTAAATGGAAGAGCGGATGGTGGGTGGAAGGCATTGTGAGACCGTGTTCATCACGACGGAGAAGCAGAGAACACTGAGGATGCTTCCCTGTGGGACCCCGTCCTCCTGCACGAAGGTGTCAGAGAGGACTGAGCCCACCCGGACTTTTAAAGGTCCGAGAGGAAAGGAAGCCCCTGATGAAGGTCGGCATGGCTCCGACGAGGCCCAGATGTCGGAGCTGACCGAGGATCATTGCTCGACGGGTGGTGTCATAGGCCTTCTGGATGTCGAAAAAAATTGACAGTACGAACTGTCCATTGTCGAAGGCATCCTGTATGTCTCGGCTGAGAAGCAGGAGGGGATCAGTGGTGGAGCGGAATTGTCTGAAGCCGGACTGGGTAGCCGGGAAGGAATTGCTATTTTCAAGGACGAACGATAATCGCGTAGCGACCATTTTCTCGAGGATTTTGCAGGCACAACACGTCAGGGCGATGGGTCTGTAGTTTGTGGGGTCCATGGAATCTTTGCCGGGTTTGGGGATAGGGATGACGTGGGCCTCCTTCCACCTAGAGGGGAAGGCGCCCTCTATCCATATGCGATTGTATAGGTCTAGCAGGAAAATCCGTAAGGTAGTGTGGATGTGCTGGATCATGCCGTACGGAATACCGTCCGGACCTGGACAAGGGGATCGTTGAGAGGCCAGTGCCGCCTGTAGTTCACGCATGGTAAACAATCGGTTGTAGGTGCTGTCTATGGACGGTGGAGAGGGGCTATCGTCAGGGGCGGGTACGGAATCGGCTTCAGAAGAAACGGCGGCGAAGGTAGAAACGAGGTGGTTTGCCACCGACTTGGGCTCACATAGGAGTCCGTCATTAGTCCGGAGGACCGGGGGTCGGGAGGGGGACATGTCGCCTCTCGACACCCCGTACCTTCCAGATGGTAGCCGAAGGTGTGGTGGCGGTGATGCCGGACACAAAGGCACGCGAAGAGGCTCGGCGCGCTGTCTTCATTGTGCGGCGGGCGATGGCCCTGGCCCGCTGCATCTCCGTGCGATGGATGGGGAGTCGCGTCCGGTAGAAGCGCCGAGTTGCCTCCTCCTTGGCGCGCTCGTCGATGGATGGGAAGTGGACAGTTGTAAGGGTTGTATGCGTGTTGCCGCGGAAGCGGGCCCAATTCGCGTTGGTAGTAACCCACCTTACCGGTACCCGAACAGTCTGGTCGGGTCGATTGAGCGTGAGGTAAATGCGGAAATGGTCACTTCCATGGTTCTCTCGGAGGACTTGCCACGTGAAATCTAGGAGGGCATCAGTTGAAACGAGGGACAGGTCTATACAGGATGGAGTGCAGGTGGTGGCATGGTAGAATGTAGGAGAGCCATCATTGAGGCACTCGAAGGAGAGCTCGGTCATGACAGATATCAGGTTTGGGGCCATATAGGTGGAGTGTGTGTCGCCCTACAAGGGGTGGCGACTATTGAAATCGCCCAGTAGTAGGAAGGGCCTGGGGAGTTGTACGACTTTCACCAGGTCGTCACGGGAGACTTGAGCGTGGGGGGGGAAGGTAGATTGAGCAGACGGTGTACTGTCTATCCAGGGAGAGCCGGGCGGCAATCACCTGTAGCGGGGACCGGATGGAGAGATTGTGGAAGGGGACTGCGTGGTGTCCGAGAATAGCAGCTCCCCTTCGAGTGCAGGTAGGAGGCCGGGTGGCGATGCAAGAATAACCAGTAGGGCAGGGCATGGGCCTGGTCCCCAGGATTAGCTCCTGGAGACACACACCGGACGGGAAGTGGCAATCAAGGAGTTAAGGCCTTCATAGTTCGCGAACATTCCTCTACAGTTCCAGTGGACTATTGTGGTTTTTTGGGGACCCATTAGTTGATGAAGGGGGATGGGTAAAGGTGTGGGCGCTAGGAGGTTGAAGTGTGAAGGGAGATCTGAAGTTCACGAAATTGAAGGATGGGTCGGGAGCATGGCTGGCTATCTATCGTTCACCAGGGAAGGAATCGGTCGGCCTGTCGAACCCCGCGGAGGTTGCGGGGTCGAGTCGGCCGAGCGAGACCGGAGGCGTGGATCACGGCAGACAGAGGAACGTCGTGGGCTGAGAGGGTCAGAAGTGTTTTGACGGGCTTCTGTGGTCGGGCCAGGAGGGGGCACGTTAACGCCAAAAGTGGCGCCACCCCGCCTGTTCGGGGTCTCACGGCGGACCCTAGGTGGCGACAGGGGGTACCAGAAGGACCGGGCGGGAGGGAGGGCGTACTCAGGGTGGCTGACAAGGAGGGGGCCGGGGATGTTGGGGGGGTATGTACTATGGGGGTGGAGGAGGTGAACCAGACTGGTCTCCTGGAGGGGTGGAGAAGATTGCACCAGGAGGCAAGGGCAGATCCATGAGACTCGTGGGCGCGGCCGAGCTCCCCTCGGTCACATCGTGCAGCTGCGCCAGGGCCGCATCCACTGGATTCTCGTGGGAGAGGATATTGTTCAGATTGGGTCTCGTCGTAGGGGGTGGGTCATGGATTTCAGCTACTATTGTCAGAGTCTGTGGGGGTAGAATGGTGGGACTTCTGCGGTGGGGAGAGATGGACGTAGTGGGCGGTGTGAGGGTTCGAGCCGTCTTCTTGGTTCTTGGGGAAGAGGGAGAGAGGCGTTGGAAGGCCGGAGGGTCTGGCGACTCGCTCCGGCGTCTCCGCCTCGACGGCTTGCTCCGGGCGGCAGGTTCGGGTGTGCAGAGAGTACTGGGAAGGCAGGGTTTGAGGTGGATGGGACCTGGGTGTCCTGGTCCCAGACTCCTGGGGGGTTCGTGGCAGGTGAGGTGCGGGAAGGGGAGCGATGGTGGGGTGACAGAGACCGTCGGGTCCTGCGAGGATTTTCTTTGGGGGGAGACCGGGAGCAGTGGCTGGGGGGGTTTCGGCGGCAGGCCAGGGCGGCGTGCCGAGATGATAGAGCCGAGAGCAGCGGCATAAGACACCCCCGGCCTCACCTCCCGACTCCGCACCCTGTCTCGTGCCTCACGGGGGCTAAGGAAGTCCGTTACTTGTAGGCCTCGGACCTCCTTCTCGAACTTGAAGAAAAGGCATTCGCGGGATGAAGAGGGGTGTGCGCCTTCACAATTGGAGCATTTGGGTGTATTGGGGCACCTGTCAGGGTGAGCGAGTTGTCCACAGTGAACACAGTTGATGCGGCTGTCGACAAACGCAGCTGACGTGTCCAAACTTATTGCATTTAAAGCAACGGGTCCGGTCCGGGATGTATGGGCGGATAGAAAACTCGCATGACGCGCGGTCTCCCATACCCCATACAATGCGGTCGGGGCGGGGATTAAGGTATTGAAAGTAAGGAGCAGACGTGGGGTGGGGGAGGGGTGCTTCCCTGTCGGGATGTGAAGCGATAAATCTTATTGACTCCTTGGGGTGCGAGGTCCTCCAGGAGCTCGTTCACTGCGATCGACAATAGGCGGGTGGCGTAAACAGTGCCCTGACTCTGGTTCAGGCGAGGGTGTGGGGAAACGGACACCGAGCATCCAAGGACCTCAGTGACGGAGAGTAGGGCTTTTGTCTCTGCGGCTGAGCGTGATTTTACGAGGAGGGAGCCATCCCTCTGTGGGCGTACGTCGAAGCGGCTGGAGTTGCTGTGGGTTCGGATCGCCTGGAACGTCCGTTCAGAGTTGGTCGGGAGGGACCCAGATGTAGGCCGAATCACCAGGAATTTGTGGATACTTGGAAAGGAGAGGGAGGCTGTAGAGTCGAAGTGGACTGGGATATTCAACGGTCGATAGGACGGCCGTGAATGCCGGCTCCCCCGTCCGCCGCGGGGCTCTCTCCGTGGGGAGGTGGGCTGACGGCGGGTGAGGGGGGGCATATGGGGAGAGCAAGAAGCCGGGTTGTGGGGGCAAGTCTTCGGTGGAACTTGACTTGCCCGAAGGTAGCTGAGGTGGGCTGGGGCGAGACCCCTGCTCCAGAGAGTGTAGGTCCAAGGGCATAGTCGAGGGACGGACTGGGGTCGGCAACGGAAAAGGAGAGTGCAAGAGTTCCGATTCCACAGGGGGGTCAACCCCATCAGGCTGCTGTCTTCCAGTGGCAGAGGACTCGAGGGCCTGGTTGCCCACCACCCGAGTGTTGAGAGAAGTAGTAGTCCGGGAATGAGTAGTAGTAGTCGTAAGCCGAGGGGGAGAAGTATCCATAGCGAACAAAAGAGAACTTCATCCCCCGCGCGCATCCAGCCACCACCTACTCCAACAAGGGAAAGGCGAATCGTGGGCACACTTGGTCCCACCGCCAATAGATGTCACTCAGGGGAGATACACCCGTACCCAGTTCCTGCGCCTGAAAGGCGGCCACTCTCATCCAACGCGCGGTGAAAAGTGGCAGGGACAGGGTTTGGGTTTGGTTGAAAAGCGACAAGGGTGCAGGGCAACCACATCCCACACCCAAGGGCCAAGGAAGGGATCAAAATCAAGGTCTAAAAAAGAGAGAGAAGCCAGAAAGAATGGGTTAAAGGAGAAAGAAAGAAAAAGAAGCAGGAGATCAGCCGGGTCCCCAAACGGGTCCAATGGTCCACGAGGGCAGAGAAGACCCTTACACCGAAGAAAGGTGTATTCCCACATTCGCCACAGAGGGACGTGCCCTATCGCTCCGGACAAAGCAAAGGGCACCGAGGCGTATATATATATATATATATATGACGTAATGTAAGATAAGGTTGACGTCCCAAAAGTCTACTCGGTTGTAATTACAGCGAAAATCCATCTAACAGAGCTCACACTGACGAAATCGATTACTAATTAAAGAATATTTGTCGAGATGATTATATTTTGCATTTTGAATAATCAATAAATGTTTCTAAAATTATCATCAACTTTTTACTTTGTTTGATTTTTTGTATTTTCGCTTTAATTAGAACCGATTGAGACTTGTGAGCCATCCTGAACATATATCGGGTGGCCCAAAAAAAACGCCTTGAGATTTGAACATCAAGAACTTCAAAAATATGTAGTTCACACTTCGAAAATTTACAAAACTTTTACCTCAATCTATTGATAAGCCATCATAAAAAATTCAGACCTCTACATAAAATAATTTTTCCATAGCTGAGGGAACAATGAGGTATGGTGAAAAAAACGAATATCATAAACTGAAAAAAGTTTATTATTCGCATCTTATCAACAAATATGATCAATATGTCCGCCGTCCTGCTTACAAACTAATCTTAACCTTTTCTTCCACGACATGATAGTTTCTGATTTCTGCTAATGTTATTTTGTCCCACCATTCAAGTATTTTTTTCTTTAATTGCATTTCTGTCAACTTTTCTGTTTGGCCTTCATAAATCTTCTCTGCTAGAGTGTTCCATATGCAATAATCCAGGGGATTGCAATCAGGTGATTGCGGGGGCCAGTCGTTTTTTCCAATGAAGTTGACTACATTCTGTTGTAGATAATCCTGTGTGAACTTGCTAGTATGAGCTGTAGCACCATCTTGTTGGAGTATGAAATCGTTTTCATAATACAGACGCCGACAATCGGGCAAAAGGTTCTCCTCTAAGAGATTTACATAGGTTTCTGAATTAATTTTTTTATTTTCTGAAATGAAATGAATTTTCGTTTTTCCATTCCACGATACACCTGCTAATACCATGATTTTTTTGAAAAACCGACTTGTCTGGTGGTAAAGTCTCGATGGAGGAATGTCTTTCTTACGCCGACCATAAACAACATTGTTCTGGGAGTTTAGAGTAATCTCGATGGTGAAATCTTTTTCATTTGTAAAACTATTTTTTTAACATTAGACGAAAATCTATCAAGCAATTTTCTACAACAAATATTTCTTTTAGCTCTTACATTGCTGTCACGTCTTGAAACAGGGATCCTTTTAAATGCTTGAAGTCCTTACCGTTCTCTGCATTCTTTGTATGGAACTTCGACTGATACCTAAATTTCTTGCAATTTTCCTCTGAGAGCAGTGTGACCCAGGTCGATCCTCTTGAGATAGGCTCATTATTTCGATCATTGCTATATTGTCTTGCGTGTAAACTGTTTTAGGCCGACCACTTCCACGCTTCCGTGCCGTCGAACCGGTTTCTTTAAGTTTTTTAATTATTCTATTCACAGACGTAACATTAAAAGTTATTCCAGGAAATTCCCTAAAAATTCTTACCCCAGTCCATCTTTTTTCCAAGAAACACTTTTCATGACCGCTTTTTTGACGTTAGTTAGAACCATAATTTGAAGGGTAAGTTTAAAAAACAGTATTTAAGATGGGCCTAGCCTATATCATCTGACGTTTTTCAGAGACTAACAGATTATCCATAGCAGGGTTGCCAAGTCTGACTGGAGCACCAATACCAAATTTCCTTTAATTTAGTACCAAATGAGGCAATTTATTACCAAATTATATACAAAAAGCCTGTTGAGATGAGCCAATTACTCTTTTCACCCATGGATATTCTTTTTCCCATTCACTATGGTACAATCGCCCGGTTTCATAATCTGATTTCCACTCTGACATTGTTGCAGTTAGTAAGTTACATAGTTTAAGAAAAAACACACTTCAGTCAACCGTGAATCTCGATAAACTGACTGACGCATTAACACAACTAAGAACACGCCACCAATGAGCAATGACAAGCGAGAATTGCACGCATGCGCAATGCAGGCCGTAACTAATGCTGCCACATGATAAAATTTTAAAACTGCAACAAGTTGGTAACATGTTCGTTCGCATTCTCAATAACAATTCAGAGTAAGCTCCAAAGTCAGTTAAACAGTAAATTTATAACTGCAATTTGCTTTAAACATCAGTATCGTTTTAGCAAATTTGAATCAGCATGTATAAATACTCAGGACTGAATAACTGGTAAAATTGATCTAAACTTTTAACAATGATTTGTTGTAACATGTTCATAACATGTTGTGGGATGCAATGTTTATGAAACTCAATTTTTCTCACATTCTTATTATATATTACCAAATTCAGCTCATTTCATTACCAGAATACCAAATACATTTTTAAAATACAAATTGCTTTTTCATTACCAAATTTGCCCAGATTTGGTAATGAATAATACCAGATGGCAAACCTGATCCATGGGCTGAGGAAACTATTACAAGTCTTAGAACAGTTGCCAGGTACAGCTATACACATTTAGGATTTAGGATATTCGTTTTTTTCACCATACCTCATTGTTCCCTCAGCTGTGGACAAAGTATTTTATGTAGAGGTCTGAAATTTTTACGATGGCTTATCAATAGATTGAGGTAAAAGTTATGTAAATTTTGGAAGTGTGAACTGCATATTTTTGAAGTTATTGATGTTCAAATCTCAAGGCGTTTTTTTTGGGGTGGGCCACACGATATAACTAAATTATGTTAAACATTAAAAGCTGAAGTAAAGTCGAAAACACGCTATTTTTTAGGTATCAGGACAATTGACCCCGTAGAACGACTGCCCCCAATTATCAGCATTTCAGTCGTGTTATTAATGCGAGCTAAATTCGATATATGAATTATATGTACTTGTACTTTAGCTCAGTGTGTGATTTTAATCGGCTTTTCAGTTGAATATAATACATTATTTTGGATATGTTATTTCTAAATCAGCAGTTCGATTTGATATACTTTCAATTGGTGTGTAATTTTGCAATTATTTGAATCTTTGACAACAAATTAGGTCAACTGTACTGTATCAGGACAACTGTACGCCCATTGACGATTGGTTAGGTTAAGTCGTGATATTTTCGATAGTTTTGACAGTAACTTCTACAGCTACTATTGCTCGTAGTTGAGTATGACCGTCGCGCCGGTTTTGGAGCCTTTCTAGTTAGTTTAGATTTCTTGCTAGAAACGCAGGTCATCGCATTTCCTGCATATTAACCTGCAAGTATTAATGCAAGTTATTGGTAAACCCATTATTTTTCGTACAGAACGTAGTAAATGTCAGGACGGGGGCCATTGCTCAATGGGGACAATTGTCCTACGGGGGCAGTTGCCTTAGAACCATTTTTTATTATCCTGTTTCCTCTGTTGGCTGCAAACACACGTATTTCATTAATTCCTCATTGGGGTCAAGTACTTTTTCCCAAGTACAAGTAAGGTACAAGTACTTGATAAAATATTTCTGTATTTTATTGATCATTTTATTGCAATTCACAAAAACACTGAAACGCTTCATATGGCTCATGGTTACATCAACAGTAAACATGTCTTTATCAGTAAAGAACGTATACACTATATCACCTATAGGCTACTAGTGAAACTATACATCAGCTGAGTATTTAAAATGGGGCAAAAAAAAAAATTTTACATTGCATCTGAAATACTTAAGTACTGTACTTGAAAATACTTGTTTCCCCCCCAAGTACAAGTATCTAAAAATGTGTACTTAAGTACCAAGTATCAAGGAAATATTTGTCCCCAAGCCTAATATATATATATATATATATATATATATATATATATATATATATATATATTATATATATAAGTCAGTGCGTGAAGTCATTTTACGTAATGCCTAAAAGCTT
Source organism: Bathynomus jamesi (assembly GCA_023014485.1). Lineage (NCBI taxonomy): Eukaryota > Metazoa > Arthropoda > Malacostraca > Isopoda > Cirolanidae > Bathynomus > Bathynomus jamesi. The sequence continues at coordinate 987,143 of JAJOZX010000965.1, forward strand.
CAGGTATTTACAGTAATTCGATTAAGCGATTAATAACTTAGTGAAGGTTAGGTTAGTGATGAGTATTACCTATGTTTAAGCGTCACAGGTATTACGCGAAATGCCTGAAATTTTTAGGCATTACGTGAAATGACTGACGTTTCACATTTTGACTGTAACGTATAATCAGAGCTGGGCAGTAACGCGTTACAAGTAACGGCCGTTACGTAACGCGGTACTTTTTTAGTAACGGTAGTGGTAACGGCGTTACATTTCAAATCAAGTAACTTTCAGTAACGACGTTACCTTTTTAGGGAAATACATTCGTTAGTCGTTACTTTTTTATCGTAGCTCGCAATTAGTTTCTTTCGATCCTCACTCATTATTCATTAACCGTTAAAAATTTGTCCCTTCACTATGAGCGAGGTGTGCATGTTGGCCGTTGGCATACTGGCAGCCTACCCCCATCCACCCTCTGCCCCTACACTGACAGCACTGTCAAAGTAAAAAGGCGAAGAACCCTGGCGCAGGGAGGGACCTACTGTAAGTTCAACAGAGGTTTCGTCGTTCCTCTCATCTGGGCCTTCACGGCACGTTAGCTCTGCATCCTTCCCATCCATTAACTTTAAAACTATGTTTATTAAACTTAACACTCCTATACCATCTAGTGCCGCTGTTGAGCGGGTTTTTTTCAGTAGGGAAGGATATACTGCGTCCGAAACGAGACTCGCTCTTATAAGGATGCAACTTTTGAGAAGCTTGTTTTCTTAAAGGCCAATAAAGACCTTTTGAATAATAGTTCTTAAGTTTGTATATTTAGCTAATAAATTTCAGTTATCATTGCCATGCACAATAATTCGTTTGATTCATTTCTTCAGTATTTCGTATTATTGTTTTGTAAAACTAAACTTTCCTGGTATATTCTAGCATCAGTAAATTAGTATCAGTAGTATGCTACATCCTCTGTTATGTTGCAATTCCTAGTAATAAATCTTGCAGTAATTTTGTTTCACTTTTTTTGAAAATATTATGCCTTATAAAGTCATAACAACGCAAAGAAGGCATGCACAGACTTCATAGCCTATGCATTAACCAGTGGAGACAAACCAACACATACTCGCGCAAGCGAATGTTTATATCATATATTTTATGTATATGTAAATTATAATATACCTATGCATAGGTATATATATGTAATTAAATTTCATTGAAAGTAACGGTAACGAGTAACTGTGCCGTTACTCGTTACTTTTAAAAAATGGTAACTGTAACGATAACGGCGTTACATTTAGACTGTAGTAACGGTAACGGCATTACATTTATAAAGTAACGAGCACAGCACTGCGTATAATATATGTATACATACTCAGATGAGAAGAATCAAATGTGGTAAAATTAACTGAAAATTATCAGTAAACGTGTAACTAATGGTACAATGGATATAGACTCATTTTACTGAATGGAGATTAGTTATTACATACTGTATATACTGTACATGTATGCATATTACCACTCTTTCATTTAAGGGCTATTGTCCCGCACCGAATAATCTCATGAAATCTTTGTTGCGAACCTTTATACAGCTGTTATGCATTACCCGAACTAATTGGTTCCCATTTGAGGCCAATTTGATTTGCAACTTAATAGCGGAAGAGATTTAATAAATGTTGCAATTGTAGTTCATTTATTTTTGTCTCGTAATTAGAATATTTTTGTCGAAATTAAACTAACTGTCGGTTTAATTTCGAATTGTCACATTTGGTGTTGCGTGCCACCATTGATTATGGGCTGGAATGTCTATCAGGGCTCGGGAGAGGAGTTCATGAGGTGTCAAAGCATTAGGGTCCGATCCTCACGGAGACTCGGGCTGGAAGACAGAGGTGGTGATCGCGGTTAAAGGGGCCCGGAGTGAAAAGTAGCTGCAGGCCCAGTGATTTTTCGGTAAATGTACAGCATTACACCTGTCTCCCTTTCGAGGTGAAATTTATGTTTTTCATATGGTTTTTGATGTGTTTTGAACGAATCTGACCTTCAAAACCGTCGGAAATGACTCGTTTTTGAGATAACCCCCCTCCCCCCAGCCGGCAATCGAAAACGAGTCATTTCCGACGGTTTTGAAGGTCAGATTCGTTTAAACACATCAAAAACCATAGGAAAAACATAAATTTCACCTTCAAAATTGACCTGACCTAACCTATCCTAACCTAAATCACTTAGTCTTGTAGGCAGCCCAGGAATCACTATAAATCACAGAGCCAGGCCTAATGTACTTCTGAATGAGTGGAATGAGTGTTCCATTCCGGTAGGAAAGTAATTCAAATTCGAAATGGATGGAGCGCAGTGATTGGGCAGACATGTAACGAACACACAAACGAACGTACGAACACACTAGATACACACCAAAAAAATGTTTATATATCGAAAACGAAGCATTTGCGACGGAAACGCTATAGAAGGAAAGTGTCTTAGAATTAAAAAATCTACATAATGAACATATAATAATTGCTGGACGTTAGACGGGTGTAATAGTAGAATAATACCGATTTTTCTCCCCGGCCTTGTGTCTATCAACAAATTTTTGTTTTTTTACCTTTCTTTTAACTATTTTTACTTATGCTAAGCTAATTTTTCGGTTTACTTAATATACTAAGTATTTTTCTCTTACGAATTTAGTCCTGCGGGCATGTTTTCGTGAACAAATTATCTTTGAGACTTCATGACCTTTTCCGTCTTTAAATTATAGTTGTTCAGAGTTATTTTCATTTGTGTTGTAATATGATAACAGGATTTGTAAGAGAGGTTTAATCAATTTACCTTAATTTCTTTCGATGGAAAGTCGTGTATTGATGTTGACATCGTAAAATATCAGTTACCAAAAGATTAGTTTTTATATAAATTGTTAAATTATGTTGTTAATAATGCGGTATTAGATGTATTTAGTTTTTAAATGTTTGGAGTCGATTTTTGCCCGCTTATTTAAGTTACCAGTGAAATTTAAATTTCTACTTTAGCGTACAGCATATGATAATTCAGAAAATTTCTTTCGTTTCCGCTTAATTTTTCGTCCGTTTTCTATATAAAGCTATATACGTTAAAGAAAATAAATTTGAAGAGGGACTATACCCAAATATTTTACTGCCTTAACGCGCACATTCAATTCAGTTTATTTACTTATTTTATTTATTTATAAGTATTTAAATAACTGTGTTTCTGATGATTAAATGACTCTCGTCTAATTTTTAACATCTTAAGTTAAAACAAATAAGATATTTTAGTTTCAGAACCTCGGCAAGCGCCTTTGGCGCCCTGGGCAAAACCCCCTTTTCATGCCTTCTCCATCAAGAATTTTCATTACTAATTAATAATAAATAATACTAATTTGTCATTAATAATAAAGTAATAATTTGTTAATACCTGAACCTTAAATGATGATTCTGGTTACAAGGATCCCATTCCCTTATAATAGTAGTGATTTATTATTGTAACAGCTTTAGGACGGCTTCAGAGGATCAATCAGTGATTGGTTTAAAAGTTTTGTCCAATAGATATCATTTTGTATCAGTAAATAAGGTTTGCTCAACTAAAGTGCTTCTCAAACATTGTGTGCCACAGGGCTCAGTTCTGGGTCCACTGTTATTTTTATTATATATAATTTACCTTCCACGTTCATCTGATATACTGAACTTCATAATGTTTGCAAATGATACAACTGTCTTTTTCTTGCAAAGATGTTAATTCAGCTAAGAATATATTTAATTCAGATTTCATCAGTGTAATGAAATGGTTGACCACCAATAAACTCTTCCTAAATAACAGTAAAACAAATTTAATGATTTTTACTAATAAAAGAAATGTATACTCGTATCTTGATGAACTTGATGTTCATGAAATTGTTATAAAGGAGTGTACTGTAACGAAATTTCTTGGTGTAATGCTTGATAAGAATTTGCAATTTACATGGTGTAATGCTAGATAAGAATTTACACTGGAGTGATCATGTAAATTATATCGCGAAAAAGACTTTAAGGAGCGTTGCTGTAATGTTTAAACTTAGAAATGTAGTCCCAAAACAGGTTTTATTGACTCTTTATCGTACTCTTCTTCTTCCTTATATAACGTACTGCACCTTGTTTGGGGAAACTCCGCTAACGACGCATTAAATGGTATCTTTGTCATCCAAAAAGAGCAATAAGGTTATCTGATGCTGATTTCATTGATCACTCTAGTGCATTATTTAAAGAGCTAAACCTACTAAAGCTCAATGGGTAAATAGATATTTTGTAACTCAAGAAATTTACTCGTATCAGACCAGAAATAGATCAAAGCTTGTTATACTTCAATTTAAATTGTCTTCATCTCAAAAACTACCCATTTTCATTGGATTGAAATTATGGAATGACATAAATGCCGATATAAAAAATATGTGAATGTAAATTTGTTTAAAAAAGAGTTGAAATCCCGATTAATAATGGCATACTAACAAAAGTCTAGGATTAATGTCCATTACTTTTGTTTATTAATTTCTCGTGTGTAATCTAGTATTAAACACATTTTTTGGGATTGTTCAGTTCTTATATCTCTTGTATAATATTGGTTTCTTTGTAATTTTTGTATGGTATTGGTATAATGCCTTCAATACCTTGCATTTGTCATATCAGTATTGATAATTTAAGACCGATACATACTTTAACTATTAATAATACTTATTTACTTATTTATTATTAATTAATAACAATTAGCTGTTTATTTTTAATAAGAGCCCAGTAAAGCTTAAAGCTTAAGGGCCAAATTAAATAAAATAAATAGTGGAGCTTCACAATTATTCATGTCATTATAAATTGTAAAACGAATGTATTTATTTTATTATTAATAAAGGTAATTCAGGTTATTCAAAACTGACGAAAATATCACAACTTAACCTAACCAATCGTCAAGAGCGTACAGTTGACTTAACCGGGCATTATATCCCATAAAATGAATTGTTTTTATTTGTCCTTTAAATTTTTTGTTTTAATGTAATTGAATTTGTTGGGTTGCGGTACCCAACTGCAATAGTGCCATTAAATGTACAAACATAAGCATTTTGGATTACACTAAAACATGTGTTCGAGATTCACTATATCAGCCTTGAATCAGGGCTGGAAACCAGTACCAGTATCAATACCAGTAACTACCATTTAGATTGTGGTACCAGTACCACTCATTTAAAGTTTCAAATACCAGTACCACTCATTTAAAGTTTCAAATACCAGTACCAGTAACTCTTAAAAGCAGTTGGTATACCACATAATCTGGTGGTATTTTGTTGATATTTTCATTTAAAACACCAACCATATCCTGATCCTTTTCAAGTAACCTTTCTCAAGCCCCTTGTGATGCTGTAGGCCCTATGAGAACTATTCTCTTATTTTTATTACTAAATTTTCATCTATATATTTCATTCTCAATGATTTGAAGTCATCTTTGTCAGAAACCTCCTTAAATAACATTGTTTTTGAAGTCTAATGGACCTAACTGAAGCAGACAGTTTTTTTCTAATTTCACTTAAATTATTTCATGTTTGTAATATTAAAAAGTAGATTCTAGATGTATAAAGTGTTTGTAGGCCAATACCACAACTAGTACCAGTACCATTTTAGAAAGTTGGTAATATCAGTACCACTTAGTCACAAATACCAGTACCAGTTGAGTTATAAGTTATCGTACCAGTATCATTTATATTGCTGGTACGCAACCCTGCTTTCAACAAAGAACAGAATGCAACATTTGATGATACAGCTCCCTCCTTTCGGTATCCCTGGTTGGTTTTCTTAAAGATAGTCCTATTCATTTATCATAATCATCATTTTAATTTATTGTTATGAGTGAATGGATAATTTTTTATTTAAAAATAAATATTACTATTTTTATTACAATAATTTTAAAGTAAGTAATTGTCAATTGAACTATTTATTTTATTTGCCTTTAAGCTTTAGGCTTTACTGAGCTCTCATATTAATTAAAGATTAAACATTACTTCATAGGTAGTTATGATTGATAATTAATATATAAATCATGATTAAGAAGTATTAATTCATATCAAATACACTAACGAATTAATAGTTGTTAATTAGACAATGGTTTTAAATGATATTTGTAAAGTAATTTAAGTAATTTAAGTAATTGTCAGTATATTTATAAAATATTACAATATTACAATTTCTATTAATTACAATAATACAATATTACAATTTATTATGTTACACGAATAGAATAATACTGTCAATTTGACTTGTTTTATATAATAATTAGCTTTAATCTTAAGGCTTTACTGGGCTCTCAGATTAATTAGAGATAAAATAAATGATTTTTAGTCTTGTTTAAATTAAGATTAATACACAAACTAACTAATAGGGGAAATACAGTATATATTAAACCTAATTTATTATTATAGATACGAAACAAATACAAAGTTGATATTGTAGATATGATACCAAAACAGTACAGAGAATGTGTATAGTTAGACACGAGAAATGAACAATACAGTAATGTACATTAATTTCTAAATTAAACGTGAGAACGGGTGATCATTATCATCGTTGTCATTACATCATCATCATCATCATCATCTGCTGCTACAATGTGAATTCAGTTCCTTTTATTTTATTATTAGTAGGAGTAGTATCAATGTTATTATTAGCGTATCAATATTATCATCATTGTTGGGATTACTACTATTATTATTTTATCGAATATCTCGTTATTATTATTATTTGTTTACAAAGCAGTTGAACTATATAAACATTGAAAAATTGTGTGGTCGTAATGTATTGATTTTCTCATTTTTCAACATTTAACAATTTTTTTTTTTTTTTTTCGAACCCAAAGATTTTGCTCTGAAAAGTTGATGTTTTCCATAAAAAAAAAAAAGTTTTGGTCAGAATTTTTGTTTGAAAACTAATTTAAATGGTATGAACTACTGTAGACTCGTCCTGTATGTTGACCGAGTATACAGTATACCTAAAGGTCAGGAGCAATGGTGTAATAAATGTTTGTGAATTATGTATGAGAAAGTATATATTATGTCCAGAGCTGGGCAGTATTTAAATACATTTGTATTTAAATACGTATTTAAATACATTCGTGTATTTAGAACTATTTATAAATACATTGTTTTTCATGTATTTAAATATAGTATTTAAATACTTTAATGAGTATTTAAATACTCAAAATATAAAAATGTAAATACTTTTACTGGTTTAATACACGTTCTGTACTAGCACAGTACGACGCGTCGACAGTGTAGTACAGCATGGTTCATGTTTCAACGTGTCAGTTCAATCAGTTGTGTGCCACTCTTAGTCGAAAGCGGTTGATTTCTTTATCGTGTGCGTGTCATGGCTTCAACAAGCAAATCCGGTGAATCAAAGTGATATATCTGCAGATAACAATTTAAAATGTATTTACAAATGTATTTAAATACAATTGATGTATTTTGTATTTAGTATCTAAATACATTCGTAAAATGTATTTAGTATTTAAATACATTTCTCCCATGTATTTAGTATTTAGTATTTAAATACATTCAATGTATTTATTGCCCAGCTCTGATTATGTCTAGTTTGGATCATCAAGTCGTTAAGAGAGAATACTGTAATTACTGTGCTGAATGAACTACGTTAAAGAGAATCTTTTAAACACTGTACAACCGAAATACAAAACGTTATTCCAAATAGTTTATTCCAACACATTGTCAGTAATTGTGGGTGAGCTGTAAAATTATAAGGAGAAAACGAGGCACTTTTTACAGCGTGTTAAATTGTTTTACGGTTATTTTACAGTGTGTTCAGTTTGTTGAACAGAGTACGACCAAGCTTTTTTTTTTTTTTTTTGCTACCCATAAAATATTTCTAGTTTTGCTGAGAGTTCAAGGCAAGTTCATTGTAGCTTCATACAAAGAGTTTCGTGTTCAACCAACCCTTTAGTCCAAGCTGCGTTCCATGGTATTTTTGTGATTAACCTTTACCATCATTTGAATACTTAATTGTATTTTTCGATGTGTCAATGTAAATGTTATTTTTCACGTGATAATACTTTACATATTGGTATTGGTTTACCTATTTGTATTATTACCTCGGTGATCGTTGTCATGCCCACGACCAAATCAGTTTTGAGGGGATTGCACTTGTCTGTCTGTCTGTGTTCGTTCGTTACACTTTCGTGTCCGGGATATAACTCTTGAACCACTAAACAGAAATGAGTGAAAATTCACACACGCATGGAGGATCACAAAACGAAGTGTCATAAGTGAAAATTAGGTTCTTACATCAAAGGTGTCAATGTCATAAATAGGCGTCAAAGGTAAAATGGAGCTTTCCACGCTCTGGTTATAACTTCAGAACGACTCAACATAAATTAATGAAATTTCACCCATACGTTGATCATCATAAGCAAGACTCTGGTCCCTGCATTAAAGGTCAAGGTCGCAAAAAGGTCGGAGGTCAAACGGAGGTCCATGCAGTAACTTTATTGGTGAAATTTCACACACGCATGGTTGATCATAAGATGGGTTGTTTTGAACGAGTCTCCGGTCCGTGCATCAAAGGTCGAGGTAACAAATTATCCTCATCACTCGGGAGAGAAAGGCCAATCTTTATTAAGTTTCTCCCTTACTCTTCCCATATTGAACGTCACTGTTAATTCCTTTTCCGCATTACGTTCGTGGGTGGAGCTACCGTTTGACCAAAAATAAATGGAAATGAAGTGTTAAATTTGTGTTTTGTTTTGAAGCTTGATTTTAATTGTAAATATTTGTGAGAAGCAATATTCTTGCATTGGGAAATAAAACTACTGAAAATATAATAGACAGGATAAATATATGAAATAAATGACTATCATACCTACAGTATTAATATCTTTTCATTACGTATTTTACTTTCGGGACGCCGAATGAAAGCGAGAAAAGGTCCCACATACACAGTTTAGAGATTAAGGCTCGAAATATGCTGTTACAACAGAGATAAACGCGATAATCTTTTCCTAAATGAAACTGAAAATATCGTTGCAATAAAATACTGAAATAAATGTTTTTAGTCTTGTACGAAGCAAAAGGCGGAGTAAAATAGAAGTTTTTTCGCTTTGCAAGTTTGTTTGATATAATATACCTGAAAGTTGCAAATAGACGAGCTAAATTGGAAACGCATTTCACGAAATTGGAATAAAACTTCATAATTTATTAAAATAAGTTTTTTGAAATTTAGAAGCTTGCATTTTCCCATTTTCTCCTGTGTGATAGGAGATACAGGCCAATGCAGTGTTTAAGACAGTTTAGTTTGCATTACACTACACTTATTTAACAGTCATTTGAAAGCACGAACATCATACAAGTTAATGAAATACACACACACACACACACACACACACACACACACACTTTTGGAATATAATTTTGTTTAAAAAAAAAATTCATCCTTGGATACTTCACAAATAAATTATTTAAGATCAACTATATTTTGTTACTTTTTCTGTGTTGTAAAAAAATATTTTTTTTTAACATTTTGGCAAACTATTTAATTTTTTAAAAAGAAATTGTTTAGATAAAACATAAATTACGTTGCTTTTGGAATTAGGCACGTTCTAATTTACCGCGTGTCTGACCGAGTTTTCTGGAATTTTTTTCTCGGTAGATTTTTTTTTATTTTGCTTTTAATTTAAGTATTCAATTGTGAACATTATTCATACAGAAATCAGAAATAAACAACTTCCTTTACCGGGTTCGAAACGCTTTCCGCTTTACTTACCACGCAGTGTTCGAAGTCGTCGTCTGCTACGCCACCCCGATTTACTTGGCAAATTGGAGTATTTTATAGTTTTGCTTTATAGTTTTATTATATAAATATGTAAAGGCTATACTGGATTGCGCATGTCCATCCGTCCGTTCGTCATACCTTCGTGTCCGCGCCATAACTTTTGAACCGTTCAACATAAATTGATGAAATTTCATATACATATGCATCGACAGATGATTGTCATAAGCAAGAATCAGGTCCCTGTATCAAATGTCAAGGATTACAAATTATAAGCAAATTATAACATTGATGTCGTTCCGATCTATTTTTTTTTTTTTAAATATTTGAAATATGCAATTTAGAACATTTTGAAGAAAATAATAAAAAATGAGAAGAAATTAATTGAAATTTAAGTCTTTTAAACCTTCACTTAAATGTCAGATTTAATAACCTTGAAGTTAATATACGATTAAATTTATGAATAATTTGTATGAAAACTATCATTGAAAAAAAAAAGGATATAAAAATTGCCTTTTTTTTTTTTACACACACACACACACACACACACACACACTTTTATTTGTTTTTAAATCCTTTGTTTAAAATTGCCCCTTTTATTGATTTCTTCCAAAATTGTTAACTTTTATATTGTAATTTGAAGCCTTTGATGTTGTTAGTCAATCAATCATTAAAGTTGGTTTTTAAAATAATGAAAAACGTAAATCTGATCTTAATTCCTTTGATATCTGAAGATGAGGAACGAAGGCTTCCCCGGTTTACTTTGGTTAACCACCCGAAACTTCTTTCTTGTACAATTTTGGAAAAAAGTTCGCCGAGAAGTGTAAAATTTTTAAGTAGCATAGAAATTATTAATTTGTATTATTTGGATTTTCTCTGCATATTTTATTCTTTGATGAAAGGAATAAGATTAAAAAAAGAAATTCAATCACTACTAATTAGTATTTCTTGATGCTCCTTCCAGATTTTTTCTAGGCGAATTTTTTCCGAAACTGTACCTGAAGTTTTGTATATATGCTTCAAAATGAGAGCGTTCTAAATGAATTCGTGCTCTAATTCTTGTTCGGTAAAACCTTACTCAGGAGCAACAGTACTGTATCTTCTCGCACTGCTGCCCTGTTTATCGAGTTGATTGAGTGATTGGTATTAATCTCTTTGGGAACGCAATATCTTGGTCATTGACGCCCTTCGTGATAGCTGACATTGATAAAATTCCCTATTGTGCCCAATCGCAAAACTAATTAACCAGCTCTGCACGTATAGTTTTCTTATTTTATAGTCAAAGTTTCAAATATATACGCTTGAATTTAAGCAGTAAACCCGCCGTTATTGTTTGAGTCTCCAGGGTTAAGTATTAATATAAAACGTTTAAGTACCATTTATGGTATTTTTTGTGTATAAGAATTGGCCAAACTTTTGGGGAGAGAAAAACCTTCAAACGACCAATACTGAAAAAGTGGGAAAACGCCGAAAAAGGAACGAACACTCGTAAAAAGCTTTAAGTTTAGGAAATGCTTTTTGTGGGATTTTGCTTAATAAAAACATGATAACTTGGTTGAAATTTAGTCCAGTCTCTAAAACCTTCGTTTAAACAAGTGGGATTTGATAACCTTTCAGACTTTTGGACTGATTAGCCCTATGGAGGCTCTTATGGTTCTATATTATTAGGTCCCTGAGGACTTATAAATCCCACGTAAAACCGCAGGTCCCCCTCCGTCACCCGACCTTTGCCGTTCGAAGGTTAATAACTCCAAACCTCATTATTATGAGGAACGGGAACTCCGCCTCTTATAGGAGGGGAGGATTGCACCCAAGGGGGTAAAATGTAACTTTTCACCAGCTACAGTCTTCGTTTGTTTTAATACCATTAAGGTAAACATGGTGGACTGTAATGTTTTAATACGTGATTAAATTAATAATTTTTATAATAAATGTCACCCGGAAAAAAGGGGAAATAAATGCCTGCAGTAATCGCTTAACAGTAGGAGTAATATTGCGTAATAAGCTGTCCTATAATAATAATGAAAGCACTTCGTGATTGTAAATATTTGAAGATAATTTTCCTCGTGATCGAGGTTTTTGTTGTAGTTGTTGCAAGTCATTAAAAAAAAAATATTTGAAAGTGTTTAAGACTGACTAAAAAATAATAATAAATCAACAAGCTTTTTTTCATATAGTTCTTCCGAAGAATTTAAAACAGTGAACGTCGCTCACGATTTGCGTAAGAAAAAAAAAAAAAAAATATATATATATACATTCAACTGCAAAGAACACGCAGTATAAATAACGTAAAGAACGACGCTTGTATAGGAGATATTCCGCGCAAGACGAGAGAGAGAGAACGAAACAAATGAAAAAATGAGGTAACCACCCGGGAATCGAACCCGGGATCTTCCGATTGCCGGTCAGATGCGATACCATTACACCATGGGCCTAACTCTTCCAAATGCCGTAATTCTTCTACATACTCGCAGAAACCAATGCCCCAAGGGGCACCTCCCGCATGCCGTAACATTATATACATTCAACTGCAAAGAACACGCAGTATAAATAACGTAAAGAACGACGCTTGTATAGGAGATATTCCGCGCAACGAGAGAGAGAGAACGAAACAAATGAAAAAATGAGGTAACCACCCGGGAATCGAACCCGGGATCTTCCGATTGCCGGTCAGATGCGATACCATTACACCATGGGCCTAACTCTTCCAAATGCCGTAATTCTTCTACATACTCTCAGAAACCAATGCCCCAAGGGGCACCTCCCGCATGCCGTAACATTATATACATTCAACTGCAAAGAACACGCAGTATAAATAACGTAAAGAACGACGCTTGTATAGGAGATATTCCGCGCAAGACGAGAGAGAGAGAACGAAACAAATGAAAAAATGAGGTAACCACCCGGGAATCGAACCCGGGATCTTCCGATTGCCGGTCAGATGCGATACCATTACACCATGGGCCTAACTCTTCCAAATGCCGTAATTCTTCTACATACTCGCAGAAACCAATGCCCCAAGGGGGCACCTCCCGCATGCCGTAACATTATATACATTCAACTGCAAAGAACACGCAGTATAAATAACGTAAAGAACGACGCTTGTATAGGAGATATTCCGCGCAAGACGAGAGAGAGAACGAAACAAATGAAAAAATGAGGTAACCACCCGGGAATCGAACCCGGGATCTTCCGATTGCCGGTCAGATGCGATACCATTACACCATGGGCCTAACTCTTCCAAATGCCGTAATTCTTCTACATACTCGCAGAAACCAATGCCCCAAGGGGGCACCTCCCGCATGCCGTAACATTATATACATTCATCTGCAAAGAACACGCAGTATAAATAACGTAAAGAACGACGCTTGTATAGGGTGAGTCAAAAGTAGCGCCCGATTTCTGTCAGTTGATTTTGTTTGTTTGCCATTTGTATTACAGTGTACAAGAAGGTAGAAATAAATGAATGACATGTTTCTAACCATTTATTCGGGGAAAATTATTACGGAACTGTACCAAGCTGTTTTACTTGCAATTTTCAAAGTGTCCTCCCTCGTGATCGATGCACAATTGCAGCCGAGCAGGCACAGAGTGGCACACACGCCTGCAGAGTTCGATATCAATTTCCTCAAACTTTGCAGTGATTTGAGCCTTCAATTCCTGAATGGTACGAGGCTTTTCACGATAAACAAGGTCTTTCATGAGCCCCCAAAGAAAGAAATCTGGAGGTGTAAGGTCTGGGGAGCGTGCCGGCCACTCGATCGGACCGCGGCGGCCGATCCACTTTCCGGGAAAGTTTTCATCAAGCCACTGACGAACATGACGTCCATAATGAGGTGGAGCTCCATCTTGCTGGAAATAACAGTCCTGATCTTGTACCCTGGGCCAAAAGAAGGTTTGCAGCATATCCAGGTAAATTTCTGCAGTGACAGATCCCTCAAAGAAAAAGGGTCCAATTATCCCTAATGGAGATATGGCTGCCCAAACTGTCACGCCAGGTAAATTTACCTCCTTCTCAACTGTCACTCTTGGGTTCTCCGCAGCCCAGTAGACACACTTGTGTCTGTTAATTGTGCCGTTGAGCTTAAAACATGCCTCATCTGACCACCAGATGTTGTCTAGCATTGTGTCCTCTTCGTCAAGTTTAGCTAAGAACTCTTCGCAAAATTGAAGACGGCGGTCGTCATCTCCATCATGAAGGGCATGCAGTAAGCGTGGAATGTAAGGTTTCCATTTTTTCTGGTGAAGGATACGGATAACACTTGATTGGCTCACTTCCAACTCTGCAGATAAACGACAAGTTGACTTTTGCGGACTTTGTTCCAGTCTCCTGATGGCTTCTTCAGCCTTAGCTACATTCGTTGCCGTTTTCGGACGACCGGACTTCTTTGCAGTGGCTACCGACCCTGTTGCTTCAAATTTCTCGACAATCAATCGTGTGTGTCTTCCCTTGGGTGGGTTAATATCGAATTCCTGTGCCAAACGGCGTGCCGCCATCGTTGGTTGTTCATTACATTTGTAGTAATGTTTCACGGCCGCAATGCGTTGATTCAGTGAAAGGTAATTCATGGTTCAATTTGGTGCAAATTCAGTAACTTCCAAACTCTCAGCAATAACCTGCAAAACAAAAACAAAAATAAATAAACTAAGAAAATTAATAATCTGCAAGACAATTATTAACAACATGACTTCCCAGAAAGAATCTGACAGCCGAAAAAACAGAAATCGGGCGCTACTTTTGACTCACCCTGTGTATATATATATATATATATGTGTGTGTGTGTGTGTGTGTGTGTATATATATATATATATATATATATATAGTATGTAGCGAACAACTATTCCCTAAGACATTAACGTATGTACATCTTTTACCGAATGTACATTCGGTATGCATTGAATTTTTAGTGAGGCGCTCTTCACGGGTCAAAAATAAAGAAGTTGGGGGGGGGGACCAAAGTTAAGAAGTCGAAAGTTTTTTCGTTAAAATGTTTAATTCGAAACTCGTTGGTATTCCATAGAAATGAGAAATATTTATGTATGGAAACGCTTCGCAAAGGCCTCCGACTAACTCATTCATGCACGATAGAGAAATGAATTAACGAACGCTGATTTGTTTTTTTTGGAATGAATTACATAAATGGAAAGGAATTTGTGTTGGGTCGCTTCAGAAAGTACAATGATTAAATCTATTTATATCTATCATTGTCGGAAATACCTCCTCGAACGACTTATAGATATATATAGATATAGATAGATAATATATATAGATATATGTACAGTATATATATATATATATATAGAGATATATATATGTACAGTATATATATATATATATACCTTACCTTACAACCTTACAAAGGTTCGCGCGATGATTTCTCATTTCGCGAAGGTCAAGCTTGTCGCCCCTCCTCTCGATATATATATAGATAGATATATATATATATATATAGATATATAGATATATATATATATATATATATATAGATATATAGATATATACTGGATATAGATATATATATAGATATATATATTAGGGTGGAGCGAAAAATATTTTTTCTAGTATGAAGTTCTAATAGTGATTAAAAGTTGCATTTAGTGGACGAAATATGCCTGCCAAAATATGAGTTCATTTGTTTAAAATTTGCAGCTGCCACCAGGGGGCTAAAGTTAACACAATTTTGTGTAAAAAGGAAAAAAATGCTTCTATTTTAGGTTTGTCAAACTATTATAATATTTTATCTTAGAATTATCTAATAGTTTGATTAAGATTCTTAAATGATAGGAATTCGTTTCGTAAAAATGCCTTTTCATATGCTTAATATCTTCAGCTGCCACAAGAGAGCTGAAGTTAACACAATTTAGAGTAACTGAGTCATGTTGAGACTACACTGAATGTTGTGGGGGAGGGTTTGAGGAGGCTTGTGGGGGAGGGTTTTGGTGTGAAGGAATTTCTTTCTGTGAGTCATTAGAACAGTGTGTTAACACTTGTCTTCTTAGGTAGTAGGCCTAGTCGCTCAGTTGATCGGAGAGTTTTTTAATATGATCGGAATATTATAAAACTTTATTTTAAAGTGATTTATAGAGAGATAATATTGATTTTATTATAAAATGCTTGTTATAATGTATATAATTTTAGTTATTTATATAATATATTATATATTTATATAATATATTATATATACTTATAAAATATATTATATATATTAATTATATAATGTTTTGATGTTACAGGATATTTTGTGATTGTGAATTTTCCTTAAAAATATTATGGCATCAAATACTAAATATAAACATTTCACTAGAGAACATATGAAGTGTGCCATATTTGAAGTACCTTGTGAGATGAGTGATATGCAACTACCAACTTATAACTGCATTATGAAAGATTACCTGTTCACAAAACATTTAGTGAAGGAGCAGATGAATAACAAGGAGCCTTCATTTTCTGAAATAGCAGAGGCAGTTTCCAAAAAGGTAGAAAATATTTGGAAGAAGGCCTCTTTGCCAATAGTTTCACATACACGCGTTTTACAGATGATGCGAGTGTACCGTGATAAATACAGGTCCTTATTAAAGCCATACAAGTCACGCAAGGATCAGCCTAAGTACAAAAATCAGCTTGAAGAATTTGAAAACTCTTCAAAATGCACTTTGTTTGACATCTGCACCTGCAAATGTAAGGAGTTTAGGAGATGCTCATGTGAAAAGAGTAAGAAAGTCCCTCCAAAAGAGCAGGATTTTTTAAATGACCAACGAACACGCAGAATAATAGTGATAGGAAGCATTGACATAGCACACACAAGACGATTACAAGCAAGAGAACATCGAAAGGAAATGGAAAAAGCACGTCTGGAATCCTCACAAACAACTAGTGCTGCTATAACCAATACGTCCAACTTACAAATCGAAACAGAGACAAGTGAACTTCAACAACTAGAAGAGATATCTGAAGATAATGAGGAAGATACAACCTCGACTCAATATGTAATATCAGAACAACAAATGCGTGAGCCACTGCCTTCATTAGCAATTACTTGTGATAGATTTAAAATGTCAGACAGAGCTGGGGCTGCTATTGCTTCTGCAGTATTGGCAGATCTTAAAATTGTTACTCCCGAAGACAAAGGGAATATTATAGACAGAAGTAAGCTAAGACGTGAAAGACAAAAACAGAGAAAGGAACTACAACAGATAGGAGAGCCAAAAACCATGCGGGGATTATACTTTGATGGCAGAAAGGATAAAACAATGATTCAAGTCCAGGAGAGTGATGGCTCTAACCACCAAAGAACCAAACGCGAAGAGCATATCAGCATAATATCTGAACCACACTCTCTGTACTTTGCACATGTGACACCTTCCAGTGGCAAAGCTAAATACATTTGCACAGCGCTAGTGAATTGCTTGAAAGAAAGGAATGTTGATATAGGGAACATCGTTGCAGTTGGCTGTGATTCGACAGTGGTTTAACACTGGTAGTATTGGAGGCACAATAAGATTACTGGAAGAAGCCTTTAATAAGCCATTGCAGTGGCTGATATGCCTTTTACACCTTAATGAACTTCCATTGCGCCATCTGTTTCATCACTTGGATGGTACCACTACTGGACCAAGAGCACTTTCAGGAGAAATTGGCCGAGCACTTTCAGACTGTGAAAAGCTTCCCATAGTTAACTTCAAACCTACTGAAATTCAAGAGGACATGTGTGAAGTTGATGTAGATGACATAAGTACTGACCAGAAATACCTTCTTGAAATTCACAAGGCTATATCAAGTGGAACATTCTCAAAGAGTCTTAGTCATAAGAGTCCAGGCAATATATCACATTCAAGGTGGCTCACCACAGCAAACAGGACTCTGCGGTTATATGCAAGCACAGAGAATCCTTCAGGCAATTTACAAGAATTAGCTACTTTCATTGTTAGGGTATACGCACCAATGTGGTTTCAGATAAAGCGTAAACCATTATGCCAATATGGTGCTAAACATATGTGGCAAATGATTGCAAGAAGCCGGTATCTCCGTGAAGAGCTTAGGAGAGTACATGACTCAGTCATTCAGCAAAATGCATATTATGCAAATCAAGAAAACATTCTCATTGCAATGATAGCTGATGAAAGGGAGCATGTGCGTCAGTTGGGATTTAGGCGTATCATAAAAGCAAGGGCATGCATTCAAGAAACAGATGTTATCAGGTATTTTAAGGTGCCAGAAATAAATTTTTATGCCAAAGACTATACAGATCTCATTATGTAGCAAGATTTTCAGATAGCAGAACCACCGATAACCAAAGGAGTTTCTCTTGATGATATTGAATCATGCATCAAACATGGCACTACTCTTCATTCAGAATTATTTCAGTTTCCATGTCATACACAAGCCGTAGAGAGATGCGTCAAGCTCGTTACAGACGCTGCTGGATCAGTCTGCGGACCTACAAACAGAGACGGTTGAATTCGTGCTACATTAGAATCAAGGAAAAAACAGCCAAAATTTGACACAAAAGCAAATTACTAAATAGTCTTCAGTAGAACCCTTTCTAGAGGGAGGTTGGTTGGAGAAAGGGTGGTAACTCCGCTAAGGCACGAAATAACGTTTCTTAACTGTCTCAAGCCAGTATAAAGGAGGAGAGACATCCTAATTTATTACTGTTCCCTTTTTCAAGTAAATACAGAATCATACTTAATTGTCATTTTTAAGTTAACTTCAGCCCTCTTGTGGCAGCTGAAGATATTAAGCATATGAAAAGGAATTTTTACAAAACGAATTCTTATCATTTAAGAATCTTAATCAAACTATTAGATAATTCTAAGATAAAATTTTATAATAGTTTGATAAACCTAAAATAGAAGCATTTTTTCCTTTTTACCCAAAATTGTGTTAACTTTAGCCCCCTGGTGGCAGCTGAAAATATTAAACAAATGAACTCATATTTTGGCAGGTATATAGTGTCCACTAAATGCAACTTTTAATCACTATTAGAACTTCATACTAGGAAAAAAGTATTTTTCGCTCCACCCTAATATATATAGATATAGTCCGAGAATTATCTGTACAAGTTTTGGCTGTTATTAAAAGTCAACCATGAAGTGTAGAAATTCCAGTTGTCCCATTTTACAGAGAATCTCATTAAGTTTTTCTGATACCAAGTTTTGACAAGTTTTTTAGGAATTCCAGTGTGTCCGAAAATTATCTGTACAATTTCATCTTTTAATAAAATTCTTGATAACACACGTAAAATTCTTAAACAAGATTATTTAGAATCTGTATTTTCAAAAGTTTCTTTTATTAAAGTAACGTTGTTACAAACATTCGATATGTGCACCATCAGTGATTCGCAAAACATCCAATCGATAATCCAAAAGTTGCCATGTATATATATATATATATATATATATACTGGTCAAAAAAAGAAACGCAATTTTTGAGATTTATTAATAAACATGAGGACCCAGTATATAGTAAATGATTCTTTAACATAACAAACAGTCAATAACACGTATGGCCACCCCTAGCCACAATGCAGGCTTGGAGTCTGGCCCTCATCGACCTCAACAGTCTCTGCAGGAAAGCAACAGGGATGGCCCTCCACTCTTCAATAATTGCATTGGTCAGTTCCCTGATGTTCTGCGGCTGATGCTGATACCTGCATTACGGAGTCGGTTTCTGACGGTCTGGTCACTAATTCTGTTGTTGTGGATACCAGGTGTCTGGCTGTCTGACGAGCATTCCGCTGCCAATGACGCAGGTGCTGCAGTACAATGTGGCGATCCTGGCGTTGGGTCGTCACACGAGGTCGCCCACGTCTTGGCAGGTCCTGAACACTTCCTGTGGCATTGTACCGTCTAACAAGCCTAGAGATCGTGCTGGGATGCACATGCATTCTTTGTGCAACTTGGACAGCAGACATGCCTGCATCCAACATGCCCAAGGCACGACCTCTGTTGACCTCTGAGAGTCGTGGCATGCCTCAATCGCGGAAAAAGTTTGGTTTTCTCAACGGGCAGTGTGTATTCTGTGAAGTCAAAGAAAAAATGCATGCCTTCATAAAGAATACATTCAATTTAATCTCTGTTTATTGTTTGTAACAAAATGGCGTCTTAGCGGGTTTAGTCAGGTTTAAAAACATGCACTAAGTGGCTTTAAAAGATTTGAACAAACATTTAACCATAATCTTGAAACTGTGATAATACCACTAACAACTTAAATTTTACACCATATGCAAGCTAATTGCATTTCTTTTTTTGACCAGTATATATATATAGTGGACCTAGTTTTTAGCCGTTTAAGGTGATAATGATTTAATTGTATGCAATGATTAATTGATGCAATGTCTGATTGCTTATTAATGAAAGGCTGGGCTAATAATTTATGATGTCATACAGTATCACCGATTGCAAAGTAGCTATTTGAGTAGGCCCACCATACTATTGGAAGTGACAGGTATGACAGCGAGGGTCACCAGCTTGGATTACACCCAAGCAAATTAATATTAAGGTTATAAAAGACACCTTATAGTTTTGTATTTTATTATGAAAATAAAGCCGTTATTTATTCACTGTGATATAACAAAGAATTGACAGTAATTAATTGATAGTTTTACGTTATGCTTATGACATAGACTTAGCTAATAAGATGAAATGTTAATAGCTTAATTGACACGTAATAAGTAATGTACTCATTGATGGTATGTAAATGGCATGCAACATGGAACATTGAATGGGCCTAGTAAATGATATAAAGAATGCACGTGCGTTTGGTACATTGAATGGAAAACATGACACTGATTAAGTAGGTTAAATGATTGCATGGATGCACATAGAATAATTGATGTGGCCTAATAATAATGGATTGAAATGTTGACAATGATTACACAAATATCATTTATATATAAGACCATATGTGATGTTAAGTGATTACGCCAAGAGAATATTTAGTTATCACATAAATATATGAATTGGACATAATAACGGATCATACGCGGAATTACGGTATTGAAATGACACGAATTGGAGAACAGGCCTACTGCGTTCTTTCACGAGAGTCAGTTGGAACGCTTAATTACTCACTTTGGGAGTATAGTCTACCGTTCGGCGGTAGGTTAATGTAGGCTTCACAAGAGTATTTAGAATGTGATGTACTTAGCTTACCGGGACGATGAAAACTCTGTTGAAGGCGGGTTGAAGAGGAACCTATTACCGTAGGCTCGAAGTGTCGTTGTCCGTTAAGCCTCTCGAGATGAGGAGATGCTTGTTGTAGGCTTCGTACCGAGGCCTGAGGTGATGTTACTTCTCGAGGTACAGGATGGCCTTAAATGATTTTGCAGGCGTAGGCCTGAGGTGGTGAATATATCCCGAGGAATGTAGAGAAACTTGAGGGCTGACCTTGTGAACCGTAGGCCCGAAGTGATTCTGGTTGGGCTTCGAAGGATTGCTTCTGCAGGCGGTCTGTAGAAGGTCTTACTTGATGACAAATCGTAGGCCTTGAAGGAAGAGCACGCCGCTCCTCCGGCAGGAAGCCGGAGGACGGTTGACGTGATGAGATCTGCTCGACGAGGTAGAAAGCGAGTGGGTGAGTGCGAGTGGAAGCTCGCTTTTATACATAGTTCCTGTGACGTAGGACTTCGCGCCAAATCTTAAGACGCCTTCTCCGCGCGTCCTTTTGTTGATAAGGGCTTGCGTTCGCGCCTTTTGGGAAGAAACACAGTTTCATTGTTCTGAATCCGTGTCCACCTGTGTCTTCCAAGACTGTTTGATGATAGCGTGGAAGGAAAGGATTTGTCCGTCTACTTGTTGGTCTATTTCTTGTCGATCCGCTACACACACACACACACACACACACACACACATATATATATATATATATATAGGTTCCTCTTCGTTAAAATAGTAAAACTGTGAAAAGAATGCAGTGGAGATTTATATCTTTACCAACATCATCATCTCCAATACTTTCCATTCTTCTTTATTTTTCATTATTTTTTCCCTTTTCCATCAGTCCTCTTCTGCTCGTTTTTAGAGTGCAACAAAATGGGCATCGCCTAAAAACGGAGGATAAACTAATCATTTATTCGTTCATTCGTATAAAAAGCGTTCCGGTTTCGTCTTTAGTTTTGGTTACGAAGTAAGAAATGGATCTTAAATCTAGTGGAAACCAAGTTTCCTTTTTTTTTTCGAATGCAATTTTGTTTATGGTGATGCGCAACGATTCGTCTGTGATAAAACCTTTTAGCTGCTGAAGTTATAAATTGTACCTTCGAAGACACAGTTTGCAGAGAAGACGTGTTAAATTTGGACTGTTGAAAGGAAAAGAAAAATTTACGGTCATATCCCGGTCCCCCCCCCCCCCCCCCACCCCCCCACCCCCCACCCTCTCCATGTCGCCAGCATAAAATTTCGGTTGTCATATTATTTTTTAGTGTTGCTATTCATTATGTCCGAGTTAAATCTGTTCGTTTTTAACTGAATGAAAATATGGTAAATAACACGCATATAGTTCAGTAACGTGATGCTTTAATTTTTTTTTTAGTATTTAGAACAAATTGATGAATGAATGGGCGAGTAAATTAATTTATTTTTTAAATTTTGATTTTCACCTTAACGAAGGCCTTTCATCAGACCACTCTATGCCCTTTAAGTCTGAGCTACGCGTAAAGGCATCAAATGGACTTTACGAGAGAGAGAACCACACTCATCAGAGAGACTGCCATTGCGATGCCAGAGATTACACTCGATCACTCGGAGAAACTGCCATACACGCACTATAGATCCGAATTACAATGACCTAATAACCAGTCTCGGGGAAAGAAGAGTTTTTTAAGGCTTGTTAAAAATGGAGCAGTTTCCACACTTTCGAAACGAGGAAAATGGGGCAAAACATTGTTTGGAAGATGGAGAATTATAATCCATGAGCGAGCGAATAGTTCGATGATGGATGTTGTTCATTGGCATTTGGGTGCGTTGTTGTTTTAAATTATGTCCAGTATCATTCTCCTCCCGTTGTAGCATTTATTGCGTATACTTTAAGTAAGTGGTATGCGGTCTGTTTTATTGCATCTGTTACCATTATAAATTTCCAAATGAAAGACTTCCGTAGTTGCTAAATGCACAAAAAAAGCATTTGTTATATGTTAGTGTTCAAACCAGACAATTTCATTTCTTTATCATCATTGCTCGTGCGAGGAGCGGGGCACAGCAATTGTGTGTGTGTGTGTGTGTGTGTGTGTGTGTGTGTCCAACACAGACACGTCTGTCCGTCATTCTGCGAGATAACTCTATGCATAACCGTTTCGGGGTTCTGCGGGCGGAGGTTTACATTTCCTGATGCCTTTCGAGTACTAAAAGGATTGACCGCAGACCATTAATAAAAACTACCATTCACTCGACACCCGATATTTTTATTATAAATTTACGCTGAATACATTATACAACGTAGGATGTAATTTAATTATCTGAAATTTAATATACGAGAGTGGT
Source organism: Bathynomus jamesi (assembly GCA_023014485.1). Taxonomy (NCBI): domain Eukaryota; kingdom Metazoa; phylum Arthropoda; class Malacostraca; order Isopoda; family Cirolanidae; genus Bathynomus; species Bathynomus jamesi. Next base: position 1,010,386 of record JAJOZX010000965.1, read on the forward strand.
TTTTAGTCTCGTATTATTATTAATATAATAAATGTGTTTTGAAGATGGAACACCTTTTCAAAATTAACCTTTTTCAGAATATTCGAATAAAATTGATTTTTTTTTTTAAATTTTACTTCGTCATAAAATCCTATCTTCCGTTTTTTTCTACTGTGGGAATTTTCACTGTGCAATAAAATTCATACACTAAAGGTTCATATGAATGATGTACCGATTCCAAAATTTAGCTGATGCCGATTCCATGAAAAAGTGCCGATGCCGATTCTTTGCCTATATTTAAAAAAAATCAATTCCCTTCATAAATTTATTCCGTACCTAAAGTAATGTTAAAAAGTTTTATTATTCAGTAAAATGCTAAAATAACTATTTGTTTCATAAATTGAAACCAATATTTAAATAAAATTTTGTTTTTCCCTTATTGTTGAAGGTATTTTTTTTCTTCAACAATATAAACAACAAAATTTTTCATTAAAATTTCAAGGCCCTGGTGGCCAATTTGAATAAAAAAAAATGGACATAAAATTTGGGTTTATAAAATTATTAAAATAAAGTAAACATAATAGGATGGTTTAATATATAATTCTAAAGTACAAATTAATATAGAAATAGTATTAATATAGAGTAGGAAATTACAACAATTTATAATATTTAGAGATTAGCTAGTTGGTGAAAATGTAAATTTATGGGTAACTTATTAAGCTTTGACTTTTTCGTGAATGTAATATAAGCGGCAAAAATAACGCCCTTTTTAGTTTATTTCTTTTATTGAAGGAAATAAATCAATTACAGCATTTTAAGAGAAATAATAAGGTTTTTAAGAAAAATACAGCATTTTAAGAAAATATTTATTCAGAATTTCTGTAAAAATAAAAGAAACAAAATGATACAATATAAAACTAAAAAATTATACTGTATAAAACTATAAAGATACAATTATTAAAAGGGCGTTACTTTTGCCGCACCCGGTATATGTATTTTGTACAACTCACTTTGAAATAAGTATAAATTATCAGTGTTTTTTGTTTGTTCACTTTTTTATAAATACAGATTTTGTTTTGTAACGAGATTCAAAATTTCAAAGAATCGGTGAGAGAATCGGCTACATTTGGCCGATGCCAATCCCCAAAAATGGCCAATTTTGTCGATGCAGATTAATCGGTAATTTAATACCATTTAATAAATACATTTCAACTGACAAATACAGAAGAATCCGAGAGCCGTACAGAAGGCATACAGAAAGACATTACATGCGATATCGGGACAACGAGTATCGAACCAGATTAAGAGAGGAAAATTCTCGGAGGGTCACAAGGCAACGAAACCGGCACCACCATTGGCAAACGAATCGAAAACACAAGTATGTAAAAACGAAAGGGAAAAAAAAAAAAAAAAAAAAAATCTGAGCCAACATTCAGGACCTTAAATCAAACCATTCCCCGGACAAAGTTTTATACCTAAAAGGACTGGTGCAAGGAACCGGAGCAGATTTTGCATGCCTCACGGAAACCCATCTAAAGGACTGCCAGGTGAAATGTGAAAACTGCGAGTTCTGTATTGACAAAAAAGAAATACAAATTGACAACTATAACATCCTCCGAGCCGAGAGAACAGTGAGACGTAAAGGAGGACGTGCTATTTACACACGCGAAAGGCATATGGCAGAAATGACTGTAAGTACCTCAAACAGCTACGGTATGTAGAATGTGTAGCAGCAAAAGTTGAAAAATTAAATGTGGTACTAACTGTAATGTACAGACTCCTGAACACAAAAACCTCAAAATTCTCAGATTCCATTACAGAGGTAAGAAACCCCAACCCCAACCCCAAATATTTCTCTGTGGTGATTTTAATTTTCCATTCATGAAATATAAAAGGATGGGAAAAAATATATGTATACACCAGGAAAAGGGGGGCACACGGGAAGACCAGAAGCAGGTAAAAATGCTACTAGTTCCAGCTGATGAATTTATGTTAACACAAGAAATAACAGAAAACTCAAGAAAAACAGCTGCCTAGATTTGGTATTCACAAACAGCAGCAACCTAATTGATAACGTAGAAATATCCCCAACTATAATATCGGATCACAACATTATTTAAATAGCAATCAATATAAAAGCAACAAGGAAGGAAAGAACACGAACAACAGAAAGAAGCAAATTCGAAATTTTTAATTTTCACTCCAAAGCTATAAACTGGGAAGATTACATCCAGCATGGAAGTAATAGATTGGAAAATGGGAAACCATATTCAAGACTAAGACAACGGAAGAGATGCTAATGACCTTAGAGGAGAAGCCGCTGGAAATTGTGGAAAGACATGTCCCAAAAATACAACAAAGAGGAAAGAGAAGCAGGTTCAAGAGACAAAAGAGGTCATTGTTCCAAAGAGAAAAAAAGTGACTAAAATTAAGTAACTGTAAAGATGACAACATCAGAAAAATATTAAATGATAAACTGCAGAGTATCGATTGCATCATACAGGAACTAATTGAGAAGCATACAAAAAAAAGACTACGACGCAAAGAAGCGATAAAGGTTAACTCAAAGTACTTCTATAATCTTGAAAAAAAGGAAGTCGAAAAACCACACGTCCATCGGACTTTTGAAAAACGAAGACAGTACTTTATCTGATGTAACCAGTAGTATCTGAAATATTAAGAGCTCAGTACGAATCATCTTTCAGTATCCCAAAAACTGAAAAATTAGAAGCGGAAAGTATAACGGGCTTCGACTTCACGACAGATATTACACAAGCTATAGGGAAACTAAAAGCACACTCAGCGGCAGGACCGGTCAAATGGAGTGCTATACTGATCAAAAACTGCAAGAATGCAATCGCTGAGCCCCCTGTATTGGATAAGGAGACGATCACTAGACACGGGAGAAATATCGGGCATCCTTAAGAGCGCGAACATAGTCCCAATATATAAAGGAGGAGATCGATCCGAGGCCAAAAACTATAGGCCATTGTCGCTTACATCTCGTTTCACTAAAATATTTGAAAGAATAATTAGACAGAAAATCTATAAATTTTTGGAAACTCAGAAAAAATTAAATGATAACCAACATGGATTTCGGTCAGGCAGATCATGCCTATCACAACTAATGGAACACTGCAAAAACATTATTGATGCACTTGAAAATAATGAAAACTATGATGTAATATACACAGACTGCCAAAGCGTTCGACAAGTGTGACCATGGAATCATAATACATAAATTGAAATATATGGGACTAACAGGAAAAGTAGGGAAATGGATATATAATTTCCTTAGTGAGCGGCGGCAAGTTGCTACAGTACGAGGAATATCTTCATCAGAGTCAGAGGTCCTCAGCTCAGGACCACAAGGAACAGTATTATCTCCACTACTATTCATAATCCTGCTAACCGACATAGATGAGACGTTACCAGAGACAGCACAGTAACATCCTTTGCCGATGACAAAGATCAGAAGATATAGGAGCTCTACAAACAGACATGAACAGAATCTACAAGTGGACGAAAGACAACAGTATGGTATGAAGTTTACCACAGAGAAATTTCAAATGTTTCGGTACAGAAAAAGGGAGGACCTAAAATCCATGAAATACTATACCCTAAATGGACAGGAAATTCGGAGAAATTCTAAAGCAAAAGATTTAGGAGTTGTAATGATTGATGATGCGAAATTTGAAGCACAAAATAAGATAGCAATAAACAGAGCAAAGAGAATAACTGGGCAGATACTGAGAACTTTTAAACTAAGGGATAGGAATATAGTGATTCCTCTACTGAAAACACTGATCATACCCAAATTGGAATACTGCTCGGTCCTAACATGCGCATATAAAAAAGAAGACATTAGACAGCTGGAAGGGATTCAGAGAAGCTTCACAGCCAAGATCAATGAGTGCAAAGAACTAAATTACTGGGAAAGGTTACGCGAATTAAGCCTATATTTACTGGAAGAAAGAGAGGGATAGGGAGGGAGGGGGAGAGACCATTATTTACACTTGGAAAATAATGGAGAAACTAGTCCCTAATCTTACTCTGAACCCTGTAACTCCACAAACAGCAGTGGAAAGTCGAAAAGGAAGACCGTGTCGTGTTCCCAAATTAAAGGCTAGACAGGGAACATCCTTAACCCTGAAAGAAAATAGTTTTGTTGCGAGAGGACCAAGACTGTTTAGTCAGCTGCCCAAACACCTAAGTAACACGAGTGGTGGTGCGGTAGATATCTTCAAAAGAAGATTAGACGCCTGGCTCAGAACAATCCCCGATGAACCGGGCGTACCTGGCTATGTGAGGTGGAGAGTACAAGAAACCAACTCGCTACTTCGGGTCATCATCGCCTTAGAATCGTTGACATCTCAAAGCATCTTTTAGTGGTCCAAACAGGTAAAAATCCGAAGGTGCAGGTCTGGACTGTAGGCTGGATGATCGAGAACTTCAAATTCAAGTTCTTGAAGGCATTTTCTAGTCTGTGCAGCGGTATGGGCGCGCATTGTCGTGTAACAGAATAACACCTTCCGACAATCTCCCCTCCATTTTGTGCGAATTGCTTGCTTTAACTCATTCCGAAGCATGTCAGAATACGAATAATGATAATGATAACCTTGAACATTATCTGGAGCGTGGAACTACAATAACAAGTGAAATCGTATTCTGACATGCTTCGGAAAATGCCTTCAAGGACTTAAATTTGAAGTTCTCGACCATCCAGCCTGCAGTCCAGACCTGCCACCTTCGGATTTTTACCTGTTTGGACCACTAAAAGATGCTTTGAGAGGTCAACGATTCCAAGACGATGATGACCCGAAGGAGGCGGTGCATGACTGGCTACGCGCACAGCCAAAAACATTCTTTTGTGGTGGCATTAGGAAGCTTGTAGATCGCTGGACTAAGTGTATTGAGAAACAGGGAGACTATGTTGAGAAGTGATGTGTTTATAATGTATCAGATGTGAAAATAAAAAGTGTCGATACTTATTGAATTATCTCGTGTGTGTAATAAAAAAAAAATATATATTATATATGAAAAAACTGATAACATAAATTCCTTTTGCAGTAATAAAAAAACATTTTTCTTCTACTGACAATTTTTTTTTAAATATTGTTAATTACGAGCACTAAAAATGAACTTTTATTGGAAATTAACCGAACAATCAAAGAGAATCTGAAAATGTTTTTCCATGGCTCAAAAAAAAAAGCTAATAAAAGCGGAGTTAATATTTAGAGGAGAACCTTTGTTCTATTACTCTTTTTTTGAGCGGGGGGTGGGGGGGGGGGTGGAGAAGGGTGTAAGGGGGATTGCTTACGGATTTAATTTTTTTTGTGCACTTTTTAGTTTTGTTTTGGGGTTGTTTGATTGACAGATACGAGATATAAAGGCGAAGCTACGCATAACATGGCATAAATATGCAGAAATTTATTTGTTTTGGATATCGTTCATGGTCGAGAAGAGTGGCAGTAAATACGACGACTTTTGAGGGGGGAAAAATAATAATAAAATGTAATTGATTTTCTTTAATTTTTCTATTTTGCCTTCCTTTTATTGCGACTGAAGTGGGAGTGCATTCATTAACGTTTGAAAACCAGTTGACCCATTCTCCTTCAGCAGCTCGGGGACCCCATTCTCCTTCAGCAGCTCGGGGACCCCATTCTCCTTCAGCAGCTCGGGGACGAATCCTTTTCAATCTTATCTTTCGTTTTCAAATAAGATTAAAGGTACGAAGAAACGAATCCCGGTCCTCAATGACGTCGAATGACGCATCTACATCAAAAACGGGAGGAGGAGGAAAGCGACATTTTATTTTTTACTGGAAGGCCTGGCGTTATGTTGTCGCTGATTGGCTCGCACGAAAATACGCCTCTCGCAGTTAAACTGTCAAACACGTCTCCATTCCACGCTATTCAAAATACAACTTAAATGATCGCTGTCCCATAAACAAAGAATAAATGTTATATATATATATATAAAAACTTTCTTGATTTCATATTTCTTCGATAAAGTTTTCGTTGGAGAGAAATCTTGGCGCCGGATGTATAGTTTTTCCCATGAAAAACATTAGGAAAAAGATTAAATAACTCGTTTGTGTGTATATGTATATATAATCACACACACACACACACACACACACACACACACACACACACACTTTAGGTGAGTTTAAACCACGTTTCAAGATCGACCTGCGGTCGACCCCTTTGCAGCATCCCGCCTCATTTGCAAGATTTGGTGAAGGAGGGAATTGCTGTCTGATTTCCTGCCCTCTGGCCAGCCACGCATGGCTGGTCAGGGACTTTGCACAGGAACCTGTCCAGCTGGTTCTTGTTATTCAGGTCGGTGTGCTGGAGATTCCTCATTTCTTTTGGTAAGACATTGAAAAGCTTTGGGCCTCGTATTCTGAGGGTATTTTCCATCCTCGTTTTCATGGCCCCTTGTCCCACTCCAGCTGGGACCCTCCAAAATCTGCCTCTTTTCTCATTCCAGTTTGTTTCTATTTCATTTCTAGATTAGGGACAGAGCCCTCAAGTATTTCCATATGTATATTATTGTGTATCGCTCGCGCCTTCTTTCGAGAGAGTAGGGTTCCAGGGATTGTAGTCGAGACCAGTAGTCTTCATCTTCCGTTTCCTCTCTCTCAGACGTAAAAGTCCTTTGTATAACTTCACTGTTCGCAATGTCTCGTTTTCTGTATGGGATGTGAGTACTGAGCAATACTCAGTTATTGGGAGGACTAGACTCTTCTATAATTTGAGCATGATGTTTGCTTTTCTGCTGCGGAAGCTCGTCCAGATGATTTCCATTATTTTCTAGCCGTTGTAATTTTGATGTTATTGTGCTCTTTGAATTCTGCATCCGACGACATTATTACTCCAAGATCCCTGATTGTGGATTTAGTGTTATCTGTTTGGCTTGCAGAGTTTTGTACACTTTTTTTCTGTAGCTCCTTGTTATTACCATATCTAAGAAGTTCGAGTTTTTCTTCGTTGAACTTAATATTGTTGTCTTCTGCCCACTGGAACAATGTTTCAATGTCGTTTTGTAATTTTCTTATGTCTCTTCGTTCAGTATTTCCTTACATATCTTTGTGTCATCTACGAAGCATGATACAATACTGTCCTTAATATCTGCATCAATATCATGAACAGCAAGGGAGCTAATACTATCCCTTGTGGGTCAGAGCTCACGACTTCCGAGACTTCCGATTTAACTCTGTTTACCACCACTCTGTGTTCTTTGCGTCAAGAAATTAAATATCCACCTTCCTAGCTTTCCAGTAATTCCTGTATTCTTAAGTTTGTGTGCTATGATTCCATGGTCACATCTATCGAAGGCTTTAGCAAAGTCCGTATATATTACATCTATGTTTTGTCTTCGACACAGCTTTCAATATTTTCTCCTGGTGGTCTAGTAGCTGTGATAGGCATGATCTTCCACCCCTGAAGTCATGTTGATTTGGGTTGTATAAGTCTTTTTCTTGTAGGTAGTTTTGCCTCTATATGTTCAAAACACACTATTAGTTGAGGTGAGAGCCACTGGCCGATAAATTTGGGCATTGCTCTGTTACCACCTTTAAATAGCGGGCAATGTCCCCGTTCTTTAAGGGGAGTTAATTTGTCGAGTGATTTCCTCCATAGTAAGTATAGCGGTTTGGCAATACTCTCTGCATTTCTTCAGAAACGTGGCACTCCATGTGTCTGGCCCTGGCGCTGAATTGTCTCGCATCTGTGATAAGGCCGTAATTACATCTTCGGTAAACTCGAAGTCCATTAATTAATAGGTTTGTGCCGGAATTTGTTCTTGGTTGATTTGTATCTATGTCGAAAAATTCGTCTGGGTTTTCCACTTCCATCTCGGACTTAGGGGTGCTAAACAGATTTAAATTGTTCCCTAAGCATTCGCTTATTTCTTTCGGGTCATTTGTGTATTCGACCTCCCCCATCTATCAACGGACCAATACTCTCCTTACACTGCATTTTCCTTTCCGCAAACGTTTAGAAGTATTTTGGGTTATTTTTTGTTTTCTGCTACCTTGTTTTCGTCCTCGTTTGTCTTGTGTATGAATGTTTGCTTTAGGTCCATTTCTATTTCGCCAAGTTTTCTCTCTAGTTTGAGTCTCTGCATCAGTTCTGCATCTGTGGAGATGTTTTACAGTTTGTCTTCGTTTCCTGAATAGTGTCCTCATTTTCCTCTCGAGCTTGCTACGTTTTCTTTCTGTCTCTCTGGAATATGTTTCAATATTATAGGTTTGGTTTCAGTCTCTATTATGCATAGTATTTCTTGAGTAGTCTTCTCGTGAAGTAGCAATTCCTAATTTACTGTACTTCCTTTAAATCTTTATTTACGTTTTCCTAATTTACTTTCTTTGAATTTATGTTTAAGCCTTCAAATATTCAGTCTGCCTCTAGTATGTTTCCGGACCTGTGGGTGCTAACTTCAATTGTATATCGATGAGATTATGGTCGGAGAACTTTGTGAGAGTACTTTATTTATTATTATCTCGTTATTTGTCAAGATTAAATCCAAAACGTTCTCTTTTCTCGTGGCTTCACAGATTTCCTGGGTAAGGGCGTTATGTTCCATAATATCTAACAGCAGTGTTGCTTGGGTTCTATCATCATTAATGTTGCCATGAAACTTCTCGACATATATAACTTCATTTTCTTCCTTGTTATGAATGGGAAATTAAAATCTCCGAAAATTAGAATATTCGTCGCTGGAGTTTCATATAATTTTAATGTTTTCTATTCATTTGTAGCAAATTGGATTTCACTTTTTGTGGTGTTTGGTAGTCTGTAGATGTTCATAATGGTTAGGTTCAGTTCTTTTACTTCTAATACGTATAATAGCTGTGCTGTTTTATTTGTTTACCTTCACTTCACCTGTGTGTGTGTGTTTTTCACGTAGATGCAACACACACCCCTCGTCTCGCCACTTTATCTGCTCTGTGTATGTTGTAGTCCAGCAATGCTAATTCAGTATCCTCGATACAGTTTTCACATTCTATTTCGCATTTATGCAAGTGTGTTAGACATATAATATGTATGCTGGATTCGGTAGCTAAATTCTGTAAGTATTGTAATTTGCAGCCTGCATGGTCCGTATAGACGCCTTGAATATTTGTTATAAAACATTATTGGGTTTCTAATTTCCGTGTTCAGTTTTCCTATATAGTGGTCGTTTCCAGGTCGATGTCGGTTCCTGTTTGGTGTTATTGGTTTGGCCGCTGCATTTGGGAGAATTGGGGTTGCGGCACTTTATACCACTGTGGTTGTATTATCGGTGGGTGGTGGTGGTGGATAGAGGGGTGATGTATGTAATGATGTGGGGAATATACCTGCGGAGTCCTGTCCTTTCTTGTTAGCATGGCAAGCTGTGCTTTTATCGTTCTCATTTCCTCTAAAAAAAATTATTTACTTGCTCCTATTGTTACTTCTGATACGGATAGGGTCTGTTCTTCCCCGTTCTCTTTTTTGGGTACCCTTTGTGAAAGTATGGGCACTCTATATTTAGGCATTTTCTCTCTGTCAGTGACCGTCTGCACATAGGAGGGGGAAAGAGTGGCAGTTTTGTCCGTATCTGTATTTTCCATTCCTCATCATATCCAAGATTTTTTCTGGGTGACTGTACCTGCAGTTTCCTCCATATATGCACGACCCTGTTTTATAGTATTCACATATGGCCCGTCGTTTAATCTCCTTACGAGCCCTATGTGATTCAATTGTTTTTTTTTTTGTTGCACCACGATTCTTCCCTACACGGTGTTTTTTTTTGTCTTCGACGAGTTTTCATTAGTGTTCTTGGTATCTTCCTCTTTCTCCTTTGTATTCCTGGTATTCATCTTATATATATATATATGTTACGGTTTTTTTGCGAAATCGGTCTTTTTGCGAAATCGGTCTTTTTGCAAATTCTCCGGTCAGTTTGCAAAGAAACCAAAACAATAGTAATTTTACAAAATGACTTTAAATGTTTCATCATTTTGCAAAAACACGAAAATCGGTCAATTTACAAAATCACCAATAATCTTGTCGGTGTATTTGCAAAATCTCTTGTTCTAATGTCGTAGAAACTTCTAGCTCCTAACCTAACCTAACCAACAGTGTCATTATGGTTAGGTTAGGAGCTAGAAGGTTCTACAGTATTACAACGAGAGATTTTGCAAATATACCGACAAGATTATTGGTGATTTTGCAAAGTGGCCGATTTTTGTGTTTTTTGCAAATTGACCGATTTTTGTGTTTGTGTAAAGTGCTCAAACATTTAGTAATTTTGTAAAATTACTATTGTTTTGGTTTCTTTGCAAACTGACCGGAGAATTTGCAAAAAGACCGATTTTGCAAAAAAAAACCGATATATATATATATATATACTGTAAATATATATTGAAATTACACTATAATGAAAATGTAATGATGTGTAATGATTCATTACAGACCTTTCATTACCATTATCATTACCATTATTGCCTCGAAATTTCTTTCATTATTACATTATCATTACAAGAGATTTGTAATTAATTATAATTAATTACCATTGCAATGATAATGACCCCATGTCTGATATATATATATTAGGGTGACAACTTCTTATAGGGATAAAATTTGAAATTCAAAAAAATTTGCCGGCCATTTGTCCAATGCTGCCACCCTATGAGGAAACACCGTAGACGAAATCTCATGGAATTCGGAAAGCATTTAGGGGTGCCTCGAGTCACATGAATGAAACTGTCGCGCGGAAGAAATTTCAAGAATGAACTAGTTTCGACAACGCTTCAAAAACAAAAATGTTTCGAGAATGCAAGTGTATTATATAATTTAATAGAATTGTTTCCTTTATTTCATACTATAGATTACGCAAATCGATTAATTTATTTCATTAAATTAAAATTTTCATAAATAAATCGTTAAATAATATGATGTGTATCAATCTTTGGATGATCAGCTTTTGGTGCTTCAAGTTCATTTTGCATACGACTGCCTGACTGAAAATAACGCTTAGAAGTTCTCTCCCGATTCTTTTAAGATATCTAAGGTAATATTTTTTATTTTGATACATTGATTATATTATTATTGGAAATTGTTCTAGAAAAGTTTCATTAATTGTTGGCATAGATTGATGTTTAAATTATATAAATTTGGAACTGAATTTGATTTCCTATGATAATATATATACGAGTATATAAATATATATACCGGGCCGTCGAGAGGGGGCTGGAATCTATATCTGACAAAACATCAGCCGAGGGATGATTACCGTGAATTCTTGGAGTTGTCGATTACAATCCTTGGAGGTAATTTACCTAACTTTAGGTTTCGGCGACCTGGAGCACTTCACCGAGCACGTTGGGTGGCAAAAGTAATTTATTCATTAAAAATCCTGCTGCTTTCCCATCAGTTCAGACTTACAACTCGTGAAATGTCTGGCTTAAAACGATTTGTATTTTTTGCCCTGGAGTTATATGTCAGCGCGTGGTTCACGGCCAGCAGTCCTTCATCTGCTCCCGCGAACGATTTGAAGCTTCTTCAAGACCTAGCAAAGTACCACGATGAAAAGAGCTCAGCATCCTGCCTTAGTGTCCTCGGTCGTCACTTATGGTACCTCAGCTAGTACTTGATTGGTCTCGCACTCTTTGATAAAGGTATCAATGCAACGACGAAAAAGAATATCGCTCGATCAATCCTCGAAAAAGAAGCTGCTGAAGATCCTCCAAAGCGAGCCCCAATACCTGATGTTTCTTCCATTTCAACAAAGCAGCTCTCGGACTTTGCCTCGAAAGGATCAAAGCTTCTCTTTGAACTTCTAAAAATTAATGATGGTTTCTTGTCCAAGGAACCAGAGACCTGGCCGGACGACGAAGATTTCAAGACTGGTTTGACTATAGTTGAAGGACTAAAAGTCGTCAATGACATGGCAGAGAGGGGAATTGCCTTGATCCAGGCCTTCAATACAAAGATTACGAAGAATGAAGAACAGCGCCAACATCTCTTGCAGGCTGTTGAGGATCATAGGAAGTCTCAGCCTGGTACATTGAAAAAGGGGTATGGCTTGAGGAAAAGCAAGAATTAATGGGTGGTCTACTATTGAATGAAAGACACCCTGGAATATATTTGTAAATATATTATTTACTTATTACGATTGGAGTACGCCTGCACTTAAACCTTATGAACTAAAACTAACGTTTATTTACATTAATTAAAAAAAAATTAATTTATTTTTACTAGGTAATGAATAATTAATTTTTGTTATAAGGAGAATTATTTACCTCACTTGAGACACCCTTAAATATTATCTGAATGACCTAATATTTACAGTACATTGTTTTCTCATGTAGTAGCAGCATTGAACAAATGGCCAATAAAAAACTCCAAATTTCGATTTTTATTGTCACCCTAATATATATATATATATATATATATATATATATATATATATATATATAATTGTGTATGTATGTCGGAAACTCTTTAATTAATGGATTCTGTATGTTAATAGTAAAACAGTTATACGGGGTTCGAATGCAATGCTTTTGAGTTATACGAGGGGTAAAGAACGCTCCGCTTGACCGTAATTTCGTATAATATCTTTATTCGGGCATTTTGACCCACTTTCAAAGTCATCTTTTTTATATACAGTATATATATATAAAATTTAGATCTGGGTACTTAATATACAGTCATCTTACGTAAATATAGTCTCTCTTAAACTTAACCCAAGGTCGTTTTTTTTTTTTTTTTTACCTATATTGACTGTATTAATAACTACGTAATATAAACTTTAAACATAAAAGTAATTTGTAGGATCTGAACCTCTTGAAATTACGTTTTATCTGCAAAAGGAACCAGGTGTCTCAAATTATTTTAAGTGACCTTAGACGGTTTGGAATAAGACGCTGGTGTAAAAGTTTATATATATATGTATATGTATGTATATATGTATATATGTATGTATATATGTATATGTATATGTATATATATATATATATATATATATATATATATATATATATATGAAAATTATTTCACGAAAGTAACACGTGAAAATATTTATGATGAATAAAACCACGAAGGAAAGGAAACACAAAATGGTGCTCAAGCGCTTTCGTCTAATGACATCCTCAGGAACACTCAGTGTTACTGAGGATGTCATTAGACGAAAGCGCTTGAGCACCATTTTGTTTTCCTTTCCTTCATGGTTTTATTCATCATATATATATATATATATATATATATATATATATATTTATTTATTTATTTATTTTAGTGAGTGTGTGTGGTAAAATGAAAGGGTCAAAAGGGGAGATGAAATTTAATTTCGTAAAAAAAAAAAAAAAAAAAAAAAAACCCTCTTGTGAATAAGATTTCTTGCTATTCTGAAGAGTGTTTGTGGATTTAGCCGAGTGACTCATTTACAAATGGTATTAAATTTAGCACCAGATTTTTGTTCAATGTTTTAACTGTTCTCGGGATCATGTGAGCCTGAAATCTCGTATTTTAGGCTCAGATTTCAATGCCAGTCATTTAAATGTCTGCGGTGAAATGGTTAAAAGTTAATTGCGATAAGTGGTAGGCAAGTAATGAGTAGAAAAAATGTGATGTAATAAACGTTGTAATGTTAGAGGATTCTGTCGGTTTCTCATATTTAGAAACTTTGATTTAAAAAAAAAAACCGTATACAGTCGGTTAAAAAACTCCTCTGATGAACTGAATCATTAAAGAGTTTCACCACAATACTTTCTGAACTGACTGTTCATAAAGTATTTTATTTTTCTAACCGAATGGAACTTGAGGTCAACCAGTCAAGGACTCTAGGAACTGAATGACCTAGCCAACTTCAACTTGTAGCTAAGAACTCCTATCTATAGATAGATAGATAGATGTAAGGCAGAATATGGCATATATAAAAATTGATTTTGCTTAACTAACTTGAAACTATTGTTCTTTTATTGGTTTGGAAAGCACTCTTGCACTTAGACTAAAGGTTTTACGGTGTTTATTGGTTTTTTCTTCTTCCCTAATATATATATATATATATATATGTGTGTGTGTGTATATATATTATATATGTGTGTGTGTATATATTATATATATATGTGTGTGTATATATATATATATGTGTGTGTGTGTACAGGGTGTACATAAAGTCAGGATCTATTTTTGTGAAGCACTTGGAAATTATATGGAATTCAATCATAAAATGATAAAGTGGTAACATTTATTAAATAATTAAGAGTAGGATTCGACGTGACGCCCATCAGTATCCCTGCACAGCTCAAATCGTTCTGCAGCATTTCTAAACACATTCTGGAGCATTTGCGGGGTTATGTTATCTGCAGCAGTTCGTATACGTGTACGTAAGTTTTCAAGACTCGTAATCTTCGTCTGATAGACGTGCGATTCGATAAAGCCCCATGCAAAGAAATCTAAAGGGGTTCAATCTGGTGATCTCGCTGTCCAAGGTCTGTTGCTTCCGCGTCCGATCCAGCGATTTGGAAAACGTCCATTTAGATAATCCTGAACAATTTTGGCATAGTGACAAGGAGCACCATCATGTTGATAGACGACGGTACTAACAATCCTATCCCCAATCAGCTGAGGTTCAAGGAATTGCTGCAACATGTCCAGATA